>CM070827.1:25709364-26166864 GCA_036326025.1 Chrosomus eos | reverse complement strand
ATGTAGGTTAATTTAGTTGGTGATGTGAGGGGGTGCATTGCATTAGATTATCATCTTTCAGTCTTTAAAACAGCATCATGAGGCGACAGAAAGAGCGGTAAGTTGGTAACCTTTTTTATATGATTAATTGATGTTTTAACTGTAGGCTACTTTGATCGGTATTTCTTCATTAACTTTAATGTTGCCTTGTTGTTTACAAATAGGCTAATGTTTCATTATTGTATATTTCAGAAGATACTGTTTTAACTATTTTGGGAAGGTACGTAACATTTTCATTATAGGCTTTCGGTAGTTTTATTACTATTTGAGATTTGAATTGCCAATAAATAATTTTTTATTTAAAAAAAAAAAAAAAGTAATTAACAGTAGTTTTGTTTAATGTTCTCTACACAGAGTCGTAAAATTACGCTCACTTTGCAAGACATACAGAACGTTATACACGGTCGTGCTACGGATGAAAGTGCGTATCATTCTGATGGCACCTGGGGAACAATTTCAACCCAGGCTCATTGGAAATACGTTACTCTGCCTACATTTTTGCAAAACCTGAAATACTTACCTCCAGGTACGTTTCCCTGCACTTTTCGGGTGAAACGTCCACTAGAGGCGCTAAGTGGTATACATTTTTATCCGTTCAAGATGCGTGTTTATTAAAGGTTATAAAAGCGACAATATCAGTAAATGATGTTCAGACTTCTCAGTATACACTCCTTTTACTATCAATTAGGTATTTGTCTCACGCTTTTGAGGTGCCAAGGATGCGTGACTGCAGATGTCCGATGAGCATACTTCTGGATCGCACTTCTCCGAGGTAACTTGCGTGTTTACCGAAAGAGTATGGTATTGCCTCCAATGCCTCGCAAACGGAACAATGAATTCTAAAGAAATGCATTTGTACGTTTTAGTTTTCTGTGTTTTATTGAAATTAAACGACAGGGAATCGCGAGAAAGCGACCGTGTTGATTACGTACCAAACTACACAAAACTATTTGGCAGTGCACTATTCTTGAACGACGTCGGACTCGGCGAGCAATTATTAATTTGTATAACGTTAGCTATGTGTCTCTGTAGTCTCACTACCGAGTATGAGTTAACTGTAAGCCGAATATATAATAAGATATCGAAGGCATAAAGAATTAGTTTAGCCAGAACGTTATGAATTTACGTTTCAGTCAGGTGATTGTTATGTACTCCGTGAAACGTATACAGGAAGATTAGTAGCTAGTGGGCAGTGGACACCCTACTTCAATTAACCCTGGTACATAACATATTATATTAACCACATAATCTCAGTTGATCTGTCCTTTTGTTTTCAGTAAGCTTGCTTCTCTGCAGATTTTGGAAATTTCTCTCGTGTTACTAATATGCCTAACATAGGCATAATACATTAAATGCTTATTTTTTAAATGATAAATTATTATATTTAAATAATTCATTGTTGTTGTTTTTCAGTGCACATGCCAACTTAAATGACAACTTTTATCATTTGGAAACGGATCTCTTTATTCTGGGTTTACTTTAAAAAAAAAAGTAATTTTAACTTGATATTGCATTGTTCTGTCGTCGTTTGATCACTTTTTATTTATTTTATTTTATTGTAATGAAACAATGTTCTAAGACATTCTGTATTTTAGGTGAATGTGTGTGTGTGTCGAACCCATGATGTGTGTATAAATAACATAATATGGGAAATGAGACTAGACAGAGATGACTAGTTAGAACTTGTGATAAATGAAGTAATGGTTAAAACATATTCTTCTCTACCCAGTAACTGTCAGGGTTTGTGCAGGTGCTGAAGACGAGGACACGAAAGCTTCAATATAAATGTTTTAATAAACAAAATGAAAACTTTCCAAACTTAAACAGGAACAAAACTCCAGGAAATCAGAAACACACAACCATACGTAGACGACGATCGACCAACACTGGGAGAAAACACAGGGCTAAAATACACATGAAATGATTGGATAATTAACAGAACACAGGTGATGAAACTGAAACACAAACGAGGAGTGGGAAAACTTAACAGGACTAAACCAAAAACCACAAAGACAGGGGAAACCAAGATACAAAACAGAACTCAAACACATCAAAACGTGACAGTACCTCCCCCCTCCCCGAAGGCGCGTCCTCGCGCCGTATAACATCCAAAGGGGTGGGAGGGTGGGCGCCCTGGAGGCTGACGAGGGCATGGTGCAGGTCCAGGAAGCCTCCAGGGCGGAGCAGGCTGTGGGCGTGGCCACGGCGGAGCAGGCTGTGGGCGTGGCCACGACGGTGCAGGCTGTGGGCGTGGCCACGGCGGTGCAGGCTGTGGGCGTGGCCACGATGGTGCAGGCTGTGGGCGTGGCCACGGTGGAGCAGGCTGTGGGCGTGGCCATGGTGGAGCAGGCTGTGGGCGTGGCCACGGCGGAGCAGGCTGTGGGCGTGGCCATGACGGTGCTGTGAGACTCTCGGGCGTCCAGGGCGGAACTGTGAGACCCTCGGGCGTCCAAGGCGGTGCAGGCTCTTCAGGTGGCCACGGCGGTGAAGACCCTTCAGGTGGCCGTGGTGGTGAAAACCCTTCAGGTGGCCATGGCGGTGCAGACCCTTCAGGTGGCCATGGCGGTGCAGACCCTTCAGGTGGCCATGGCGGTGCAGACCCTTCAGGTGGCCATGGCGGTGCAGACCCTTCAGGTGGCCATGGCGGTGCAGACCCTTCAGGTGGCCATGGCGGTGCAGACCCTTCAGGTGGCCATGGCGGTGTTATCTTTTCGGGCCTCCGTGGATCTTTGGCCGGCCACGGCGAAGGCGTATGGCGCCCCCCCAAAATTTTCTTGGGGAGGACAGGCTCATGATCGGGAACTGACTTGACATCAACGGGCGCTGGGTCAACGGGTTCTGGGTCAACGGGCTCTGGGTCTGGGTCAACGGGCTCTGGGTCTGGGTCAACGGGTTCTGGGTCAACGGGTTCTGGGTCTGGCGCTGGGTCAACGGGCTCTGGCTCTGGCGCAACGGGCTCTGGCGCTGGGTCAACGGGCTCTGGCTCTGGCGCTGGGTCAATGGGCTCTGGCTCTGGCTCTGGGTCAACGGGCTCTGGCTCTGGCGCTGGGTCAATGGGCTCTGGCTCTGGCTCTGGGTCAACGGGTTCTGGCTCTGGGTCAACGGGCTCTGGCTCTGCCGCTTCATGGGACTCGGAACTGGACGGGGCCAGCACATCAGGGGACTCGGAACTGGACGGGACCAGCACATCAGGGGACTCGGAACTGGACGGAACCAGCATTTCGGGGAGCTTGGGGCTGGGCTCAGGTTCTGGCGGGCAGGCGACAGGCTCAGGCTCTGGCGGGCAGGCGACGGGCTCAGGCTCTGGCTGGATGTGGCTGACTTGAACCCCAGCCTCGGCCGCCTTCTTTTGGGCCAGTCGCACCGATATCAGTGGGGGATCAGTCATACCGGATATCAGCCGGGGAAGTCCAGGGACCGATCTGGCGGCAGGGCTGATGCGGTGTGCAGGCTCTGGTGGACAGACGATGGGCTCTGGTGGGAGCGTGCAGGTGATGGGCTCAGGCGTTGGCGTGCAGGTGATGGGCTCTTGCTCTGGCTGGCCGTGGAGATCGGGCTGGATGTCTCCCACGGTGAGTGAGGAACCACACACCCACAGCGCACGGGCAATAAACTTAACTAAAGGGAGGTGGAGATCTCCCAATAACAGTATCTGGGCGAGGGTATCGTCCATCCCACTCCAGAATTCGTGCGTAAGGGACTCCTCGTCCCAATTAAAGTCCCGGAGAAGATGGAGATATATCTCCGCATATTCCTCCAGAGACCGGCCATCTTGTGGGACACAAAGTTCGTAGTTCATCCCTTTTTTCTTGTTAAGGTCGATCGTTCTGTCAGGGTTTGTGCAGGTGCTGAAGACGAGGACACGAAAGCTTCAATATAAATGTTTTAATAAACAAAATGAAAACTTTCCAAACTTAAACAGGAACAAAACTCCAGGAAATCAGAAACACACAACCATACGTAGACGACGATCGACCAACACTGGGAGAAAACACAGGGCTAAAATACACATGAAATGATTGGATAATTAACAGAACACAGGTGATGAAACTGAACACAAACGAGGAGTGGGAAAACTTAACAGGACTAAACCAAAAACCACAAAGACAGGGGAAACCAAGATACAAAACAGAACTCAAACACATCAAAACGTGACAGTAACAGAAGAAGACTGAAAATGAATAACCAATCAAATTAATGTCATTATGCCATACCCCCTATTGTATAAAAACTGTGGTTTCAGTGTTTTCGGTGGGATTCTCAATGGAAATTGTCTGAGATCCACCGGCCTTGGTTTTACTTGGGAGATTCTCTGAGATTCTCGAGACTCCTGGCCGTTAATTAAAAGCATTTAAAGGACATTTACTGAAGTCTGTCTGTCATTTAAGCTGCGCAGCAATAGAACAAGTAAGTTAGAATTATCAACTCGGCAGTAGTCGTCTGGAGACACGGAGTATAGGATTTTAGACTCGGCAGTAGTCGTCTGGAGACACGGAGTATAGGGTTTAGACTCGGCAGTAGTCGTCTGGAGACACGGAGTATAGTTAGGGACAAAAAGGCTGTAGTCGTCTGGAGACACGCCGAAGGATTAACGTAGACGTGCTAGCTAGCGTATAGGTTATAATAGAGTAGTCAGTCTTAGGGAGACAAATCTAAAATAGTTAGGTTTGAGGATAAGAAAATCCATCACAATTTGGCGAGCCGCCAGGAGCCCAAGGATACTCCCTCCGTCGGTGGGGGTTGTTTACCGGACAATGGACGAGAATTGTGCCAACTTGCCGCAGACCCCACCGAATAGGACCGATGGAGGGACCATCCCAGACGGGCAGAGAAAAAAAAGAACTTAGGGAGGTAGGACACACAGACTTCAGTTTATGTTTTCCTTTTTAATGTGTTAAATAAAGCATTTTTGTGCGTATGAAAAAAAAAAGATTTTTTTTAAAAAAATAAGAATTTGGAACGTGTTTCTAGTTTGTTCTGTTTTGATGGTTGAAATTGAAATTTTCCATATCTGAGAAATCTAAAAGAGGGATTTCAGAAGAATGAAATTTAATTGAGAAATTATTTAGCTGAAAAAAAAAAAAAAAAAAAAAATAAAGAGAAGAGAAAACACACTGGCTGAGCCCAGGTTTAAACGATGTATCCCATTATCTTATGGAGAAGAAATAAGTCAACTAAATTTACCACAGCGAGATAATTTATATTTAACAATACATATGTACGTCGACGTATAATTGAGATCAAGTGGCCAGGGAAAAAATATTTGAAGGAAATTGGTGATCACATTTAAAGATTTAAGGATTTCGAAAAAAAAATGTTTTTACCTTGTCTATTAAGGGCAATGAGCAATGATTATGGTTAAATTCAACTAAATTGGTATTTGTTGAGTATTGAATTTGTTGTGTCAATAAAACTTCCTGCAAAGAGAGCAACTTGCATGCTGGAAACCCAGATTCGGGAGGGGAAAAATGCCCTGAGATGCTGCAATTTGCTTTTTGTTTGAAGTTTTTGTTTGAATAAAGGTTTAATTCTGAGAGAATATAAAGATACATGGTAATATTGTTAACATGAGATTTATGAATTTTTACATTTTGAAATCAATTAAGAAATTACAGAAATTGTTAGTTATAAATCATTATAATAAGAATATGCATTCTGAGATAACATAAGATTTTGAATCATAAAGAAACTTTTGTGAGTTAAACTTTGATTTATTTATGTAGATGAGATACAGTATATAAGACTGAGCAATTAGGTGCTCTTAAAGTAATAAATAATAAGATATTAAGTACACGTGTTTAAATATTATAATTTCTATCTGAAGGTGTCTAGAATTTGTATCCCGTTATCCCATGGGAGACAGTGTGAAAGAACTTGAGAAAAAAATTATCCATTGTAGAGATTCTAAGAGTCAATAGTTATGTTTAACTAAGATAATTTTTGTGCATTATGCATAGTATGAGGTTGGGTGACCAATTTAAATATAAATTGTGATTTGAACAAGCACATTACATATATCTTACAGTCATTTTATTTTGGATTTTTGAAGAGAAAAAAAAAGACAAAGAAAGGAAGTTAAAAAAAAAAAAAAAAAAAAAACTGTATTGTAATTAGAGTTTTTTCCTGCTTTTTCCGCAATGAAGTACGCTTTTTAATAAAATGAAGAACTGCTGTCTTGATAACCAGATGAGATATTTAGTTATTAAACTAAGTTTAATTTGAGTTTTGCAGTTCTCTGAGTGTTCAAGGTTTCAGACGCCTGGCTTGAAAAGTTGGATGACTGGAGAGAGAGAAAGAGGAAGTGGTGCCCTCAGCTCCCCAGCTCCCGAAAGAGGAAGTGGACACTTCTGAGGGGTCAACTGAGACAGTGCAGGAAAAGGTGACAAGTTCACTTGAGACTTTTCCTAAAGACAATTTTTTGCCATGCATTATGAAATGTTGTGCCAGGGTGGATCAAAAGCCAGAAAGAGAGGGCCATTGCAGCCTGATGATCAAACGTATCAGCCTAACAAGTCAACTGAAGGACAATCCACACAGAAAAGAAAGACTTCCATCCCCTCACTTGTGGGCCAGGTGCTGAATTTCAATGATCACTACAGAGAACGTTTCAAATTTAGTTAATTAACATATTAACTTAATTATTGTTTTTGATTATCCACTGGTTTCAGCAATTCTTCATATTTCTTTAACTAACACTTTGAATCTGCTTTCAAATAGAACCAGTCCAGCTGCCCTACAGGAAGTTCAATAGCAGAAGTGAGAGATTGACTCACCAATCAGTTAAAACACTGGATTTGGATAGTGAGGCTTATTACTTAAACCAATAGTGGTAAAAGCATGTATTTGTTGAGAATAGATTATTGACTATATATACATATATATGACTAAATATAGGGCACAAAATGTCCCAAAGAGACATTATGGCTAGAAAAGCAAAATTATTGGTCACTCCATTTCATTTAAAGGTAATTTTCTGGATTCAATAAGAACAATGTTTCTAATTATAAACTTTTGAAATCACATGCTGTCATCACCAGGGTACGAGATAGAAATGTTTTTGCTTTTGTCCATGGATCCGAGATTGTGTGAAGATTTCCAAATCTTCTTTTAAATAGCTTAGGAGCAACACAACAAAAAGTTTTGAAAAATTGAAATTGTGTAATTAATGACAAATTGCATTTGAGGGATTGAAGCTGAATCTCTCAACTGCAACCGAAGGTCTATATGATTATTATTTTAAAGTGTTTAATCTATTTGATTTTGAGGTTTACGTTCACTGTGTTAAACTCAACCACATGACGACTGCATCGGACGATTGAGAATTAATAATCCTAACGTTTAGACACTGTTGCAAGGGGAATGCCACAGTGTGTCTACGTTCAGTAGCTTCTGTCGTAAAAGTTGTTACCGTTCGGATTTGGTGGTATTCCACTCCTAATAAAATATATGTTCCTCATTCAGTTCATAAACTGCTAGGGCAGACAAAAAGGTATGATTCTCTGGCCAGAGAGGGGTGGGGTGTGTGTTTGTGTGTGAAAGTGTGTGAATGTGAATGAATGGAAATTTTAATAGATAAGATTAATTATGGTACTAACCATAAAACTTTGATTTTATATTTCTGTCTTATGGTAAAACTTATCATACTTCCCATTTTCATGTCTGATGGTGACTAACTTTCCATTCTAGATCCAACAATAGAACAAAATAAATCTTACTTCCTTTTATTTAGGATGTAGCCTTCAGACAAATTTTCGATATGATCTAATCATCTAAAGACACTTTTGACTGGATGTAACCTTGGTCAATGGAACTTTGCAAATGGACTAAGCGTCCTGTTCTTTGACTGTATTGAGAAATGATTGACTGAAATATTAACCCCTTACAATGTTTTTCGAAGATACAGGATATTTTTTTTGCTGATATCACTAACAGAGTAAATTATGACCACATGGTGAAATATGCCCAATAAAATAATGGCATGGATGATTTTGGCTAACTATCCTGAGATAGGTTATTGTTGTGGCAGAAATAAACAGTGTCACACATGCGCAGCGTATAACTCTGGGAAGGCAGAGAGCAAGCATGCTTGCCCTGTCCACCCCACAATTAACTTTTTACTTTTTCTAGGATGTCATGATGGATCCTGTTGAACAGAAGTTATTCTGTACCAAATGTATAAAATATTGTCTTGTTACTGTTTATCATGAAATTTCACAGGTCTGATCAGAAAAGACGACCGGCCAGACAAGCAGATTATGTTAATAGATGTTGTCACTAACAAAAATAGTTAAGGTCTCCCTTAACAGGTCAAAGCTGCTTTGCCGGTTCCAGGTACAGAGACACAGCACTCTTACGAGCCAGGACAGTGGGTCTGGATCAAGGATCACAAACGCAAGGCGTGGTACAACCCGAGGTGGCTGGGTCCGTATGAGATCATTCTAACAACGAATACAGAAATCAAGGTTTCCGAGCGTGACGCTTGGGTTCACGTGTCACATTGCAAGCCCCACCAACCGCCATCCAGAGGAAAAGTAGGGGAGGGAAAATAAAAGGACGTGCTGGTAACGTGCCTCCTCTACCTACGAGGGAAAGACCTTGCTACTGCTCGCAAAGAGCAATCAAGGTGAACATGGAACGTTTCAGACGTCTGTGGGGCCAACGCGACGACCAGCACACCTGGGAACAAATGTGGTCTAACAAAGTGTTTAAATGCATATGTGTTATTATATCTGCAGGTGTGTTGATGTTGATTATATTGCTGTTTCTGTTTGAATTTCCTCCAGGATGTGACGTGGTTGCGAATTGCGGGGAGGTTTCGTCGGAACGTATTTCATGTGATACAGGGTTGCAAAAATGTGGTGTTCTGTGATGTTCTTCCAGAAGCAATAATGTGATGTTTATTGATGTTTTATTTGGTTCAATCAAACTGTAGGACCGAGAATTAATATAGGGTTGAAATTTGAACAAATTATTGATTAATTTGAAAATATTTTAGGTACACGTAAATTGAAAAGAGGAAAATCTCTTAATTCTGAAGAGTATATAGACTTTAACTACATTACTGTAAAAATAATAAATAATCTAGGGACTATTATTGAAGAAACTTGAGGGTTTTAAAAAGTCTAAGACCGATATCATAAATGCTAAAATGTAATAGCAATAGTTGTTCACTAATAAGAGAGAATAGGTGATGTTACTTTGCCAGACTAGGTCTGAATAGATAATTGGGTAAACTTCTATAGTGATGAATTAATGACTACATTAAATATATTTTGGGTGTTTCAAATTGCTAAAATAGTGAAAGAAAAACTTTCAAAAGGGGATTGATTTTGGGAAACCTTTAATTTATGGATTATTATTAGTTGAAGAATTTACCAGTGTGATTACTGAAATGTTCCTTTCATGTATTGTCTAACGTCTGTGTATTTGATATCTGAGAGGTGACTGCGGGTCTAGCTAGCTAGGAATAGAGCAACAGTGCTTGCTTATTTAGCCCGGCTTCGAGGAATGAAATATTGTTTTGTTATTGTATTATTGAGAAAGGTTTTCAACATATTAAAACAAATTATGTAGGGGACAGAGTTAAAACTATAGACCAAGAACAATATGACCGAAAAACACGTTCAATTTAAACTAAAATTAGTCTAATCAGTTTAGACGATTCAGATAAATAGAATATTTGCTAATAGAGAAAATCTGAAAAGCTTTCTAAATTCACAATGAAGCTAAAGATTTAATGATCTGGATCAATGGATCCATTATGAGCTATTCCGCATTGCCAAAACTTAGAGGTGGTATAAGTTATGTCAATCAGTTAATTCTGGAAAATAGGATTGTAGAAAGATAAGTAGTTAAAGATTAAATGACATGTCCTCAGCTAAGGCTATTCTAGTGGCAAGAGCTGTGTAAAACAGAGTTAATTTTAAAATAATGACATTGTTTGAAACAAGATAATAAAATTATTGATATTAGTGTTAAGGATAAAAATGAAAGATTATAGAACCTTTTTGGTTAGATTTTATTACACAGATCCTTAAATAGATCTGACTAAGTAAAACAATCGCCTCCTTGAATTAAAAGCTAATAACATAAGATTAAGAAAAATGGTTAATCAGCATTATTGGCATGATAAGGCCTAATAGATCAATGCGATTTGAAAGATAGCTAAAAGACGATGAAACTCGACTAAAGGTCTAAAGTTAAAAGGCAATGTACTATGGTATGTTTAGTTTTTTACTAGAGATAGAATATTGGCAAGGAGATGAATAGATGAGAAGATGGTATGTGTATGTGAAACATTGGAAAATTGGTTGTATTACAGCAGGATGTTGATTGAAGGAATATCTTAAAGGTATTATGAAGTAAAAGATGAAACAAGGAAATGGTTTGAGATAACAGGTGGTATTAAAATCACTGACTTAAAATAGGATGATTCGGTGGAGCAGGTAAGTCATGCAGGTATAGAAAATTGGGTAACACTTTATTTGAAGGGGTGTGCATAAGACTGACATGACACTGTCATAAACATGACATAACACCTGTCATGAACATGAAGGCGTCTTTATGAATGTTTATGACTGTTGTCATTAAGTGTCATTCGGTAAATTATGACACTTTTAATGCAAAGTTGACATTGTTTAAAATGTCTTTGTTATGACAACTTGACATTAACAAAGACAAAAATGTCTTTGTTATGACAACTTGACATTACCCAAGACAAAAATGTCTTGATTATGACAACTTGACATTAACAAAGACAGAAATGTCTTTGTTATGACAACTTGATATTAACCAAGAAATCATAACCTGTCAACCTGTCACAAATATGTCATAACAGGTCTAATTATCAAACTTCAAGCATTTTGCAGTGTAATAACCCTTAATGACATCTTTATAACTAGTACAATGTGTTCCACTTTACTTGAGGACAGGTAATATTCATGACACAGTTATAATGGTGTCATGACGGCCAAAGTTGTGACAGGTTGACAGGTTATGATTTCTCGGTTAATGTCAAGTTGTCATAACAGAGACATTTCTGTCTTTGTTAATGTCAAGTTGTCATAATCAAGACATTTTTGTCTTGGGTAATTTCAAGTTGTCATAACAAAGACATTTTAAACAATGTCAACTTTGCATTGAAAGTGTCATAATTTACCGAATGACACTTAATGACAACAGTCATAAACATTCATAAAGACTCCTTCATGTTTATGACAGGTGTTATGTCATGTTTATGACAGTGTCATGTCAGTCTTATGCACACCCCTTCAAATAAAGTGTTACCGAAAATTGATTAGAATAATTAAATTTAATATTGGCCATGTTTTATTATGGCCAGAGAGGGGAATGTGGTGGAAAATTTAAACTGAATATTAAGCTAAACATGTTTTACCATTTGACCTTATTTGACCTGCTAAATCTCTGAAACAATGTTCTAAGACATTCTGTATTTTAGGTGAATGTGTGTGTGTGTCGAACCCATGATGTGTGTATAAATAACATAATATGGGAAATGAGACTAGACAGAGATGACTAGTTAGAACTTGTGATAAATGAAGTAATGGTTAAAACATATTCTTCTCTACCCAGTAACAGAAGAAGACTGAAAATGAATAACCAATCAAATTAATGTCATTATGCCATACCCCCTATTGTATAAAAACTGTGGTTTCAGTGTTTTCGGTGGGATTCTCAATGGAAATTGTCTGAGATCCACCGGCCTTGGTTTTACTTGGGAGATTCTCTGAGATTCTCGAGACTCCTGGCCTTTAATTAAAAGCATTTAAAGGACATTTACTGAAGTCAGTCTGTCATTTAAGCTGCGCAGCAATAGAACAAGTAAGTTAGAATTATCAACTCGGCAGTAGTCGTCTGGAGACACGGAGTATAGGATTTTAGACTCGGCAGTAGTCGTCTGGAGACACGGAGTATAGGGTTTAGACTCGGCAGTAGTCGTCTGGAGACACGGAGTATAGTTAGGGACAAAAAGGCTGTAGTCGTCTGGAGACACGCCGAAGGATTAACGTAGACGTGCTAGCTAGCGTATAGGTTATAATAGAGTAGTCAGTCTTAGGGAGACAAATCTAAAATAGTTAGGTTTGAGGATAAGAAAATCCATCACAAGAGCTTTTACAGTTCCGTTTAAATCAATATCCGTCTCCTTTGGATCCTTATTCCTATACTAACATTCCTAAACCCCGGCGCAAATATGTTCACCGCGGATCAAGACGGAATTATACTTATGATGATGCTCACTCTATCAGATCCTTCTGGTCCTCATCGTCGCGATCGACTAGCAAAGTGGAACGAACTGTGGATCATCAAGTGCTTGCTCATCTACATACCTGCAAACTCAGAAGGGCTGAAAAAGGTGACGCATTTTATCCCCCCCCACGCCCCCCCCGCCCCCCCCCCCCACGCCGCCTCCCCTCAGAAAATAAAGGGAAAAGACATTTTCTTTAGGTAAAACAACACAACATTTATTAACACCACTGAACATAAAACAACCTTGAAACTGGTTTAGTGGGGAGTAAAATAAAACAAAATCATTTTTTTTTACTCTTTTGGCCTGGACAAGCCTTTCAAGGGCCCGTTTTCTCTGTTTTGCCATGTGCCTCTTTCGGGCCACACTTTCTTCCTCCACCACTTCTGCCCTATTTACAGCAGCACTAGTGGATGGCTGGCAGCCGAACTCCGTCCTCTTTTCACTGACTTTCAGCTGCTTTTGCTGCCGCTGGGCTTTGTCCCTGGTTCCAGCCGAAATGATGTTCCCACACAGCCTTCTATCTACTGGCTCAAATTTTGAATCATCTCGGCTGAACATGTCCACAGCACTCAGCTTTCTGCTCTGTAGAGTATATTTGACAGTCTGGATAGCGCTGAATGTGGTGATGTTCATGCTTGTACTTTTCTGGTCAATGATGTTGCCCATTATATTAAAAGAAGATTCAACTAATGGGCCATGGAATATTGACACTGCAGCTTTCACTGCTTGACACAGGCCTGGATATTTTCCAGTATCGTCGACACAGGCCCACCACCTCACAACATCATCTCCATCTTGGAAGCTGGGCAGGGACTGATCTACGTTGTACTGGAGAATTTCCTGGTGTGCGTCAACATCAGGCAGCAGGTGATCCATCATTGCAGTGAGTTTCCTCAGTTTAGACCCAGTTTGAGAGTGCCCTCTCAGTATTGGGTCAATGGCCGACAAACACTGGAGGGTCTTGCTCTGCAATGGCAGCTTTTTTTGCAAGTATCTGGCACATGTGATGTATGCCTGTGAGACTTCCTCCAGGAATGGCTTCAGCAGCTGAAACAGCAACACTTACTATACTATTGTTATCATAATTATCAAACTCTGCAGAGGCTCCTAATCAATCATTAATCATTCTAATTGCAGTACACAATTTAAGTACTCACAGGGTGTTGTGGATGTGCCACTCTGAATTGATTAGCCTCCTGCCCAACATACATCTCCCTCAAAGGCAGCAGTTTGTTGTCCAATTCCATAGTAGCCAGAGTTTTGGGCATCGGGTTCAGGTGTTCAGATTTGACAAAGCAGGCAAGGAAGTTGGTAAAGACTTGAAGCTGTTTGTCATGCAGTTTATGAACAAGTGTCTGACTGCCCTATAAAGAAAATAACAAAAATGACATTAACATACATTGAACATTGTGGTTCAATGTACAAAAACACACACAAGAAATCCATATCAATTTTAACTCAGGACTCCCTAAAGTTAAATACAAGGATTCACTTAGATCACCTCACTATGAAAAAGCATTATACACTGTGGTCAAAGAAAATGTCAGTAATTATTAGACATGGGATCACTTTAATTTATTTTCTAGACCCAGGCACCACAGAATCCTGTAACATTTTTATAATCATAATCTCATATTCATAATTTGTGATATTTTTTTCTTATTTTGAGAAACCTGATGAGAAATGTAACATTCACCAGAGTAGAAATGGGAGCCATACGCAGAGGACTCAATGTTCAACTCACCTGGAACACCATGACATATTCTTTAAGGATCGGTAGCACTCCAGTATAAACACTGAGGTGCAGCTCAGTTATGGTGGCTTCATGCCACACCTTCCTAACCACCCTCTTCTTCCGGTCTTTTCCCAGCTGCGTCATTCCTGGAAAAAGCTCTATTATAACAAAGAACTGTGCAAAAAGCTAACACTCCTTTGGTTAACATAGTGCAGGTAGGCAATCACAGATCCAAGGAGAAATAACTGTGATGAGTTACCTTTTTTGCCGAGGTCCTCATGAAATGACCGAATCTTTGTCTGTGCCTTTTCACTCACTTTGTACTTCGTAAAAAGCTGCCCTAGGGGGTCCTTGTAGAGGGCCTTGTCTTTCCTGTCCATAAAGCCGTAGTAAAGAACCTTGTAGGCAGGAAGCAGCCTCTGGGTGCTAATGGCAACATCATAAGCAGATAGCCATCGATGCTGAATGAACCTTTTGGGAGCGGAACCAGGAAGGCTCATGAACTCGCATATCTCCCTGAAGTACGCCAACTGAGAAAGAGAGAGATACATCAAATCAGTCTTTTTCCTCAAAGAGCTCAGGTAGCCTAAATATGTCAGTTAAGGATAAAACAATTTTAGAATCTAGATTACATATAGAAAATGTCTCCCAACAGGTAAGTATATTGTAAAGATAAAAGGTTTAGTGTTGCAGTCAGTAGCATGAATCAAACTGAACTAAAAAATATCTCTATAATGGAAATTTTATATTATTAACTAACCTGGTCTGTAGCCCATTGATGATCTGCATGTAGGTCACCAAACAGCCGTTCAAGATGATTGCTGAAAGGAGCTGCAAAAACCTTTGCAGCATTGTGGATATGGTGGCAACTATCACCGTCAACATCAAGTAGGCCTGGGCAGTAGTTCTGGCGCACTCTTGTTTCTAACCCCGTTTTACTTCCTCGCATTACACCGCAGGAGTCCATCATCATGCTTACAAGGTTCAACCAGGGATGTTGTTCTCCTTAAAGAATTTAACTAGCAAATTTTCTAGCTTGAGAGCGCTAACCTTGAAAACCTCTAAAGAGCCAAGGTGTTCCACATCAACCGTCTTCCTGTCTGGGTTGAAGTAGCTGACCAGGATGGAAAGCACTTTTTTACCACCATGGCTAGTACTCTCGTCGAGGTTGATGGAAAATGGATACTTCTGTGTGTTCCTGAAGATCCTCTCTGAAAATGTAAATCCCAATCCATGCACCATTTTGTAAGCTGCAGCAGTGCGTGACAGCTTCATCCCACTCAGAGCTACTTTGTCTGTAGCCAGCGTTTGGGCCAGCTTCACCATCACTGGTGCAAATGTAAAAGGGAGAGAATGTTCGGCAAGCGTTGCGAGAACCATCGCCTAGACCAAGAAAACATTATTAGATTTTTATAAGTAAAAATTTTGCAAATAGCCTGCCTTTTATTATAAACCTGTGACTGGATTATTGAGTCTAGTTCAACTCTCGTTCAATTGACTAAACACACCATTTACACTACATACAAATTGTCCTGGTAATGTAGCCTACTTCTATGTAGCCTGACAATAGCTTACTGGCAAATTTCAAGTAACATGCCAACAGTGAAATAGTAGTTATTATTTAGTGACACAGAAAACTACAAGCCTATTTAATGTATAACACACCTCTGCATTAGCAACCCGCTGACATGTAGGTACAGGCACCCTAACTCGCGCTCTCATGGCTTCAGGCCCCGCCTTGGGAGCACTTTGACTTGAGACTGGAAGGACACTTAATGTAGTCATTACAGTGCACACTTTTTGACGGTGCACCTCTGTTTGGCAGTGTGCCGAAAGAGCATGAGAGCCCTTGTTGCTGTAGTTTATTTCTTTAGAGCAAAGGCTACATTTTGAATACCCCGCTTTGTCAATTTTTTTTAAATACTGTGACAGCGGGAAGCTGTGCTGAACTCCCTTCACCTCGGTCTTGACCTCAATCTTTAGCCAGGACCAGCTCCATTTGCACCTCAGCCCTGAGTCAAGCTGTCTTATATAAATAGAATCCTCCTCTTTAAGCTTGCTCATTCTGGAAAACAATTGTCAATATATTATCTGCTGGGCCAGGGCTCCTTTTTCATGATCATAAACTTTTGTTAAGGCTAACTCCCACTGCATTAGTCAACGTTAAATGATCCGCCAGAGCAGGTGTTTCGATCACTCATTGACGTTAAACCAGACACCAATGGGTCACGTATTTGTTTTCATTTCGCTCATCTCTTACGACAAGATATACATAAAAAAATAGATAACAATATTAATGCAGCAGTGTTAATTTTGACAGCAAATTTTTATTTCGTTTTAGTCATATTTTAGTCATCTGAATTGTTTTAGTTTTAGTTGAAGAAATACAATAAGATTTTAGTCGACTAAATCTATCTAGTAGATTTAGTCAACTAAAATCTTATTGTATTTCGTCATAATATAATGGGTTTAGTTAAATTGTAATGCATTAATTTAGAATTTCTCTAAAATTTCCTAACCCATACTCTTGGAGAAAACATCTATTAACCTGTTAATATATGAATGATTTTAAAGTTTGAACATGCAATACAGATTTACTACTGTGACTTAAAAAATATCTTAAAATTAAAAACCACTTTTCCTAAAGTAGAACAGTCTTCTTTTCAATTAATGATATATGCATTCTTTATAACTACTTGCACACATCATTCTTTATTTTTTCAAGCAGACATATTTATTTGTATGAATTAAATATGAATCATTATTAAAGCTATTAACGAGCAGTGAATGCTTTTATCTTTTTCTTTTGTTGCTTGATCAATATTAAAGTCCCCATGAAATCAAAATTGACCATACTTACTTTGTTTGCCTAAATTGATCGTTTTGTGGTGAACAATTCATCCATGCAAGTCAATCCACACAAAAAATTTTTTTGGCTTTGTAATCTTTAATCAAATTCTGAAAATGCCCCTCCCCTCTGCACTGGAGGACCTTGCCCGATGACGTACACTTGACGGTTTAGGTGTCTGCTTAACATCCGTAATCACGCCCCTCCAACTGACATTAGACAGGCACACAGCGTGTGAAAGGAGAGATGGCGAGGAGGTGCATTTTTCTCGATCCAATCAGGTGCTAGTTGGAAAAAAAAAGCCACGCTCACTATTTTGCCTCATTTAGTATTCCGTTTCTCTCGGAAATACGTCACAGCACTGGAGAAAAGTCGTTTGCAACTTCCGGTTCACGGGGACTTTAAAGGGGTCATATAATGGTACATGCACTTTTACAAGCTGATTGTACTGAAATGTGTGTTGGCAGTGCCTGTACACAACCATCATATAATGATAAAAATCCATCCAGTGGTTTTGTTTTAATCTCCTTATATGTTTTCCCCTGCCTCAAATCGAGCCGTTCGATCCTGTGACGTCACAAGATCGCACGCCCCTCCCACGATGTTGATTGACAGCAGCGTTTCAACACAGACCCGCCCTCGCTCGTGAGTGAGCTGTCAATCATAGTTCGTCATTGTTGATACACTGGAGCAGAATGGCGCCTAAGCGATTGTGGTGTTCTGTTCTTGGGTGTAATAAGGAACACAGCAGTCATTTAAAAGTTCCCAAATCCGAACCGCTGAAGACGCAGTGGCTGAGTTTTGTTTATGAAGGGAACATTCCCGACGAGCAACGTGAATGCGCTCATGTTTGCGCAAATCATTTCTCAGCAGACTGCTTTTTAAACGTGGGTCAGTATAAATCAGGTTTTGCTAAGAAGCTGCTACTGAAAAAGGAATCGGTACCAACTATTCGTGTTCCTGCTGGACCTCCAGAAGAAGTGAGTGTAACGTTTTATTTATTAGCTAACCTTTATATGAATCTTTGCAAATCCCTTGCACGCTTCACGAATGTGGCTAATGTTTACACTCAGGGTGCATTATTACGGCATGTCTTCTATGTAACGTTACGACGTTCTCAATATAATTCATAATCCCACGTTTATAATGAAAAACGCGTTGGTGTTGTGTTATTAAAAACTGTGTAAGTTACGCAGTGTTACAGTTAACGTAACAGGAATATTAACAGGAATATCAATGCAGTTACAAAATAGATGTACTTAAAAGTTTTCTTAAAACATAAAACATTTTCGTACTGCACTAAACATAAACATACAGCAAATTCTTAGTTATCCTTCAACTACTGCTAGAATCATTAATGACATGACCTCATGTCAGTTTCAGTCACGATAGTTGTACCTAACACTGAGATAATGTCACGCATCACTGACAAGCCTACATTTACAAAAAAAAAGAAACGTTTTTCAACATAAATCTGTCAACGAACTAACCTATAACTTACATTAGTAACGTTAAACACATAGCGTTTGTATATCACAACTCTAACGTTACCCTGCCAGTACATACAAAAATAGATCAAAGTGACATTGTTAACCAACCATTCAGAAACGTCCTGTTCGAGCCTTATTGTCGAACTTCTTCGGGGCCGTCATCTTGTTTCGGGTCCGACTCCGTTTCAAACTGATACGGTTGCACAGATGTGTCCTCAGAGAGAATCCCGCTGCCATAATAAACCCTCAACTGTTGTCAAGTTAACACTCCACGTGCGTTGTGTTACAGCTAGGGATGCACCGATACCGATACCAGTATCGGTATCGGGCCCGATACTGAGCTCATGTACTTGTACTCGTACTCGTAAAAATGCCCCGATACCAACAACCGATACCAGGCAGCATGTGTATAGTGTCAGAAATTATAATGGGGATAAAAAAAGAAGGCTGTATATGAAGTAAATGTTTCTTATCAGTGGAATATTAAACAGAATATATTAACGTGTCGTCTATATAACTATATGGTAGGGATGTCCCGATCCGATACTCAGGATCGGTATCGGCTCCGATACTGCCATTTTTGCGGGATCGGGTATCGATCAGACATCGATCAGACGAGGCCGATCCAAATCCGATATTGTGGGTATACTATTATGTGTTATTGTTAAGCCCCACAAAAGGCACAAAAAAATTCTAAAGTACCATAACGTTTTCGTGCACTCTATTATAAGTGTTCTGAAGCCATTATGTGAGAGAGAAATTAATATTTAAGTCATTAAATTCAAGATCACGTAAACTTTTCCCTCTCGCGGCTGTCAGTCATTCTCCATTCAGCATTCAAACAACGCGTCGCGTTCGGTTACAGTCAATGATGAAACTATCTTCAAGATGATTCAATGTTAATACTATTATACTTGATTTGTAAGATAAAGGTCTATGTTTTCGCATAGAACAACTTTATCTTGCTGGACGTATTGCTGCCTGTAACTCAATCGTGTTACTCTCTACCGGGTGTCGGACGCTGTCGGTTTGATCACAACACTAGAGTCAGAGAGCACTATAATTGTTCTTCACGCGCACAGTAACTGAAATTTAAAACTGTTAAAAGAAAAGGCTCAATAAACGATTGCATAGATAGATACTGTATAATACACTGTCCATCATGTATCTCCGTTGTGCTTTGAACTTTTCAAAGCGGACTCGACGCGCTGCGTGCTGTAACTCCACGTGGCTTCAAGCGCATCATTCTCCGCTCGGGATGCGCATAAGCGCTTTGTGCACTGTATTGGAGCCTTTCATATCATAATGCAGTGTCGCAATTAAAGCTTATTAACATTATTAATTATTAATGTTGCTGCCTCATTAAATAGCTGTGCAAAACACTTAAAACATGTCTCAGTTTTATAGCAGATTTAGCTATATCTAAAATAATTATCTTTTTCATTTTTGTTATCTTGTTTTTCATGAATGTATTTTACAACAATAAAAAGAGCAATGTGTATTATCCACTAATCTAGTTTATAATAGCATTTTTGTCATAGATTATGATCATATATTTTGGGGATTTGTTGTTTATCTTTATAATGAAGCTGTCTCTATTAGGTAGATTGTGTTTAACACACACAAGAGTGATAATCAGTTTAACACACAGTTATAGAAATTCTACTTGATTTAAAAAACAAAAACTGTACTGGTATTTACAATGTAGAATGCTGCTGTTTAAATTGTTTTAACTTTAAACCTGTTGGTAGCTAGCTAGCTTTAAGTACTGAAGTACCTGTATTTTCTTTCATTTATATATATATATTATTTATATATATATATATATATATATATATATATATATATATATATATATATATATATATATATATATATATATATATATTTTTTTTTTTTTTTGTAGTGTTTGAATAAAGGGTGGCAATCTTTCATAATCAACTGTTGTTGTGGACTATATAGGAGGTATATTTTAGGTGGCTAATTGAGAAAATTGCTATATTTTTTATTAGTTTAAGAATAAAATAAAAATATCGGATTAATATCGGTATCGGCAAAAGCCAAAGCTGCGGCATCGGTATCGGTATCGGAAGTTAAAAAGTGGTATCGGGACATCCCTACTATATGGTGCGCAAGCTGATAAGAGAAAAACGCGCAGTGGATTAAGCACGCTATGACACAGACGCGCGAGCTGGTCGAGCGCATCCCTTTTTCACAGACGTAAGTGGAAAGTTTGTAGTTCAGTCGGATGTCAATGGCAAATAAAGTAAAACGAGGCATGTAGCTTATTAATAACGTTAACTGACCATAGAGAGAGAGAGAGAGAGAGAGAGAGAGAGAGAGAGAGAGAGAGAGAGAGAGAGAGAGACACTTCTGTTGAATGCTGTTGGTTGCGGATCGTTCACTCAGCACGTGTTATTTGGATTAAAACTAAATCGTATATGTAAGTAAAACATGAATTGTTACCTTATTTGTGTTTAACGAGTGGTTACCTACATTATTACTGGACATTTGCAGGTCAAGAATTTCCATGAACTTCAAACATCCACAGCGCGCGCCCCGAAAACCACCAGACAGCGCGCGAATACTGAATGGAAGTCTTTCACATATTGCGCTTGTACGGACGAATTCACACAAAACTATGTAAAAACACGTGTCTTGGCGAGTATCCTAGTAAAAGTCTGTTATATATCTCAAGTGAACGTAGACAGTATAATTAAAATGGCGTACGTGCGTTCGGTCTTAAAGGAGCAGCAAATAAATCTGCTGCTGTGTTTTAATGTTAGGCTAATCAAACGAAGGACAAATAAATGACTGTCTGCTTTTTTCTAAATAGGCTACCTCTTTCAACTTTACAAAAAGATCCATCTATATTTAATTTATAAAGTAATGAATATGCAGTGCATGAAATATATATTTGATGAACTAATTAAGTTTAAATTTAATAAACAACTAATATGATTGATATTATTTTGGTTTCTCTACCAATACATTTAAAATTTACAAATGCATGAATTGAAAATTAAAAATACAGGTATCGGTTATGGTATCGGTATCGGCGAGTACCAAAAATGAAAGTATCGGTATCGGACTCGGTCTGGAAAAAGTGGTATCGGTGCATCCCTAGTTACAGCGCCCACAGAACAGAGGGGCGGAGTCAGCGAAGCTCATTATCATTTAAAGGCATATGCACTTAAACGGAGTGCTGAACACAGAGATGTTTTTGAGCAGGTAAAATGAGTGTTTTCTTAAAAAACTAATGCGAATTTTTAATAAAAGTATATTACAAACTTTTCATTTAGACCCTAAAGATTCATATTAACTTGTACAAAAATGGCATTATATGACCCCTTTAAGGACACAACCCGCATTACAGTATGTTATTATCCACTGTCACTTTAAGACACCGGATCATGTCCAATGATTTGCGGATCCTGATGCACATCCTATACACTCACAACTGTTTAAGACATAACCGACATATTTTACGTGAATACTCTCCAAAATGGACATTTAGACAATGTTGTGTGTATGTGTCCATTCAGACACGAAACAGAGCTCAGTTCAGTACTCGCGCGCACGCTTCGCAGAAAGATGAGACATGCAGCGCATGCCAACCCGTGTCCCGCTGGGTAGATCAGCACGTTACAGTCGAAAATTATTCGTCAACGAAATTAAAACTATTAAATGTAACGTTAATGCAGTGTAGGAGATACCCTTGCCAAAATCCTTCATTGAACTAACATTGTAAGTTAGGCTAACAACACAATTACCTGATCTTACGTTAGCTGACTATTTGACAAGCTTACATTATACGTTAACGTTAAACATGAACAACAACGTTAGAAAAAACAATTATATTGTCGGCAGATAACAGCACTTACCTCAAAACTAATGTCAGTGTCCACTGAAGTAGCACCAGAGAATTTCTCCATAAACGGCCTCTGTTGAATTTATCCGCGGGAAAGCTGCAGCAAGGTAGCCTGGGTTTCCCCATCCTGCCTTACCGCAGCGCGATTCAATTCACGCTGAAAGGCAGTCTGGATACCATGGCCAGATTTTTCGCCTCATTTAGGGAACCAATCACAGAACGGGGAGGGAGCAGCTAGACGATGACGACATCTACGACACACGGAAACAGTTTGTTTATATCGATTTAACATGGCTGAAGACGCGAAGCTACTCTTTGATAAAAAACTTAACGTCATTGTTTACAAAAAAGATCTTTCCCATCGTCTTCTTCCTTGTCTAATTTCTGTCGCTCTACATACGTCATCTGGTATAATCGAAACGATTGGCTATGAGCTACGTACAGGCATATTTGATAGACATTCTTAGCACCCAATAAACTGCGACGGGCATTCTGAAACCACGCCTCAAATACGAGAAATTGCGCATGTGGTTCCCAGACCCAATTCTCAACGAGATTGGGTCTGGCGTTAGCCAGGCTAGCAGCAAGGGGCTTTTCAGTGACTTTTTACGTTTGGATTGCTGAACATTCGTTCAATCAACAACAAGGCGACGTTGGTTTGGGACTTTGAAAGACTGTGAGTTTGATTTTCTTTGTTTGACTGAGACATGTCAGAAGCAAAATGATTTTTCACAGTTGAATCAGTCTATTCCTCCAGGGTTTACTTATGCATGTCAGCCCCGAGTTTCGGGTCGAGGTGGTGGTTTAGCAATGTTTTATAACAAGAAATGGAAGGTCTCTACTATAGCTGTACCATCCTATGAAACGTTTGAAGCTATGGTGCTGCAAATCAATGGACCGAAACCCACCATCATAACAACTGTTTACCGTCCACCAAGATCTAACACTAACTTCCTAACTGAACTTTCTACTTTTTTAACTTTACTATGCTCTGCTTCTCCTAATGTGATTATGGTCGGTGATTTTAATATCCATGTTGACAAAGCTACTGCTACTGATACAAATCACTTTTTATCATGTTTGGACAGCTTTGGACTGAAACAGTTCATTGATTTTCCTACTCATTCAAAGGGTCACACACTTGATCTTGTCTGTTGTATTGGAATAACACCTTTTGATTGTAGATCACGTGACCCGTCTTTATCTGATCATAAACTTGTGTCCTTCAATGCCAAATTAACTGTATCAAAAATTGCCCAAAACCGTGCCATAACATTTCGTAATATTAAGAATATTGAACTGTCTGTGTTTTCTGATGAAGTTAATAAGTCAAGTCAAGTCAAGTCAAATATATTTATATAGCGCACTTGATCTTGTCTGTTGTATTGGAATAACACCTTTTGATTGTAGATCACGTGACCCGTCTTTATCTGATCATAAACTTGTGTCCTTCAATGCCAAATTAACTGTATCAAAAATTGCCCAAAACCGTGCCATAACATTTCGTAATATTAAGAATATTGAACTGTCTGTGTTTTCTGATGAAGTTAATAAGTCAAGTCAAGTCAAATATATTTATATAGCGCTTTTCACAATACAGATTGTATCAAAGCTGCTTTACAGTATCAATCAAAACAACTCAACAGAGTTGATCAATGGTATGATTGGTTAATTAATTTGAATATCCCCAACTGAGCAAGCCAAAGGCAACAGCGGCAAGGAACCGAAAAAACTCCATCAAGTCATCTAATGGTGTCCTAAAACTCCATCAGATGACCCAATGGAGAAAAAAAACCTTGGGAGAACCCAGGCTCAGTCGGGGGCCAGTTCTCCTCTGGCGTTTATGAACTAGAGGCCGAATTTACAGTAACTGTAAGATAAAAAATGTATATGAATGCCTGGCTAAATAGATGCGTCTTCAGTCTAGTTTTAAACTGGGAGAGCGAGTCGGAGCAACGAACAATATCAGGAAGGCTATTCCAGAGCTTCGGAGCTAAATGTGAAAATGCTCTGCCTCCTTTGGTGGATCTGGATATCCTAGGAATGACCAGAAGCCTAATAAGTTAATGAACACTTATTTTCTGAATATTGATGGTCTATTTAGTCTTGATGAATTGACTTCTTATTACAACGACCAGTTACAGAATATTTTAGATAATGTTGCACCTGTTAGAACTCGAACTGTTTCATTTGCTCACACTGCTCAATGGTATACCTCAGAGTTACGGTTGTTAAAAACTAAGGGGCGTCAACTTGAACGTTTGTATAAAAGATCTGGTTTAATTGTGCACAAGGAAATGTATGATCACTATATCAGAGATTATAAAAATGCTCTTTCTACTGCTAAAACAGAATACTATGCCAATTTGATCAACTCTGCTGGTGGGAATACGAAAATGCTGTTCTCTACAATGAATAGTATTTTGCGACCACCTGATGCTTTCTCATTACACTCGCAGTCCAATACCACATGTGATATTTTCATGACTTATTTCAGTGATAAAATAGAAAGCATTCATGGGAGTTTGACTTTGAACAATAGGGCATTTGGTTCATTTTCAACTCTCTATGATGCTCCCATTGTTAGTACTTTTTCTAATTTTTATTTGCCAACAGTGAATGAAATAGATGAATTTGTTAACAGAGCAAAATCTACTACCTGCCAGTTAGATCCAATTCCCACACATCTTGTTAAGTTTTGTTTACCTTCTTTACTACCCTTGATAACTCAAATTATACATCTTTCCCTTATTACTGGAACTGTTCCTTTACTTTTAAAAAAAGCAGCCATAACTCCTATACTCAAAAATCCTAGTGCGGATTGCAATAACCCCGAAAACTTTCGACCAATTTCTAATTTGCCTTTTCTTTCCAAATTATTAGAAAAAATTGTTGCTCAGCAGGTGCACACTCATTTATTGGAGAATAACTTGTTTGAGCAATTTCAATCTGCTTATCGTCCATATCATAGCACGGAGACAGCGCTTATTAAAGTTGCAAATTATTTGTTAATGGCTGCTGATTCGGGACTCTTATCAATACTTATTTTTCTTGATTTAACTGCAGCTTTCGACACCATTTCACATAGTATTTTATTGGAGAGGTTAATTTCTATTGGGATCACTGGTATAACCCATGATTGGTTCAAATCATATTTATCTGGTCGGACCCAGTTTGTTCAGATTAAGACTTTCAGATCGCGGATATCTCAGATAACAGGTGGTGTACCCCAAGGGTCAGTCCTAGGTCCTCTACTGTTCATTATATATTTATTACCACTAGGACAGATTTTCCGCAAATTTAATGTAAATTTTCATTATGCGGACGACACTCAGCTCTATATATCATCAAAGCCGAGTTCTGTATTACTACCGTCTTCTCTTGTGCTTTGTCTTTCTGAAATCAAATCATGGTTCACACAGAATTTTCTCAAGGTCAATAGTGCGAAAACTGAAATTTTATTAGTAGGCACCAAATCAAAATTGCGTAACTGTGGAAGTTTTAACCTTAATTTTGATGGATCTGTTATTTTTCCTTCTTCCCAGGTAAAGAGCCTAGGTGTCATTTTAGACAGTACTTTGTCTTTCGAGGCACACGTAAATAATATCACACGGTCCGCATATTATTATTTGCGCAGTATTAATCGTCTTCGACCATCGTTATCTGCTAGTGGAACTGCGGTCCTTGTGCATGCATTGGTGACTTCTAGAATTGACTATTGTAACGCTCTGCTTTGCGGCGTTTCAGAAAAAATGATTCACAAACTTCAGATGGTTCAAAACTCAGCGGCTAGGATAATTACGCGAACATCAATGAGCGAGCATATTATTCCTGTTTTGGGGCATCTTCATTGGCTTCCAATTAAATCTCGTATTCAATTCAAGATCCTGCTTTTTACATACAAGGCCTTACATAATTTAGCACCTACGTATCTCAGTGAACTTTTGCATGTGTATGTTCCTACTCGATCTCTCAGGTCTTCTACTTCTGGCACTCTTGTCATACCACCTGTGCGTTTAACTACTATGGGGGGTAGAGCTTTTAGCTATAACGCTCCGGCAATGTGGAATACTTTACCTCACGATATACGCAACAGTCTGAGTCTTTCAATTTTTAAGTCACGTCTCAAAACTTATTTATTTAGACTAGCTTATCCTGATTGATGTTAGTATTGAGTATTCTTCTTGTGAATTATTTTATACTGTTGATTGTATTATTTATTGTATTGCTGTCTCTTTTGTATAACTATGTATTTTGTATTTTATCCTTGTAAGGTGTCCTTGAGTGTCCTGAAAGGCGCCCTTAAATAAAATGAATTATTATTTTTTTATTATTAACAGTAACAGCCAATTTGCTCCTTTATGTATGCAGGTATATATTTAGACACACACACACACACACACACATACATAGTTATATGAACTTTTTTCGCAGTTTTCTTTTTTGTTATTTATTTTCAAGTTTCTGAAAGAAATGCTCAGTTCCCACACATTCACCCATTCATTTTGTGTTTCAATGAGTGTGTTTTTGTGGAGGACTACAGGTATCATGGAAATATTTGGTGTGTTGAAAAAAAAAAGCATTACATTAATTAAGAACTAATTGTACAATATAGGCAATAACAATTTTTTTTTTACAAAATAATTAATTATACAAAGATAATAATAATAATGTATTATTTGATATTTTAATGTGCCATAAAAAGAGTAATCATGAAGATAATTAATAAATTAAATATTAACCCTTCAGTTAATAATTTATATTAAACAACAACAACATAAAACACTCAATGATTACATAAAAATAGGCTATAAGAATTCATAAATAAATAGTGGATTTTCAAAATGTAGAAAATGCAGTTTAAAAAGAGAAATATATAACTGGATTCACAAACAGAATTACAAATAAGGTTTTAATCAGGCATTTAAAAGGGCAATATTGTTTCCCATTTGCCTTTCCATTTCCCGTTACTTTTCCTATAGCTATTCGATTTGCCTAGTATAGCTTCTCCTTTTAGCCCATCTATTTAACATCAATTTAGCACTTTGATAAAAAGAGATCGAACAATGAAATTATAGTGTGATGAACATAAGTTCTATTTTGTGCTTGTGGATTGATGTATTCATATTTCGTTTTTTTTTTTACTCTTTATTGACAATCACATGATCAAATAATGAATTACTTTTTCATTTTCATTCTAATAAAAAAAAATATTATTTTGCAATCAAATTCATTAATGCCTATTTTATTGTACATTGTTTTATTGTAAAATTAGTTATTAAGTAATTAAATGCTGTGTGTATATGCGTGCGCTATAAGCCCGTGGTTATGTAGCCTACACATCATATTAAGATAAATCGATATACTAGCATAATTGTTATTGGTTAAAAAGCAACTGACCTTGACAAAAGTTGAATGAAATATATATATTATACACTTGAGAAAAGTTTATGATGATATATATATATATATATATATATATATATATATAATACGTTACGGTTACACACACATATCTTTCTTGATGATAGCCTACTGTAATACATGGCTAATGGCATTATTACCTGTCCCTTGGATTACTCATCCTTTTTACTGAATATATGGAAACTTTTCAGTAGCTTCATACGAAGAACTGACTAAATTCACAAGGATTCCGGCAACGCAACTGACAGAAATTTCTTTTAGATAAACTTAAAAAGTAGGCTATAAAAACACTCGCTCATTTAGCCTATTGATCGATGCTCTAATGGGCCCCAGGCCGTCACAAAAAAAAAAGTGATTGACAGCATGTGAAAGCCTATCACTGTCTTGGAAAGGTGACCATGTGTCAAATTGGATCCTTTTGAGCGACGCATATACTCATACAAAGTAAAAGTAACTTGAAAACATAATATGCACAACAAACAGACCAGAAAAGTGAAGAAAACTAAATTCTCACTTCAGTTATGATAAACATAGAAACATACAGTATTTGTACTGTAAATTAGAGTAGGCCTATGTAAGTTTTAAAGAAGTGTTAAAAAGCTGATAAAATAATTACATAAAACTCTAGCAATTAAGAAAAAAAAAAACGAAGTCATAATTACAGTAATAGCCAGGGTAACCCAGAACATGAATCCATTGAAAGAATGAGCAAACCTATGGAGGAACACTTTTTATGAGTGTTTGAAAATGGAACATGGTGTAAGTGATAGAAAGCACTTTGATGTTTGGGGTGAGTTTGCCTTTACTTTTCTCCAAAATTATACAGTAAAATGACTTAAAAATAATTACAGTAATAGCCAGGGTCACCTTAACCTGTAATCAAATGAGAAAATAAGCAAACCTATGGAGGAACACTTTTTATGAGTGTTTGAAAATGGGACATGGTGTAAGTGATAGACAGCACTTTGATGTTTGGGGTGAGTTTGCCTTTACTTTTCTCCAAAATTATACAGTAAAATGACTTGAAAATAATTACAGTAATAGCCAGGGTAACCTTGAACATGAATCCATTGAAAGAATGAGCAATCCTATGGAGGAACACTTTTTATGAGTGTTTTAAAACGGAACAGGGTGTAAGTGATAGAAAGCACTTTAATGTTTGGGGTGAGTTTGCCTTTACTTTTCTCCAAAACTATACAGTAATGTGACTTGAAAATACTGAGAGTAATTGCCAGGGTAACCCTGAACATGAATCCATTGAAAGAATGAGCAAACCTATGGAGGAACACTTTTTATGAGTGTTTGAAAATGGGACATGGTGTAAGTGATAGACAGCACTTTGATGATTGGGGTGAGTTTGCCTTTACTTTTCTCCAAAACTATACAGTAAAGTGACTTGAAAATAATTACAGTAATAGCCAGGGTAACCTTGAACATGAATCCATTGAAAGAATGAGCAATCCTATGGAGGAACACTTTTTATGAGTGTTTTAAAACGGAACAGGGTGTAAGTGATAGAAAGCACTTTAATGTTTGGGGTGAGTTTGCCTTTACTTTTCTCCAAAACTATACAGTAATGTGACTTGAAAATACTGAGAGTAATTGCCAGGGTAACCCTGAACATGAATCCATTGAAATAATGAGCAAACCTATGGAGGAACACTTTTTATGAGTGTTTGAAAATGGGACATGGTGTAAGTGATAGACAGCACTTTGATGATTGGGGTGAGTTTGCCTTTACTTTTCTCCAAAACTATACAGTAAAGTGACTTGAAAATAATTACAGTAATAGCCAGGGTAACCTTGAACATGAATCCATTGAAAGAATGAGCAATCCTATGGAGGAACACTTTTTATGAGTGTTTTAAAACGGAACAGGGTGTAAGTGATAGAAAGCACTTTAATGTTTGGGGTGAGTTTGCCTTTACTTTTCTCCAAAACTATACAGTAATGTGACTTGAAAATAATTACAGTAATAGCCAGGGTAACCTTGAACATGAATCCATTGAAATAATGAGCAAGCCTATGGAGGAACACTTTTTATGAGTGTTTAAAAATGGGACATGGTGTAAGTGATAGAAAGCACTTTGATGTTTGGGGTGAGTTTGCCTTTACTTTTCTCCAAAATTATACAGTAAAATGACTTGAAAATAATTACAGTAATAGCCAGGGTAACCTTGAACATGAATCCATTGAAATAATGAGCAAGCCTATGGAGGAACACTTTTTATGAGTGTTTAAAAATGGGACATGGTGTAAGTGATAGAAAGCACTTTGATGTTTGGGGTGAGTTTGCCTTTACTTTTCTCCAAAATTATACAGTAAAATGACCCGGCCCGGATACGTGCCCAAGGTTCCTACCACTCCCTTCCGGGACCAGGTGATGAACCTGCAAGCGCTGCCTTCGGAGGAGGCAGACCCAGCCCTGGCTTTTCTCTGTCCCGTCTGCGCTCTGCGCCTGTACGTGGACAGAACACAAAGCCTCAGGACCTCAGATCAGCACTTCGTCTGTTACGGAGGCCAGCAGAAGGGAAAGGCTGTCTCCAAGCAGAGGATGGCCCACTGGATAGTGGATGCCATCGCCTTGGCTTACGAAGCCCAAGGCGTGCCTTGCCCGCCTGGGTTGAGAGCCCACTCCACTAGGAGTGTCGCTTCTTCTTGGCCGCTGACACACGGCGCCTCGCTGACAGATATCTGTAGAGCTGCGGGCTGGGCGACACCTAACACGTTCGCTAGGTTTTATAGCCTACGTGTTGAGCCGGTTTCTTCCTGTGTGCTCGCTTCAACCAGCCGGTAACACCGAAGTTTCCGCTCTTGTGTCGGCTTGCTGCGCCACTCCCCTCCACATGGAGCGGATACGTGCGCTTTTTGCTCCAGGCGAGTTCCCCACTCAGGCGAACCTTGTAGAGTTCCTCCGCACCCCTTCGGCAGTCGGACGTTGCGGAGCGTCCGACGCCAGGCCTAGTGCTCGTATGCTTGTGTAACTTGTGCTAGGCTGGGTTCCATATGTGGTGATCCCTGCGGCGATCCCATATGAGTATTCTTCCACGACCAGCTCCCTGCGGTGAGCCCGTGTCTTTCCCTTGGCAGAGTCCGCTCTGCCGTCACTGTCTGGTGTAGCCTCCCCCTTCGCAGGCTGGAGCCACCCCAGTGACATTCCATATGTTGCACTGCCTCTCTGGCCAGTCCATATGTGTATTCTCCACATGTTACCTCCCTTCGGGCAGGATGTGGCTTCCGCAGCGTCCCTCTCCCCTGGAAAGGCACGCTTTCCCAGTGTTATCCAAGAGTTCCACTGTGTGGGGTTAATGGAACAGCAGTGAACTCCCTCTACGCAGGTCTTCCGCCCCAGCCAGTTGGGGGTCTGAGAGTCTTGCGTAGGGCGCTGGATGTGGCAGCAACCGATGGCGTTTTCCATGGGATCCCCTAACGTCGTCACGTCGACGTCACGTCGAACGTGAGCGACTGAAGGGGAACGTCTCGGTTACTGATGTAACCCTCGTTCCCCGAAGGAGGGAACGGGAGACGTGACGTCCCGCCGCCACAGTTGCTGACCATCGCTGCTGCCCTACAAAGGCAAAGTGCAGTAACTACGCAAACAAAGAAACTGAGAAAAAGGCCTTTAACGTTTTTTATACCAGCCAGTCAAACATGTTATGGGTAGATTAGTAGTAATGCATCTCCGAAACGGGACATAATTTAACCCAGATATTTTTTCACAAGACAGAACACATGTCATAAAGCCCATTACAAGTCTTAACTCATTTTTGACCAAATGTGTAGTTACTGCGCTTTGCCTTTGTAGGGTAATGGCCGTCACTATCTCGGCTCCTCAGCGAAAAACAATGAGTAAATTAAATTAAATATTGTATGGCCATCTGAAAATCAGGGCACTCGTCCCAAAAGCAAGCTAGATGAGCGCTTTCTATCTTCAGCCACATTATCTCCACCACGAGGGCTTCCTTTCTTTCCAGATTTACACAATGAGTTATCTAAATCGTGGAATAAACCTTTTTCATCTCGTGTTTTTAGCCCTCAAGCTAGTACATATGCAAAAATTAGAGGGCTAAGAGAGTATGGTTATGAGTCGATGCCCCAGGCGGAACAGAATTTAGCCAGTTATCTTGCGCCTGGTCCTGCATCTTCTTTGAAAGCCCCGGTTTTGCCCACTAGACCGCTCAAAGCCACATCTGTTTTAGTGGGCAAAGCTTATTCGGCAGCAGGTCAAGCCGGAGCGTGTTTACATACTATGGCACTGCTCCAGGCTTATCAAGCGGATCTGCTGGGGGATCTGGATAATAGCGAGGGAATTAGTCAGGATGATGTTCGAGAACTTCGTCGGGCTACTGATCTTTCTCTCAGGGCTACTAAGGAGACCGCCAGAGCAATTGGGCGGTCTATGGCAGCCTTGGTAGCCACTGAGAGGCATTTATGGTTGAATCTTTCTGAGATTAAAGAAAAAGATCGAACTTTTTTATTAGACGGTCCACTTGAACCCTCTGGTCTCTTCGGTGACGCAGTTCACGCGGTCGTGGAATGGTTCCAAGATCTAAAAAGCAGTCTGATGCTTTTAAAAAGTTAATCCTAAGATTTGGCTGTCTCAGTAACACCAGAGACCAGCCTCGAGAGGCTGGTTCCCTTAGTAAATTTTCTGGCAGCGTGGAAGCTTATGCCGAATATTTCTCATTGGGTCCTGCAGATTGTAGAGAAGGGATACAGAATCCAGTTTGGCTCTCGTCCTCCTCGTTACAACGGGGTGCTGCCCACAGTGGTGCATCCCGAGCAGGCTCTGGTAATGGTGTAAGAAGTAATGGAGCAAGAAGTAAAGGCCCTGTTAGCAAAAGAAGCTATAGAACAGGTGTACTCACCCGACAGAGAATCGGGTTTTTACAGCCGTTATTTCATTGTTCCGAAAAAGGATGGAGGGTTGCGTCCCATTTTAGATCTTCGCCTGTTAAATCGGTCAGTTCAGAAACTAAAATTCAAGATGCTGACCCTCAAACAGATCGTGACCCAAATCAGATCCGAGGACTGGTTTGTCACGATAGATCTGAAGGATGCATACTTCCATATCTCCATCCTCCCTCAGCACAGGAAGTTCCTAAGGTCTTCTTTCAGGGGCAAAGAATACCAATATCGGGTCCTTCCTTTCGGCCTAGCTTTATCACCCCGCACGTTCACGAAGTGCGTGGATGCAGCTTTAGCCCCTCTCAGGTTTCAGGGCATACGCATTCTGAATTACATCGACGACTGGCTGATTCTAGCGGAATCAGAGCAGTTGGCGGTTCGGCACCGAGGTGTCGTTCTCGCTCATATGCAGATGTTGGGGTTGAGGCTCAATACCAATAAGAGTGTACTTTCTCCAGTACAGAGGACCACTTTCCTTGGTGTGGTATGGAATTCAGTGACGATGAGGGCCAACCTTTCGCCCATTCGTGTAGCTGCTATCCTGGCAGCCATCAAAGAGCTAAAGCTAGGTCAGTCACGCACTGTAAAACAGTTCGAGAGACTGTTGGGTCTACTGGCAGCAGCGTCCAACGTGATACCTTTTGGCCTGCTGTACATGAGGCCTTTACAGTGGTGGCTCAGGACCAGAGGGTTCTCCCCGAGGGGAAACCCATTTCTTATGATCAAGGTCACGCGGCGATGCCTTCGTGCCTTAGATATATGGAGGAAGCACTGGTTCTTAACCCAGGGTCCGGTGTTGGGAGCTCTTTGCCATCGAGCTACTATCTCTACAGATGCTTCCCTCACCGGCTGGGGAGCGGTAATGGAAGGCCGCTCGGTTCAGGGTCTGTGGAAAAGTCATCATCTTTCGTGGCACATAAATTGCCTGGAGATGATGGCTGTCTTCAATGCGTTGAGACATTTCCTTCCAGACCTAAGGGGCCATCATGTGCTCGTTCGAACAGACAACACATCAGTGGTCTCTTATCTGAACCGTCAGGGGGGTCTGCGGTCGCGTCCGCTTTGCAAATTGGCGCACCAGATCCTCCTGTGGTCTCTGGGGAAGGTACTCTCTCTGAGGGCAGTGTATAGGGACCAGAATATAGGAGCAGACATCCTGTCGAGGCAGGAGCTGAGGCTAGGGGACTGGAGACTCCACCTCGAGGCGGTGGAGAAAATCTGGGAGGCATATGGCCAAGCAGAAGTGGATCTGTTTGCGTCTCAGAATACGACGCACTGTCCTCTTTGGTATTCCCTTACGCACCCAGCCCCTCTGGGGCTGGATGCTATGGTGCAGACGTGGCCGAGGCTACGTCTCTACGCCTTTCCCCCTGTTGCTCTGCTCCCAGGAGTGCTGGAGCGGGTCCGTCGGTATGGAATAAGCCTACTGCTAGTAGCACCACGCTGGCCAAGTCGGATCTGGTTTTCGGACCTGATCCATCTTCTAGATGGTCCTCCATTGGAGATCCCGATCAGGAGAGACCTTCTGTCTCAGGCCGGGGGCACAATATTTCACCCTCGTCCAGAGATTTGGAACCTGTGGGTTTGGCCTCTGAGGGGGCCCAACTCATAGAGAGTGGTCTTTCAGCCAAGGCTGCTGAGACCATTCTAAGCTCCAGAGCTCCAGCTACTAGGAAACTATATGCGCTTTAATGGAGAGTTTTCTCTTTATGGTGTCACCGACATCATTGGGATCCAGTTAACTGTTCTGTGAACACAGTACTCGAGTTCCTGCAGGAGCGCTTTACGTCAGGTCTATGTCCTTCCACCCTTAAGGTCTACGTGGCGGCCATTGCCGCCTACCACGACCTGGTGGGGGGTACATCGCTGGGTCGAGACCCCCTGATTACACGTTTCCTTCGTGGCACTTTGAGGCTCAGGCCTGCAACTCGCACTAGGGTGCCAGCTTGGGATCTGACTATAGTTCTAGAAGGCCTGTCTAGGGCTTCATTCGAGCCCTTAGATTCGGTCTCAGATAAGTTTATTACCCTTAAGACTATCTTTCTGCTAGCTATTTCATCCCTTAAGAGAGTTGGTGACCTTCAGGCCCTTTCGGTCTCCCCCACTTGCCTTGAGTTTGCACCGGGGATGGTCAAGGCATTCTTATATCCAAAACAGGGATACGTCCCTAAGGTGCCGACCTTGACTCTGAGGCTTATTGTGCTGCAGGCTTTCTGCCCTCCTCCTTTTACATCTGCGGACCAGGAAAGTCTGCACCTATTGTGTCCAGTGCTAGCATTGGACACTTATGTACGTCGGACATCCTCAATGAGGAAGTCCGACCAATTACTGATTTGCTTTGGATCACCTAAGAAAGGTCTTCCTGCTTCCAAACAGACAGTCAGTAAGTGGATAGTCGAGGCTATTTCACTTGCATACGAGTACTCGGACCAGCCTTGTCCTTTGGTGGTCCGAGCTCACTCGACCAGGAGTATGGCGGCTTCTAAAGCCTTACTGTATGGAGTTTCTCTTCAAGATGTCTGTGATGCGGCGGGCTGGTCCTCCGCTCACATTTGTGAGATTTTACAGTTCAGACCTGGATGCTGCCCCAGGTTCTCAGGTGCTTAGTGCTTAGTACAACAGACTGACACTCAGGTACTTGGAATTCTGGTGCTTTGAGTATTCTCGTTCCCACGGCGTCATCGACGCATCGCGAGTTCCCTTTTTCGATAAAGGGAACCTCTCAGGTTACTATTGTAACCATAGTTCCCTGAGAAACAGGGAACGAGATGATGCGTCTCCCTGCCATACTTCCTGCGTCCCTGCGATCGGCTTGCTTCGGCAAATTTCGAAGCTAACTGCCGGTTTGCAGCGGAAGTGCTTTTATCATTTCCTGGTCATGACGTCACCCGCCCGTGACGCTCATTCTCTCTTTCCATTGGACTAGTTGGCATAGATGCTTCAGACGCAGTCACGCTGGAGGCTTTCCCACGGCGTCATCGACGCATCGTCTCGTTCCCTGTTTCTCAGGGAACTATGGTTACAATAGTAACCTGAGACGTTTACTTGACACATGGATTCCCTGTCAATCATGATTCATCATTTTGGCAGAACATGTATGTTAATATTACTACCAGGGCTGCAGTAGAATTGAGTCTCCTTTTATGGGCCAGAGAAAAAGATCTGTGGCCCAGCACAAGTTTCTCATTGCATCCGGGGCTCATACCCGCGCCCTCATCAAGGTTTCCAAATAGAATAACATGGAATGCAAACATGCTGCAGCCTGACCAGCTGCCGAATATGCCTTACCCACCAAAGCCGACGTTGTTCTGACCGGCTTGGTTGGTAACATCGGGGCCTTTAGGGACGATGCAGACTCAGTATTGAAGATTAGCATTTTTGGACATGAGATAGATGTTTTTACAGATTTGGGTCCAGAAGTTGGCATCAGGAGCTATTGAAAGATCGTTTTCCCATTTTATTGTTGGTAAGTATATGCTCTGAAGTTGATTTGAAATCATTTTGTATATTTTAGAGAGAAGTTTCTTTGGAGAGGAAATGTTAACCAAGTCTGATATTGCCAGTGGAAGTTCTAAATTTGTGGCTCTGATGTTTATTTTTGCCAGAACAGAAGATTTGAGTTGTAGGTATTTTAAAAATTCATTGCTCCCGATGCCAAACTCCTGGGCCAATTGCGGAAATGTTGTTAATGTGTTTTGAAGATTTGAAAATATGGTTGATGTGGGTGATACCCCTTTCAGCCCATGTGTGAAAATTCATTGTTTTTTTTATTGCTTATGAAGTCACGGTTGTTCCACAGTGGGGTGAGGTTAGATGGAGCTAATATCCACCTTATTCCTACGCCCCATGACGCTTTGCGCGAATTATGGGTGTGACTTCCGTTAAGCTGTAAACAATTAGTGAAAGACTCGCTCTATGAACGCAGTGTCACAACGAGATAACATTAATCTACTCACTCTTCAACTATCAAACATTAAAAGGAAATTTAAAAGTGTAAAAGCATCAACAAGGTACTTTCAACAGACCAAATAACCCCAATAGCGCGAGTCTTTGCTTAAATATCACTGTAGTAGGCTAATATATATCTATTTATGTAGGTCTAACTTATGTTGCCCGAATCAAACATGTTCATTAACTTCAACATTACGTGATAAAGGTATTTCTGCCATTTTGACAGATTATAAATTGCATTTACCTGTGAAAACAAACCTGGAAAGAGACGTGATATTTGAAGAGAATAACGAGAGATTTTTCGTACATTCCAGTGAATTATTAATGCAATATATCGTAAATTAAATTCGGGAGAACTGACCACAAATATGCAGTATATATTGTCCTTTTTCATACGTTTACAGTGGATTGCAAAGAAAAAAAATCAGGAGGAAAAGAATGCAGTGACTGAAAAGAGCTCTTGCCGTAGATATTATTGTTATAAAATGTCACGGTAAAATACCAAGTGTTACGTTATTCTCATAATGTCTGAAAATAAATCATTAAGGAAAATGGACAGTTCATCCAGTCAAACTGACGGATCAGCTTTATTTGTGGGGCAATCTTATGATTTGAAATGATTAGTTTCAGCCTTTTTGAATGGAAGTTCCCCAAACCGGAAGTGCCGCCCATAATTCAAAACGCAGTAAGGTCGTCAGGAATAAGGTGGATAGAAATTTCCACCAGGCTGTCAGAGTGGCATCTATAGTTACTGCATTAAAACATGTGTGTTCTTTAATTGATTTGGTGAGGAATGGTATGTCAGCTATATTTAATTATTTGCATAGTGATTGTTCTATATCTCGCCATATAATATCGTATTGGGTGTGGTGGATCCATTTGTATATGTATTGCAGTTGGTTAGCCATTGAGTAATAATGAAAATTTGGTGCTTTTAGTCCTCCTCGAACCTTGTTTTTTTGTAGTGTAGTGAGTTTTATCCTTGGTGTTTTATTTTCCCAGTAGAAGTAAGTGATAATGGAGTCTAGTGATTTAAACCAGGTGATTGTCGGGTGAGTTGGAATCATTGAGAATAGATAATTAATTTTTGGTAAAGTCGTCATTTTTATTACTGCTATCCTGCCAATTATGGAGATTGGAAGGTTGAGCCATCGAAGCAAATCGTCTTCTATTTTTTTAGCAGTGGTTTGAAGTTGAGTGTTACCAACTCTGACAGTCTGGAGGAGATCTTAATGCCTAAGTAATTATGTATATTCTATGGCATCGCTGTTGAAGATTAATTAGCTGGTGAAGTTGATTTACTTTATAGAAGTTGATTTACATTGTAGTAAATTGTAGAGTTAACAAAAGTTATCAAGAGCATTGTAAAGCGGATGTCTCAAATGTCAGTAGACCGTGAAGATTTTAAAATAAGCAGTTCCTTCATAAATACGTAAGATCGCTGTGGAAATACAAACCGGAAGACAAAAAACAACAAACAGTGCTGAAAAGGGGCGGAGCTACATAAGGTCTATAGCCATGTATAGATGAATAGTTCGATATTTGGGAACTATACACCCGATATGAGACTGGTTTCTTAGGAGGCCCTGACGAGGAGGCTGTGATCGAGAAGGCAGGAAGAGCTCATCCAGTTTGCTTTTAGGTTGAAAGTTCTGCTTCTCTGCTAGCCAGTCGATGTTTAACCTGGCAACAGAGTCACAACCTCCATAAGCTCCTCATATGCAGGAGTGTGAGGTGGCGAGTCCTCAGCTTCTCCTGCATCGATGCTTACAACATCAAACTCAGTGCTGGATAATTGTAACACTGGTGCCTCACTCGGGGCGGAAGAAACCGCAGCACGTGCAGGTAAGGGCAGAGAAAAAGCTAGGCCTGTCTCTAACCCCTCTTCTAATTCCATTTGCGATCGGGACCAGAACCGTGAGGAACACGAGTCTGAGCGCCATACTCAAAGAGTGCCAGGCGGGAGAGGAGCGTCCATAATGGAAGCAAATCACAATGCTCACAGTCAGCACCCTTGAGAGCTGACTGTGCATGCTACACTCCCAAACAAACAACACATAAATCATGTGTATCCCCTCCCGTGATGTAGTGTAGGTAGGGAGGAACACACAATTTAAGCTGCTGCTTGCTCACCATAGTGATATATATATGCTTGCATGCTGTATAGTTTCCTAGTCGTGACATCACCTGCCTCTGATGTGCCATCACACCATTGGACTAATTTCACACGTGATTCACGATGCAATCACACAGAGCATTCCCACAGCGTCATTCTCGATGTAGCGTGAGTTCCCTTGGAAGGGAAACAAAATTTTGTGGTAAAAAACATGGAAATAATTAGCCTTTTTAACCTATTGTTTACTATATTTATTTGCTTGGCCAGTGTCATTGTGGGTTTTGGTTCATTTGCTGTTGTAGTCTGTAAGGACCTTTGAATGAACTGAAATCATTTGGTGAGGTGACATGTAAGGGATAATGTACACCCAGCCAGTTGTTATCGCAGAATAAACCATGACAGGGTGATCCGGATTTATTAGTGTGATATAGTGGATTTTATGTATATAGTGTTTTTTTTCAAATGCATTATAATATTGTTTAAATGCTTATTCGTGTTTTGTTAAAAAAGAAGAGTGTTATGTTCATTTATTAAATTAATTATTTTTGCTCGGCATACCAGAGTGATGACGTCATCCACGCTTTAGTAGCCCGCGCGCCCGTGATGTGCTTCATTCAGAGTAAACACGACGAAGACATCACTGCAGCGCTTGTGTTAATTCTTTATCTGCTTTATACTTCTTCTTCAGGTAACTAAAACAGCTCAGTTTTGAGTATAAACGTTGGTTAATCAAATATTGATGAGTTGTGTGTGTTGATAGCACTTTGTTTTACTAAATGAATAGTGTGTCATGAGTTTAGTATGCCCGAGCACATGGTTAGCATGGATGTTTCGCGATTAGCGCGTCAGCCCGCTATACACGAGAGAGGGCCATTTATGTCAATAATATTTGAGTATTTAAAAGTTCATGATGTTTTTTTCAGTTTATGAGTTACTGTAAAGTTGCAAATTTGGTTAGAAATTAACTCCATGTCTGTGGATTGAGTTATGCATTGTATTAGTCTTTATCAGTCTTGTATGTGACTTTATGGTAGAAAATATATCAGAGACAATGAGTGAACATTTGATTAATATCTCAGTTGCATTGTTGTCATCTATTTCATACTGTCATTTAGTGTTTGAGTAGATATCCAGTCTAAAAATGATTTATTTTGTAAGAATGAGATTTGAGTGTCAATGTGCCACACGTATTTTGTGTGATGTGACATGGTTAAAGTCACTTACCTTTACAAGTAGTCATTTCTGTGAAAGAAAAGTGATGCATGCACTGATAATATGATGTATTGAGTATTTGTTATACATGTATGCTTTTATTAATTCATTGAGAGTAAATACGACGAAGCCATCACTGCAGCGCTTGTGTGATTTATTCTTTATCTGCTTTATACTTCTTCTTCAGAGGTATTACAATTTTGGAGGCACCGCTGGGATAGATGTTCGGTGGAGTGACTCCCTGACCGGTAGAGCCCATTTCGCAACATCGTCCCCTTCTTAGTGACCCAGACCAGCAGCAGTGTGAGACATTCAGGATGAGTGGTGGAAGAGACTGATTGAGCAGTGTGTGCACTTGGAGTTATCACAAGGTCAAGTCAGTCAGGTAAACATCACCCTCAACAGCCTGTCTACACGGCAGCCAAAAATGGATGAGCTTAAACGTCTTCAGGATGAAATTGGTGAGAAATTATGCACACTTTCATGCGAAAAGCTGGCAAAACTCAGTGTCTCTCTTCACCTAACAAGAGAGGATGAGACAAATGTGACTCATTTGTCACTCTTAAACCGCCTTAGTAACTATCTTCTGAGAACTGAGCTAGACGAGTTAGAAGATGGCGGCATGGCTGAACTTTTGACAATTAATGACAATCTGAGTCAGCTCATGGTAATCACAGTTAATGCTTCTGAACCAGGGACTGAGAAAGAGGAAAATAAATCTGGAGAGGTTAACACAGTTCAGAGAGAAATGCCAGAAAGTGGAAAAAGTGCAGCTGAATTGTTTTCTGCCATGCACATTAGTCCTGCCGCACTACAGAATGCAGGAAACAGACAGACATATGTAGACCATGGCCCGGTTTATTCTCCACATCCAGTACATAGACAAGTGAACTCAGCATGGCAGAAAGACTTCAAAATTTCTGGTCTAATAGGAGACCCTGGACAGAAGGATCGTCTCTCATTCTCCAGTCTGGCACGACAGATCGAAAGTGGTTTAAATAAGGGCTATCCAGAACAGGAAATAATAGATTCTGTTATCAGAGCTATCACCCCAGGGCTTCAGCTGCGGAGCTATCTAGAGGGAAAGGCAGGGCTGACACTACCAATGCTGAGACGGATACTTCGGTCTCATTATCAGGAGAAAAATGCTACTGAACTATATAAGCAGCTCACCACCGAAGCTCAGCGCACTAGAGAAACGCCACAAAGCTTCCTAATACGAGCCCTTGATCTTAGACAGAAAATTCTGTTTGCTTCTCAGGAGGATGACTCAGGCTTAAAATATGATCCTGCCTTAGTCCAGAATATGTTTTTGCACACAGTCTTGACCGGGTTGCAAAATGATCGAGTCCAAAGTGACCTTCAACCATGCCTGTCAGATCCCACTGTTCCAGATGAAGTGTTACTGGAAAAACTCAATATCGCTTGTGCCAATGAATCTGAAAGACAAAACAAACGAAAATCAGACAAGAGTGGTGCTGTTCACGCTGTGCAGCTAAAGGAGCCTGTCCCTGAACAAAAATTTCAGCCCAAACCGTCTAAGTTCGATTTAATGTCACAACTGAAAAGCCTGAGTGATGATATCATGCAGATTAAAGAGACAATGCAACAACCCTTATCTGTTCCTCAGCAGTGTTTTGCAGTCTATAACAAAGAACCAACAGCAGCAGTGTCCCCATCGCATCAGATCTCATCTCAGGGTTCCCGACAGACATCAGGATGGAACCAAGTCCAAGAGCATCCAACCTGGAAACCAAATACAGCTACATGTTCACAGCAGGGAGGTTCATACATGCCTCCACATCAGTTCTCACAAAGTCAAACCCAGGTGAGGGAACAGAACATACCGCGTACACCTGCTAATCCAGCTCAGTGTTCCTCTGTTCCACAAGAACATTACCTCCAGTCGAGTCCGCATTATGCAGTACCAGAGACTCACCATGGACAGCCACATGTGTATCCTTCTCCTCAGCAGCAGCCCATGTCCATCAATTACACAAATCATCCTTCAAGCTTTGCAGCATCAGAGTATTATCCCCAGCAGTACATGGTGCCACCACAACCGCGCCCTTATCAGTTTCCCAAGCCCCGTCCTTCACGAGCCAGACAATGTTTCCATTGCCAGCAGCGTCAAGCAGAGGAACCTTGCACCCATTGTTACCACTGTGGCAGCAGTGAGCACTTCTCAGCTGGCTGTAGGAGTAAAGGCACCAGGCCGCAGCCAGGAGCTCCGTTAAACCGGAGCGGGTTGCCCCCAAGGGACAGGGTGTGATCCGAGCAGTAGAGAAGTCCCAAAAACATGAGAGACGTAGCATGAGCCATCAGAGACAGCTTGAGTTCCAGTCCCTTGATAGTATTTTAACAGCCCCTTGTCAAGTTAACCAGCATTCTGCAGTCACATCTTTAGTGGGCCGACAATGTCTTGTGACCTGCTATTTACAGGGGCAAAAGATAGAAGCATTATGGGACACAGGCTCTCAAGTATGCATTATAGATGAACAGTGGAAAGCCAAATACGCGCCTGAAGTGACACTGAGAAACATCTCAGAGGCAACAGAAGCACCGGACAGTCTGCGTCTGGTGGCAGCGAATGGGACAAACATGCCATACAGTGGATGGGTGGAGATGACCTTTAAGCTAGCATCCCCTGTAATGAATGTGAAACAGTTAATCATTCCTGCGCTTGTCTTGAAGGACCAAGAATTGTCCAGACCTATCATCGGGTATAACGTGATAGAACAAATAATGAAACAGAGTGAAACGAACAGATCTCATGGTACAACTGATGCGTATTTGTACAGAACTGTCAGGAATGCTTTCCCTAGCATAAAGAAAAATAGAGTACATACCTTCATCAATTTGGTGACTGCAGAGGGACTCAGCGAGTACGCAGTAAGAACAATGAAGGAGCCTGTGAACATACGGAAGCATACTGTTATGCAGATTCAGTGTCAGGTAAAAGTGCCACACGTGAAACAAGATAGTGTGCTGCTATTTGAACCACATGTCAATCCAGCATATCCTGATGGCCTTGAACTTTTTGATACCCTCTTCACTCTGAAAAGGGGAGGTCGCCCAGTGGTTACTATCAGTGTGCAAAATGGAACAGACCATGACATCACACTCAGCGGAAGGACAGAGCTAGGGACATTGCAGCCAGTTAAGTCTGTCTTACCAACGGCAAACCCACCGCGTGCAGCCACAGCCTCTGTCGTTCAGTGTCCACCAGAAACAACTGGTAGAGATGACAACCAGGATTCATGGGACCCTCCAGTTGATGTGGGCCATTTAACTTTGCTCCAACAACAACAAGTGAAGCAGATGTTGCGGGAGGAATGTCATGCCTTCTCAAAGTCAGATGATGATATTGGCTGTGTTCCAGGTTTACAACTGAGTATTTCTTTAAATGATAGCACCCCTGTTGCCCGCACATACACATCAGTCCCTAAACCATTATACCAAGAGATGAAGGACTACTTACACGACCTGATTACTCAAGGATGGGTGACCAAGTCTCAATCCCCTTACTCGTCGCCCATTGTCTGCGTCCGGAAAAAAGATGGCAGTCTCAGGCTGTGTATTGACTATAGGGGCCTGAACAGCAAAACAATCCCTGATCGGCAGCCAATACCCAGGGTGCAGGATATCCTAGATGGCTTGGGGGGCAATGCGTGGTTCTCTCTGCTGGACCAGGGAAAAGCATACCACCAAGGGTTCATGTCCCCAGCGAGCAGGTATCTGACTGGATTTACAACACCATGGGGCCTCTATGAATGGATTCGTATCCCTTTTGGCCTTATGAATGCGCCCGCAGCATTCCAACGGTTTATGGAGGAATGTCTGGAAGGATTGAGAGATAAAATTTGCATACCCTATTTGGATGACATCCTGGTCTTCACTGAGTCCTTCGACGAACAGGTGGAAGCGGTACGGAGAGTGCTGAAAAGGTTGCAATTCCATGGAGTCAAGTTAAAACCAAAAAATGTGAGCTCTTTAAAAAGGAGGTGCATTACCTGGGAAGAATTGTCTCAGCGGAAGGCAGTAGTATGGATCCTGCGGACACAGTCGCTGTAACGGCGCTTAAGGAACTGAAACCGAGCACCGTGGGAGAGCTGCGCAAGATTCTTGGCCTGCTCAGCTATTATCGGCAATATCTCAAAGACTTCTCCCGAATTGCCAGTCCCCTCTACGACTTGCTAAAAGCTAACACTGACGGTGAACCACAGAGGAAAGGAAAGCACAACGTAAGAAACAACAAACGGAATCATGTGGTACCATCAAGTAAATCAATTGAGTGGACAGAACACCATCAGGAGATACTTGAGAAGTTGATTGATTGCCTGGTTCAGCCACCGGTTTTAGGGTTTCCAGATTTCTCCCAACCATTCATACTCCATACGGATGCATCCAACCAAGGGTTGGGAGCAATCTTATATCAGAATCAGAAGGGAAAGCTGAGAGTAATTGCCTACGGTTCCCGAACTTTGACAGCAGCAGAGAAAAATTACCACCTGCACAGCGGAAAATTGGAATTTTTAGCTCTGAAATGGGCTGTAACAGAAAAATTCAGAGACTATCTGTATTATGCACCAACCTTTACGGTGTTCAGCGACAACAACCCATTGACCTATGTCCTGACCTCTGCAAAGTTGAACGCCACCGGGTGTAGATGGGTATCAGAGCTCGCAGACTTCCACTTTACCATCCGCTACCGTCCCGGTAAGGAAAACGTAGATGCAGACTCACTCTCCAGGATGCCAGTCGACCTGGAAACAACAATGAGAGAATGCACTGAGGAATTCTCCTCTGACTGTGTGGGAGCTGTAGTACAAGCAGTAGAAATCCAACGTAATCCAGATGTGTCCCTTGCTGTGGCCTTTCAGAGTGTACCAGTATGTGTGGAGGAAGATGACAGACTACTCAAACCCCTGTCAAAAGAAGAAATTAGACAAGCACAAAAGGATGACAAGGACATAAGCGTAATCATTGAACACTTACAAACAGGATCTAGGCCTCCTCAGCAGTGGCGGTCGGTCAACTCGCTATCAAAAGTTCTTCTGAGAGAATGGGATAAGCTGAAGCTGGATGAACATGGCATTCTGTTCCGCCAAACATCTCACAGGAAACAGCTGGTATTACCCACTCAGTTCAAAACAACTGTTCTAAGGGAACTGCACAATGAGATGGGTCATCAGGGTCTTGACCGCACCACAAGCCTTGTTAGGGATCGGTTCTTCTGGCCCTACATGCAGAAAGACATTGAGAACTATGTCCTGAGAACCTGCTCCTGCATCAAACAAAAAAAACCATGCCGTGAGACAAGAGCACCCCTTAAAACTATCAAAACGACCCACCCATTCGAATTAGTGTCTATTGACTTTCTTCATTTGGATAAGTGCAAGGGGGGTTATGAGTACATTTTAGTTATCGTTGACCACTTCACTCGATTTGCCCAGGCATATGCCACCACCTCAAAATCGGCAAAAACAGTAGCTGACCGGTTATTCAATGATTTCGCCCTGAAGTTTGGGTTTCCATCTAGAATTCACCACGATCAAGGGGGAGAATTTGAAAACCAGCTACTCACCCAACTCAAAAAGTACAGCGGCGTTGCCGGCTCAAGGACCACCCCCTACCACCCCAAGGGAATGGGCAGGTGGAACGATTTAACCGGACATTATTGCAGATGCTGAAAACCCTGACTGACAGACAAAAAGCTAATTGGAAAGATGCATTGAACAAATTGATCTTTGCCTATAACTGTACTAGATGTGACGTGACTGGCTTCTCACCTTTCCAATTGCTGTTCGGACGCTCACCAAAGTTGCCCATCGATGCTCTCTTCGGACTTGAATCCGACAATAACTGCCAAAGTTACAGTGAGTACATGGAAAGATGGACAAAAGGAATGCAGGAAGCTTGTGAGATTGCGAGAGAACAGGCAAACAAGTGTGCAGAAAGAAACAAAAGGAATTACGACCAAAAAGTGAGGTGCACTGACCTGTTCCCAGGAAGCAGGGTCCTCGTGAAAAACCTAACTCCAAGAGGTGGGACCGGGAAACTGAGAAATTTCTGGGAGGAAGAGGTTCATGTTGTTACACGCCAGGTGGCAGAAGGTGCTCCAGTCTACGAAGTAAAACCTGAACAGAGTAAAGGCAGATCACGAGTTTTACATCGCAATCTTCTCCTTCCATGTGACCACCTGCCTCTTAACATCACACCAACTCAAAGTATCAAACCAAAGCGAGGACATCAGCCGAGAAACAGTAGAACTCAGCTCACCATGGAAAGAGAATGTGAGCCAGAGTACGATAATGAAAGTGAAGAGGATGAGTATTACTTCAGAGTGGAGATGAGACCACAAGAAAGCAGTGATCAAGGAAACAGGGATCTGTTACCTCCACAGTCAGTACCTTGTGAACCGCTATCTAGCCCTCCAGTGTCGGAACCAATCCCACAGTCACTTTCAGCCGAGTCAGAGATAAATCTTCCAGAGCCAGCACCTGCAATAAGACAAGAGTGTCATGAAAACGAACCATCTGTTGACCCAATGGAACAAGACTTACCTGTTGATGAAACAACTGAAGCGCTTGGGTCCAGGTACAGGACCTCAGAGGAGGAAAACGAGCATCAATTCACCAGGAGGAAGCGACGGCCACCAAAAAGTTTACTTATGACAACTTTGGGACCCCATCATGCTACAATGTACAGATAGTGAAAAAAAAGCACTACCCACACGTTGCATCTAGTGGAATGACCGCTGCGACACCCTGGTTATCAATGCCAATTTATTACCCACAGCCCTCATATGTGTGCTATTAAATGAAATGCCACACCACATCACCCGGAATCTGTTTTTTGCCCATAGTGAGAAACTATTGAAAAAAAAGAGAAAACAAACAATGGCCTGTTACCAAATATTAAGAAAATGGACTGTTGTGCGGTCTTGAAACTGTGGACACTTTGAATCACTTTCAGACTTTCTTGTTGACACTTTTTGAATCTTTTTCTTGCTTGAAGGACTTTTTGCCATTTTTGCCAGGACAAATTAATGGACTGTTTTTTTTCCCTAAAAGAGACTCTGGGGTTTAAAGAGGACTTTCTTGTTTGACACTAACCCATGGGACTATTACGAACTAGTGCCTTTTGCCTATTAAGTGATACGAACTCTTGTATGGTAAAATTATTGGTTGTTGCAGAAACACTAAAAAAAAAGAAGAAAAAGAAATGTTGTGCAAGGAAAATGTTGGTAACAGTGTTGTAAAATCTGACGTTGCATACAACAACTGCTGGATGGAGTTCAATTCTGTAAATTGGGCATTGCTGGACCTGATTACTTTAGGGATATGATGTCGGGACGACATCTTATTTTGAGGGGGAGAGTGTGATATAGTGGATTTTATGTATATAGTGTTTTTTTTCAAATGCATTATAATATTGTTTAAATGCTTATTCGTGTTTTGTTAAAAAGAAGAGTGTTATGTTCATTTATTAAATTAATTATTTTTGCTCGGCATACCAGAGTGATGACGTCATCCCACGCTTTAGTAGCCCGCGCGCCCGTGATGTGCTTCATTCAGAGTAAACACGACGAAGACATCACTGCAGCGCTTGTGTTAATTCTTTATCTGCTTTATACTTCTTCTTCAGGTAACTAAAACAGCTCAGTTTTGAGTATAAACGTTGGTTAATCAAATATTGATGAGTTGTGTGTGTTGATAGCACTTTGTTTTACTAAATGAATAGTGTGTCATGAGTTTAGTATGCCCGAGCACATGGTTAGCATGGATGTTTCGCGATTAGCGCGTCAGCCCGCTATACACGAGAGAGGGCCATTTATGTCAATAATATTTGAGTATTTAAAAGTTCATGATGTTTTTTTCAGTTTATGAGTTACTGTAAAGTTGCAAATTTGGTTAGAAATTAACTCCATGTCTGTGGATTGAGTTATGCATTGTATTAGTCTTTATCAGTCTTGTATGTGACTTTATGGTAGAAAATATATCAGAGACAATGAGTGAACATTTGATTAATATCTCAGTTGCATTGTTGTCATCTATTTCATACTGTCATTTAGTGTTTGAGTAGATATCCAGTCTAAAAATGATTTATTTTGTAAGAATGAGATTTGAGTGTCAATGTGCCACACGTATTTTGTGTGATGTGACATGGTTAAAGTCACTTACCTTTACAAGTAGTCATTTCTGTGAAAGAAAAGTGATGCATGCACTGATAATATGATGTATTGAGTATTTGTTATACATGTATGCTTTTATTAATTCATTGAGAGTAAATACGACGAAGCCATCACTGCAGCGCTTGTGTGATTTATTCTTTATCTGCTTTATACTTCTTCTTCAGAGGTATTACATTAGCTCTTTAAACGCAAAGCTTGTGCAGAGAAAGCAGTTGTTAGCAAGCTGCAAATTCAAACTAGATGGACAATTATTGGGTAAGGTACAGTCATGTGTTACGTTCCACCCAGTCTAGGATAGGGGAAGCAACATTAAAGAAATAAAATTATAACAAAACAATGTTCGGCTCCAAACATACCAATCAACAGAAAATGTGGTACAACAAGATTTATTTGGTGTAACACAATATATAGGAAGTTAAGACTTCAGGAGTGAGAAAAGCCAAAGAAAATACAAAAAGAAAATACCTCTAACTAGGGAACCAATCTACACTTACCTATGGAAAGAAAAAGGAAAGAAACAACAAAATAGTTCCCTGCCTCCCTCTCTACTTTAAACAGGAGAAAAGCTTTCCAAAAATAAATAAAATGGCACTCACTCCCTAGACTTCCAAGTTAATCTATATACAGTATATACAAAAAGAGCATCAAAATAAACAGTGTAACAGTTGGGTTCAGCAACAGTGTAACAGTTGGATTCAGCAACAAGAAGTATATACATCAACGTAACACTATTTTAGAGGCATTTAACAACAAGAAAATAAAGTGAGTAGCTTTTGAAATTGGTCACAACCGAACAGCAGCAATGTAAAGAAACAACAAAGTCAAATTCAACCAGCAGGAAAAACAAGCCTTCCTTCAGTGGAGATCAGTGAGGCTTTTATATTCTTTTCCTTTGAAGACCAATCCCAACGGAGTAGTCATCAGCAAAGGTGATCACCATCACCTGGCTTTACCTGCACAGAAGAAGGCAGAGAAAAAAAAACCCACTACTGCCACCAAGTGGCCTGTCACACATAATATACAGAGCAAATAAATAAAATTACACTGTAGGACGTAACACATGCCACTTATTACACAGCATTTCTCCACATTAATAATTATGGGGATATTATAGAGACATTTATTTTAAATGAAGCCATTTTAAAATCTTACTTGTTTGTTAACTTATAATCCATTACAGTGCACAAAATGGCAGCAGCTGCCTAAAGTGCCGACTTTTACCCATGTTTTTACCGGTTGTTATAGGGGAATAACATACCGCTGGATGGCGCGATTGACAAATCAGAATAAAATATTCTACAGAGCCGTGTAATAAGGAACTGTAATGTGGTCAAGTCCTGCCTTGAACTACTTTAGCCATGCGTTTCCCTGAAAATAATTGTACACCTTAGTTCGGCAACCAATTTGAATCAAGCATTCAACAACCCTGTAATTAATCACTCCAACCCCTTTATCTAAACCACTCTACATTGCCGTTGGCCTCACACATCCGCCATGTTTGTAGTTTTTTTAAACTTTCTATTCGTGTTTAACGTTCTTTAACGTTCTAATCGAATCCTTGTCCAACACACAATGGGTTGTAGGCAATATTAGCCACTGAGTGTGCACGGATTTGCACCTCGGACTCTAACCGAAAAAAGAAGACCATCCGAGAATCTTTAGAATACTCATTTCTACATAGTATGATTTGGGACACACTAATTCTAATTTCGAATATTATTTAGGATGGATAGTATGTGAATTGGGACAAAGCACCAGATATTGTGTTATTATTGGGAAATGAAAGGGTCTGTGGCTCTTACTATTGGATAAAGTGTAACGGCTAACTTCAGGGTCGGCGCTATGGTGGGGCATTCGAGGGCCGTGCCCCCCCTAGCGGTCATTGATGCCCCTCCTACCACAGTTGCTAATACAATGCTAAATTATAAATCAGATGTAGGCTATACAATACCGATGTCCAGCAATCTATTTAAATAGTACATTGTGTTTAATTGGTCATTTAATGAAATCTAAGCCAAGAATTTTCACGTGAAGAAATAGATATATCTAGTCTGACTTTTTTTGTATGTGTTTTAATGGTCCAGGGGCAGAACTTTTGCCAAGCGTGTCAGAGGTTCTGGGTTCTAATCCACACTCGTATCGTTTTTTTTTCCTCATTAAACCGATTATGTTTATCAGTGGTTGTATATCAATCAGGGACACGTTTGTGTGCCTTTTACTTTGTGATTTCACCGGAACGAATAGACATTTCTCCGCAACGGATTAAAACGCGCATCCGTGTGAAGACTGCACGGCAGCGCGAGCCACAAAAGAACACTTTATAAGCACCACTGATCGCAGTCAACGAGCATTTTGATCACTTGATTTCAAAAACAATACATTTCAGCGTGCTAGATCGTCTCTTGTATAACAAATGAATGCTCTGCTAGTTAACTGGATATGTTTTATTTATTTGTATCCGTACCACGAGATGTTTAAAAGTGGTGGTGACAATATCGACCCTGGCAAAAGTGGTGGGGAAATTCGCAAATAATAATTATTATTAATAATAATAATAAGGTGTTTCGTTTTTTTTGCGTCAAAATATTTCTCAAACGGCAGTGCCCCCCCGCTGATGACCCAATGCCCCTCCAGTAGATCTGCTCTGGAGCCGACTCTGGCTAACTTGGATCACGTGTGCCTTGATAACCAATCACATTGAATTTCGTCAGAAATGAATTTCGAGTTGAGTTGTGCAACAGTCAATCACTGTTTGCAGATACCATAGAAATGAATGAGAAGTGCTGTAAAATTAATCATACCCAATCACATTGAATTTCGTCAGAAATGAATTACGAGTTGAGTTGTGCAACAGTCAATCACTGTTTGCAGATACCATAGAAATGAATGAGAAGTGCTGTAAAATGAATCATACCTGTCACGCAATTTCCTATGAAATATCTTATAAAACAAACATTTTTTGGAGAACTTAGGGATCATGCCCACCCTTGTGCAGATCCCGCAGATCCTTGGCCTGAAGAAACCTGCAATAACGCCATGGCGTGTATGGCAGAGGTGGCTTGTCCACAGGCCTTGTAAGCCTTGACGATTAAGTCCGACGAGTAGTTACAGGCCTGGGAAGGGAGACACGGCTCTCCACGCCAAGTGGAGTTAGGGCACAGTTGCATAGCAAAGGCTCGCTCCACTGTTGGGATGCGTGTGTAACCCTTAGCTGCCCTGCCATCAAGGATGGTGAGCGAGGAGGAGCCACCGGGATGGTTTCTGGCAGTAAATGGTGCCGTCCACGCCCCAGTGAGCTCCTCATGCACCTCCGGGAAGAAAGGCACTAGGGTGGGTTGCTGAGAACCAGTGCGCGCCATCCCGAGATACCAATCGTCCAGCCTCGAGGGCTTGGGACATGGTGGAGGGTTCCACACAAGCCAGATCCTGTTGGCGGCCTGGGAAAGCATGGCCATCATCTCCGGGTCCAACTCGTCATCTGCAGAGAAGTCTGACCAATCCTCCAATGAAGCGATCAACATCTGTTCATCATGGGGAGCGCCAAAGGCAACGACTGGTACACACCTTGTGTATGGTTCAGCACTTTCCGTTGGTGGCTTTACTGGCTGTGGAGCGTGGGAGGGATGAAGGTTCCTAGGGGGTTGGTTCCCCGAAGAAAGTGTGCTCAGTGATCCTCAGGTCACCTGCACCAACGCCTGAAGTAACCCTCGGAGGAGGGTACACCTTACCAGCTTTTTTTTGTTTTGCTCAATTTCAAAACAAAAAGAGAGAGAGAAAGAGAGAGAGAGAGAGAGAGAGAGAGAGAGAGAGAGAGAGAGAGAGAGAGAGAGAGAGAGAGAGAGAGAGAGAGAGAGAGAGAGAGAGAGAGAGAGAGAGAGAGAGAGAGAGAGAGAGAGAGAGAGAGAGAGAGGATTCGACCACGCTGCCGCGCTGTTTCACCCGCACCAGACTGGAGAGGTCCCGTTAAGAGCTCGCTCGTTCGTTACACTCTTCTTAGTAGAGTACACAGCATCCGAAGCAAAAAGATGAAGTGCAATTGCACCTGCTGCTCGTATATACCCGCACTGCGTGGCAGAGCAGGTATTGCAAATGATTGTACGCCAATGTGCATTGGCTTGTTTAGTTTCACTCGAAGAAGATTGGCCTCTCTAGCGAGATTCCAATTCGTGGGTCATGACGTATGCTGAGAGTGACCGACTGATTGGGAACTAATGTTTAAGAGCTAACATGTTGAAGATTAGCCAATGGGTTGTTGACTCATTAAAATATAAGATGTTTCCTCACAAAAACAGTTTATTCAGTGTAGTGAAGCCTCTCCTCCATTGACATCCATTTAAAAAATGACTTCTTTCCATTAATTTATAGACAAACCTTTCTATGAATGAACATGCATATCTCCAAGACATGGATTTGTGTATTTTTACTGTTTTGCATTTAGTTTTTTTTTGTATTGTATACGGTTTTATGCATGCTTTATGATTGAACCACTAGATAATGTAACCTTATTGGTATAATGCTTATATTATTATGTAAGAAATTGTAGTCTGCCTCAACCAAGATTCCACTCCAAAATATATTTTAGAATGTGCTCATCCCCAAAATGGCTTAATTCTCATAGAGATGAAGGAAGTCAAGTTATATTGTTTCTTCACCATTGATCACATCTTGAGCAAATGGTAGTCAATTGTAGAATGGGAATGGGTATGGGACACAGAGAATCTTCACAGACAATGGGGTGTCTCAACTTCATTAACATAAAGTCCACAGCTGTTACATCAAGAGCAACTTCTTTTACATTAAGCGTGGTAAACTAACAGAGTAAAAGTTTAAGATTTGGATGTTCTGGGTTCATTCTGATGCCAGTGAACCCAAGGTGCTTCGTGTACCTTGCCACTGCTATGCTGTAATAAACTTCTGCATATTTTTGAGATCTTCAACGTCCACATAATTTTTTCTTACAACTAATAGCGTTGGGGTACTCAAACTCGGACTCGAGTCCAATTTTGAATGAACTTGGACTTTCACATGCACTCAGGTGAATTTGTGTTCGGACTTGACATGGTCTCAGACATTTTAGTCGGGTCCGACCACTGGAGGTAACAATATATTATTATTAAAAAATGAAACGAAACTACTTGCATTATGTTGTTTCAGCGTTGACATTGTAGCCAATCACAGACATGTATATGAAGCGCATGAACGCAGTGGCCAATCAGAGGCGTTTTAGAGTCACCATGCGGAGAATTAGCTGAAAATGTATGTTCAGAATCTGCAAGAGCTTTATACTTTTGCAAATCCCCTAATAAACAACAAAGTCTAGACGCAATGCAAATAAGAGATTCAGTGTGCAGTGCGAACAACTTGAGTGTTTATGACGAGAGTTTTAGTGAGAATACAGAACACGGTAAGTGATGGCTTAAAGGGAGCGCTGATCTATATAATAGTTTTGTTTTCCATGCTTCTAGAGGACCAGTGGTTACGTTCACACTGTAAAGTTTAGGGAGTGATAACTGCATTTAAATGTGGAAGTGAATCCGCTAAATAATAGTCCTGTGAGTCAGGAAATTGCGATGACTGACACATTTACAAAGTTTTATAAAGTTTACATACACCTTGCACAACCTCCAAAATGTTATTTTTATTTATTTTTTAATAAGAAGGATCATAAAAGCATTGTTTTTATTAAGTACTACAGCCATGGAAAAGCTTTTTCACGTAACAAATGTTAATAGCCTAGTCCACAAGACACAAATACAAACACAAAATACAAGACAAATTACATACGCTAAAATAATTCCGGTTTCACATGGCTACTCTGAAGCGATAAATAATTCTGCGAATGAGCGGGCCGGAGCGTGTTTTCTGTTAAAAAGGTGTTGTGTAAGCACCCCCTAAGTTAATAACTAATGATCTTTGCAACGGAAGTGAATAGATCGAAACTAACTTTGGATGGACAATAACTTTATTCTAGAGCTGCTGTAAAGCCAAAACAATCTCTGTTACTTTAATATCCTATTATCACTGTGAAGCTGCTTTGAAACAGTCCATACTGTTAAAAGTGCTATATAAATGAGGGTGACTTGACGCTTGATTTTTAATATTGTGTGTCATTGCTTAAATGATCCACAACTGTTTTGTTTTTTTTTAAAGGGCAACGTGCAGGTTGAATTTATAACTGAATTAACACTTGATATTGTCTGAAGAAGTCTTTTAAAAACACATATGTAGAAATTACTAATGAAATCTCATTTGATGAAGAGATTTTGATGAAAATGTGCTAGGCTCTGGAATACGCCTTTCCCGCTAGCAACGTGTCATATGACGTAGGCCGAGGCAAATAAGAGCTCGCGTTCAGCTGTAGTTAGAGTGGTAGTGAGAGACAGAGAAAGTTTTAGATCGAGTTTTAGAGATGCCATAATGGTAAATTGTTGTGTTTGTGCTTGTTGCACGAATTCCAGCCTGTCAGGACATTGTGTCCATCATTTTCCTTCTAGGAAAAACAAGGCTTTTCGTTCTTGGGTGTTGTTTTGTGCAGGTGAAGAGAGTAGACTTCACTGCCACGTCTTCCACCACACGCTCGGTCATTTGTAACGCACATTTCACTCCGGAGAATTATAGACCTGGAGATTTTTTGCATCACAGACAGATGGTTTAATTAATACGGCTTTGCAAACATTGCATTTTGCTGTCTTGCTCTGCGGTGTTTCCAGTGTGAAGTATTTACACACAGCTCAATGCTATCCTGCTTGCTGGCTGCAAACGGAATGGATTTCCTGAGGGGGGTCTCTGTGTCTCATTGAGCCGCGCCTCCGTTCAGGAAATCCATTCCACAGTTTGCAGCCAGCTAGCAGACTGGCCGGCGGGAATCACTTTTGGAGTAATTTCAGCAGGATATCGGATATCTCCGCAGGTTGGATCGGGAAAATCCGTTACATGAATTACACTGGTATCTCAGTCCCTCCAGGATTTCGCGGGCCTTTTTTGTGATTGTTGCGGCCTAAAATGCCTAATGTTGCGGCCGCTTTACTAAAAAGTTGCGATGAAAGTTGCGATGTTCTTCTGCATTTGTTTTTAGGTTAAAACGGCAAATGTAGATCGATTTTTAATTAAAAAGTGCTCATATTATGCTTTTTGGCTTTTTCCCTTACCTTTATTGTGTTATATATCTTTTTTTGTGCATGTTTACTAAGTGAAAAAGTCCAAAGTCCACCCCGAAGGGACTTATCTACCACAGAAAACACTGTTCATCATCTGCTCTATTGTAGTCCAGAATTTACTTCAGAGACAAACATGCTCACTTTGTAACACACGGTAATGAGAACAAACCCACTAACTAACATTTAGTAACCTTATAAAAAGGCAAAACAAACGATTTAAAGACAGCAAAATCTAACAAACTAAGCTTTTTTTTAAACAAGATCTGCACCTGCAAAAATGTAAATGTGCAGAACCTCACAAACATTAAGCAGCATTTATGTTGAAAGATGCCAATAACTACTAATAAAGTGCAAAATACAGTTTTCTTAGGAATAGCCACAAAAGTTAAATGGTGGAAAAATCTAAAGGTTAATACTATATTTTAATATAATATAATATAGCCGAATATCCAATAAAGCCGTTCTCGTTTCCTTATTTTTTTTGTCAGACAATAGAAGGAGTAGCTATTTTTTATGTGTAAAATTATCTGAATTGAGAGAGTTCGGGAACTGGGTGAACTAATGCACTGTGATAGTGAGTATTACAAGTGATAAACACAGGAAAAGAAAGTAAAATAAAATGGTAAATTCTTTAAATATGAAACAAAAGAGAAGCAGATAAGTACACATCCATTGTAACCTGAGCTTGAACTTGACCAGACTCCCTCGCCCATCGTCACTTCCGGTTAGTTTCCGCTAGACGCGGAAGTTATTTTATCACAATTTATCTCAAAATATTGTTAATGGCTAAATATATATTACTCCAGTTCAGAAAATCTAGTTGTTTTATCATCAACATACACTATGCTATATACATGTTGCTCTTTAATGGTTGTTCTTGAGCCTTAAATCTTCAACCCTTGTTTGTCCCGAAAAGTTAAACTGCCGGAAAAATCCTCCAGCTCCTGCACATTCTTTGCTTTTCCAGCATCTTGTGCATATTTGATGCCTTACTACCAGTGATTGTATGATTTTGAGATCCATCTTTTCATATTGGTGACAACTGAGGAACTTGTACACAACTATTACAAACGCTGCAAACATTCAGTGATGCTGAAGATCACTGCACTACTGTCACGGTGTGGTGCAGGCAGAAGAAGACAGAAGTTCCAAAGCAAGGCGTTTACTTACAATATATAACACAGATAAGTACAGACGGGCAGAAGGTAGGGATGGCTGACGCGAAACAGTCGTTCCGAAGCTTTGCGAGATCCCGAAGCGCAGATGTTTCGAAACACTGATCCGAAGCGTGATTCAAAACACCCATGTCACGTGACTACGGCTAAATGAAGCTTCTGAGTGTTTCGACAGGTGGCGAGCTCTGCCGATTCGGCGTTTGATTGACAGGGTCAGAACAGACCATACAATCGCACATCTGTATAAAAGTGAAGTCAACTCATCTTGACCGCGTGGGTTTTTGTGAGAGGATTTTTTTCAAAGACTGGAGAAATTATCTGTTAAAAAAAAGTAGGCTAAGTCCTTCCAAAGAAGAGAAATTTATATTTTTCATAAGAATATCTAAAAAAGTGAGACATTGTGGCTTGATTTCTTTTATTAATATTCATTTTTCAGGACCAAAATAACATTCTGCACAGTGAGGAGCCTACAGCTTACAAGCTTCACATATTAGAAAAATAGCTACAATAATTAAAAAAAAAAATGTACCAAAAACTTTTAAGCTGGCAATGATTAAAACCACTTGTTAAAAAAACGCAACTTGATCCTACAGAATTAGTCAATTACAGGCAGATCTCGAATCTACCTTTTCTGTCAAAGATACTAGAAAAGGCAGCATTTTCACAACTATGTTCCTTTTTAGAAAGAAATTGTATCTGCAAAGATTTTCAATCAGGATTTAGACCGTATCATAGTACTGAGACAGCTCTCATTAGAGTCACAAATGATTTGCTCTTATCAATCGATCGTGGTTGTATCTCTCTATTAGTGTTACTCGATCTTAGTGCTGCATTTGACACTATCGACCACAACATTCTTTTAAATAGACTTGAAAATTATGTTGGAATTAGTGGAATTGCACTAGCATGGTTTAAATCATACTTATCTAACCGCCATCAGTTTGTAGCAGTAAATGAAGAGATGTCTTATCGGTCAAAAGTTCAGTATGGTGTTCCACAAGGCTCAGTACTAGGACAGTTGCTGTTCACTCTGTACATGCTACCCTTATGATATATCATTATTAAGCATAGCATTAGTTTTCACTGTTATGCTGATGATACTCAGCTCTATATTTCTTCACACCCTGACGAAACTTACCAATCCACAAAATTAACGGAACAAAATTCTGTTTTTTTCTCCATTCTGTCACCTCATGGAGTTTTGGTTCCTTGCCACTGTCGCCTTTTTTGCCTTTCTTTGCCTTTGTCACTATTGGCTTTTGGCTTGCTTAGTTGGGGACATAACATTTTATATTTAACAATATTATTATAAAATAATTTTCATGTTATCTCTGTAAACCTGCTTTAAAACAATCTGTATTGTTAAAAGCGCTATATAAATAAAGGTGACTTGACTCAAGAAGAAAAAAAAATTAAGAGCCTGGGGGTGTAAACTTTTGAATGGAATGATTGGTGTAAATTGTATTTTTATTTTGCTTAAAAAATCACTTAGTACAATTCATCAATTCATTTAGTACTGCCCTTCAGAGGCTAAATAATATATTAACATTTACACATCTCCATCATCTTGCTCAAAAGTTTACCCCTGGCTCTTAATCATGTTGCATGGTCATGTAATAGACTGCAGAGGTATTGGTTTTTGGTGCTGGGGAAATGGAAGTGATCTTTAATATTCGGTTGGATTTTGACCCAGTCTCATTGGTGTTGGATATGCCTAATGGATGCATTGCTACAACTGCCAATAGGAAATTGTATAATATTCTATCCTTTGCTGCCAGAAATATATTTTTCTTAATTAGATCAGTGATACATTTCCTTCATTTAAAGGTTGGCATAAGATTATTTTTGAGTTGATTCCAATAGAGCATCTTACTTATTACTTCAGAAAACAGGGCAATTTTATAAGCTCAGGACCCCATATCTAGACTATTTGGAACCTCATATTTGTCATATTATATTATAAGGAATATATTAATTGTGTTCTTTTCTGGATATTGAATATTCTTTTGTCCTCTTCTTCATTTTATTTTATTATTATTTAGTCCTCTATTATATACAAATCTGAGCTATATGTGTTCCTTTTTCTTTTGAGTGAGTTTTTTGTGGTTCCTTGTTTTATAATTAAAATAAAATAAACACAATTATACAAAAAAAAGAAGTTGTGGCCATGAAAAATACCCTTTCCGAGAATTGATAAAGAAGTTCTTTATTTGTCCCAGTAGGGAAATTTGCTTGCAGGACTATCAAGTAGACATTACAACATACATCATACACCACAAAGATAACCTTCAAAGATACTGATAGACACATACTAATACACTTAAAGGCACACTGTGGAACTTTTCAACCTTTATAATATATTACCAAAACCCATTGAGATGGTACATCGACTTACAATAGGTTGAATGACACGTCTGCCGAAGCCTGAAGGTGTCTGTATCGCTTTTACTAGCACTATGTAACTTCGGGTTTCGGGTAGGAACCCGAGCACAAAAAGAACTACAAAATTCGAACGCTTTACGGCATACGTCACTTCCCCCACCACCCCAACTTCCTCAAATTCTAATGTGAGAGCTCAACTCGCGTTTGACTGCCGGCGTCTGTATGTTGTCGTCATGGCTGAATCAACAGCTACTCGGAAGAAAGCAAAGATTTTGTCAGAGGAGACCAAAAAAAGAAAAAGGGAGAGTGATAAACTAAAAGCAAGGATGAGGATAAACATTGGTCAAGCGTTCCCTCGCTGGCGTGCGATAAAGGAGGATGAGGGATTCCCGACCGATGCTGACCTGGCCGTCATGCTTTTGGACTAGTAAGTTAAATATATTGCTTGCACAATATCTCTACTTTTTCTCGCAGGCAAGGTCTCTCCCTCTCTCTCCGCGCTACACGGTTTGGTGCTGATCGACGCACATACAGTAGGCTATGTTCTGTCTCGCATGCGCAGCTCCAGATTCTAGGAGATTTTAACTAATTTACGTGTCGTGTTGCTGTTGTATCAGTCAGATCAGCGTAGCACTCAATAATCGGGACAAGAGAGGTCCCGATCGGGACAAATAAATTAGGCCCAAAAATCGGGACGTCCCGGCTAATTCGGGACAGTTGGCAACCCTATCTCTAACCCATTGCAAAGAGATCCTGAAGACGTTAATTGTTTGCTTCAGGTGTGTTTGATTAGGGTTGGAGATGAACTGTGCAGGACAGACGATCGGCAGGAGCAGGATTGGGCAACCCTTGTCAATGCAACTTACCTGATCAGACATTGTTTTCTGCGTATGCTACTTTTATTCAATTTGTTTTCTCTTATAGGATTTATATTATTAATCTTATATTTATATTATTATTTTGGTCAGTAGTGAATCGATTAACTTTCTCCAACATACAAATCAAATGCGTCTGCACACACATAAAGACACGGGAGGTTGACCGGTTGACTGTGTTGACTTTTGCGACAATGCTGCGGCGCTTGTGGCCTCTAGGGGCACTAGACGTGAAAATTACAGGTCGAGCGCACCCTAGTGGCCAAAAGTTCCACAGTGTGCCTTTAACACATAATTCACCATACCCCGCACATTACTACCGATTAAATTTGGGGTGATTAATAGATAGATGATTAATACTGAGTGTTCACTGGACAAACAGGTTAATTGATTGTAATATTAATTGTGCTACATCAAGTTAATTCTATTAACATGTTTAGCATAATGGAGACAGCAAGAAAATCAAGATAAGTATTTCCTTATCTTGGAGATCTGAACAATATAGTTCTATAAGTTCATTGTCCTGTGATGTATAACATAATGGCATTGGGAACATCCATGGTTTCGTCTTTCTCCAGGATGATATCATATGTGTTTAAGTATGACTGTCTCCTCTCATCCACCTAAGAAAAACAAAAAAACAACCGCATTCATTAGAGTGTTTCCCCTTTTTTTTCTTAAAAGGCTATTCCATTTTTTATTACCTTATCATTGAGGTATCCGATCTTCAGGATGTTTTGTAAGTCTATGACTCCATCAGCCATGTTGAGATCCCCGAGAGAGTCTCCGAGCAGCAGGACATTACAGCGGCTCTGGAGCTCTTTGAAGTGTTCAACATTGAGCACAGCTCCTTCCCGTTTGTTGTAGATGTGTATTAGCTCTCCTTTAAATGCTCGCAAAACACCCTGCAAAGCCCACAGTTAGTCACACTGATGAACATTAACCTAATAATGTGAGTTTTGCGATTTATGCTGTAATTTTCAGTAGCAAATACCTGTATGACAACCTTTAAAGTTTCTGGTCTCCATCAGGAGTGTTTGTACACTGATAACATTGATGGTTTCTATACAGTTCAGAATTGTTATGATAATTAAATATTTAGCTTGTCAAATTCCTTTTTTTTTTTAAAGCTTAAATGAGGGAAAAATATATTTAAAGGGGGGCTAATATGTTAATAATAGGTGTTGAACGACTTCAGACTTTTTAAAGTCTACATTTATGTGAGCCGAGTCGACTAGTCGCTGATGTCATTAATGAACCTCGAGCTGAGACTCGAATGCGGGTTGCCTTCTGCACAGCTTTTCCATATGACACTACGCTGCTACATAGAAGCTTATTTTTATCAGTTCTTTTGTCTTTTGAGCGTTATATTTGTCTCGTCATAAATCAGATGCAGATGGAGTAGCACAGTAAACATTTATATGAATGCATTAGTGAGAGTGATTGCTGTGAAATGCTTTTTTAAATTTCTAAAACTAAAGGATAAATTTGATTATTTTTCACTGAAAGACAATTTAAAACATTCACCCAAAATTTTGTGAGGTAAAATCATAGTAGTAAAAAGGCTTTTCAAGAGTTTCTGGAAAGGAAGAATAAACTGAAAACTCTTGAGCAAAAATTCCACTACTGATTTTAAACGATTTTGTAACCAGTCTTTTTAACCTTTAGAGCAACAGGGTATATGTCAGATCGAATTTTCAAGAAACCTCAACATCGCCAAAGACTACAGCACTGAAAAACAACGATACTATGCTTAAGCTTTGTAAATCAAATTATTACACTTATTGTTGAATCAATTTAATGGATCCTTGTTGAATGAAAGTATCAGTTTCTTTAAAAAAAAAAAAATTCTACTGACCCCAAACATATTATGTAAATTAAAGCTGCAAGCAGCATTAAAAGGGCCCTCGCACCTGTGCCACCGCCACCCGGTGGCTTTAGGAAGACAGAGCACGGTGGGCAATGTGCATTTAAGTAGGTAAATATAGGAGGAGTATGTCAAAGTCAGTTACAAAAATGTCCTTTATTATGGGGATAATAGCATGCGTTATCACTCAGATAAGTGTTGCTAGCATGTTTTAGCATGTTTCTAGCATGTTTAGAACTCAATGGCATATTTAATATGTTGCTAGTACTGCATCACAGTGTAAAATATGTCACTTCCTTTTGACAGTAGGTGGCCCTATTACTTTAACTTAAAATTGTCATGTAGATATGTTCAGGGCAGGACTCTTATCAAACGTGTGAAGTTTAGGGCAGATTGGACATTGCCTTCAGTAAAAACAACTTGTTTCATAGCATTAGTATGCATTAGCACTTAGCTAAGAATTGCTAGCATGTTTTAAGATGTTTCTAACATGTTTATAACTCAATGACATATTTACTATGTTGCTAGTACTGCATCACACTGTAAAACATGTCACTTCCTGTTGCCAGTAGGTGTCGTTATTACTTTAACTGAAAATTGTCATGTAGATGTGTTCAGGGCAGGACTCTTATCAAACGTGTGAAGTTTGGGACAGATTGGACAATGCCTTATTGAGTAACAACAACTTCCTGTTTCATTGCATTAGCATGCTTTAACCCTTAGCTAAAAATTGCTAGCATGTTTTAACATGTTTCTAACATGTTTATAACTCAATGGCATATTTAATATGTTGCTAGTACTGCATCACAGTGTTAAACATGTCACTTCCTGTTGCCAGTAGGTGGCGATATTACTATAACTGAATATTCTCATGTAGATGTGTTCAGGGCAGGACTCTTATCAAACGTGTGATGTTTGGGGCAGATTGGACATTGCCTTAAGTAACAACAAATTCCTGTTTCATTGCATTAGCATGCTTTAGCACTTAGCTAAGAATTGCTAGCATGTTTCTAACATGTTTATAACTCAATGGCATATTTAATATGTTGCTAGTACTGCATCACAGTGTTAAACATGTCACTTCCTGTTGCCAGTAGGTGGCGATATTACTATAACTGAATATTCTCATGTAGATTTGTTCAGGGTATGACTCTTATCAAACGTGTGAAGTTTGGGGCAGATTGGACATTCCATGCCTGAGTTACAGCAAATTACTATTTAACTGCAGTAATAGCATGCTTTATCATTTAGCTAAGTGTTTGCTAGCATGTTTTCGCATGTTTTTAATATGTTGTTCGCATGTTTAGCACTTGCTGGCACTTTTTTATATGTTATTAGGAGTCCACAACATTGTTAAACATGTCACTTCCTGTTGCCAGTAGGTGGCGCTATCACTGTAACTGAATATGAGCATGGACATGTGTTCAGGACAGAACTCTTATCAAACGTGTGAAGTTTGGGGCAAATTGGACATTGTTTGCCTGAGTTACAGCAACTTCCTGTTTCATGGCGAGACATCGAAATTTGTCAGGCCACCGAGGACACGCCCTTTGACGAAAACTCAAGATCTTCGCAATTTAACGTCACAAAGGCCTTAAGATTACACTCACCAAATTTGAAGATGATCAGATTAAAACTGTAGGAGGAGTTCGTTAAAGTACGAGGCCTGAAAATGGCAAAAACTGCACAAAAATCTGAGAGGATGTTCAAAATGGCTGACTTCCGGTTGTGTTTACGGCTATGCTCCAAGAGACTTTTTTGTAGGTATTGGGCCATTACATGTATGTACCGAATTTCGTACACGTACGTGAAGCGTAGCGGGAGGCGCACTCCGTTAAACTTTTATAGGTGGCGCTATCGAGCCATTTTGCCTCGCCCAGTTCTGAAACACATATCCAATGTAAATTTTTGGCAGTTCTGACGCGTGTGCAAATTTTCTGAGTTTTCCTGCATGTTTAGGCCCTCAAAAATGCAATTCATTGCGGAGAATAATAATAATACATATAGCTGTGAGCAGCGATTACGGGCCCAAGGCCCGTAATCGCTGCTCGCAGCTATATATATATGTCGCCCTGCCGCGCCCGGGTACCAGCTTCAGCCCGGCCCTGATGGCCGCGGGTTCTGACCCGTGTGCAAAGTTTCAAGAGTTTTTGAGCACGTTAAGGGCCCCAAAAGTGCGCTGAGAGTCTCAAAAGTATCCAAAAAGAATATTAAAGTTTGATGCGTTGTCACGGCAACAGCATCTAAAATATCAACAATTCTTTCACAGGTCTACATCTGGCGTGTGTTTACATTATACACATCAAGTTTGAAGCAAATCGGGTAAAAATAAGAGGGTGATTTCAAAGCATTTTGAAAGTGACACACTTCCTGCTGCCAGTTGGTGGCGCTATAACTTTGACTCACAATAGTCACATCCATGTGATCGGATTCTACAAAATCGAACTAAATAAAATAAATTATTAAAAAAACAAAATCAAACCAAAGAAAATAAATCTTCGAAAAAAAAATCGAATGTCATGACGAAAGGCGCCTCAGGAATCGTCAGGATTAACTCCATGTGTATGGAATTTTGATTTATTTTATTTGTCATTTGAAAATTATTGTTAAATGTGTGCCTGCATAACTTTAATAAGATTTATTTTCTTTGGTTTGATTTTGTTTTATATAATTTTTTTATTTCGATTTTGTATTTTTATTTAAATACTATTATTTATTTAGAGCAGGTACAACTAGTGTGCTTTTGCTATTTCAGAGGGAAAAAGCACATTTTATTTAAAAAATGCTTTTCAATTAAATCAAATGTTCAAGCTTTGTTTTCGTTTTATTATTTTGTTTGTTTTAAGCTTTGTTTAATTTATATTGTTAATCATCTGACACAAAACAAATGCGTAAAGTATCATTTTAACTTTTAAAAAACTATTAACATTTGTTAATAGTACATTGCCTGTCTTTTGTTAATAGGACAAAACAGTTATTATTTTATATTTATTTTATTTATATATATATATATATATATATATATTATATATATATATATATATATATAATATATATATAAAATAAACATTTGTAATGAAATCGTTCAAAAAAATTTTATTAGCATTGTTTTAAACTATGAAACACAGAAGTAGCGCAATGCCTGGCCACTCCCGCGCCGCCTCCTTTTCAAAACCTGAGGGAACCATCTCCGGAATATTAACCTCACTCCTAGAAGTCCAATTCTCATCATTCATGCCTCTTACCTGTGAGTGAGCAGAACAGAGCGAACGTTTTTTTTAGTTAATTTCTACTTTCATAGGAATTAATTCGAGCACACTGCGAGCGCCACCATAATCAATGTCCGTGCAGACATCCGTACTTTCACTTTTATATTAGCAATTTAAAAGCCCTCGCTGGTGTCACACGTCAGTTAATGGTGGGAAAATATAATCACAGCCACATACCTAATATATTTATATATAAATACAATAGGCATACCTGAGAAAATAGTTTTATGTACTATGTTGATATTATTTTGGACACAAGAGGGCAGTATAGCCCTATGAATGATTTTTTGTTTGACCAGATAGCACTAAATAGCCTGTTTTAAACTTTTTCATACTTCTTGAATTGAAAAAAAAAAAGATTAAAATGGGTTTAGTTCTAATATTTGTATAATTTTATATAAAACTAAATGGTGTATAATTACATTTTAGAAAGATATGAGAGGTTTCCTGATTCTTTTTGACATTACTTTAATCCCTCACCATAGCAAAACCATTTGAGATATTCAATATCCGTTCACAATGTAGAGATTCTGGATGCAATCATTAATTCTCTTTTATTAAATCACGAACTCGCAACAAATTTAAAAGGACAACAAGCTTTAACTAACATTCCTAAAAGGCCATGTGGTCAGCCCTGAGAACCCCTATCTCCCAGATCGGCGCCAAGGAGGCTAGGGAACTAATGGACTTTGGACTTTTATGCTGACAAATGGTTTCGAGCGGTCCCCAAACAGCGGGTTCCCTCACTTGAGACAACAAACAGGCCTTCTTCACCCCCACCCCGGACGGAAATGGGGGGGAGAAGCGCAAAAACAGACGTTCCCTTCGTCTGTTTTTCCCGCCCGAGAGCAATACACATTCACGCACATACACCTACGCACATACTTACACACGCAGGAACCCTAACTTTACATTCTAAGTCGTTACTAAAACATCTTCGGTGTGTTAAAATACATGGAGAAGAACTGTAAATGTGCAAACTTGTATTACGAAGGTTTTCATGAATGTAAGATACTTATAAATGTCTGAAAGTACGCTTTGAGATATAATTCTGCAATAGTATGTCTGTAATGTGTGGTGTGTGATATCGTTGTAATCCTACAAATCTGATCCAAGCGAAGAAAGAATTAGACAGAGCCCATTGACTCGGTTTCAAAACTCTAGCCACATAACATGTAGATAAAATGTCACGCACTCTGCTAAGCAACAATTGAAACCTGCTAATTCACTGGCTTGTCATGTTGCTGAAATAATGTACTAGCACACCTTATCTAGCATTATATATCGCTAGAATAATTACTTACATACTGTAACATTACCGTTATATTAAAAATATCTTACTAGCTATTTATAACGTATAGAGTGAAGTATAAAGAGTGCAACGTTATAAAGTTACATGTATTGTAAATACATAATGATTTAGGACCAAGTTTGTAGTCAAAGTATGGGCAGGCCATAGTCAATGTAAAGCATATTGTTGATGTTTAGTCCCTATTAGTGAATGTGCCATATAACTTTCAATCCGCCGTCATCGGTGTGTTTACTAGCCTGCGCGTTCACGACAGGCTCCGATGACGAGCTGTGGAGGGAGGGCTGTAGCGCAGTAGAGAGACAGGGGGTGGGACCTGTAAGTTGTGCTTGTTCAAATTTTCAGGCTAAGTCAGCATTTTCTCAAAACTCCCTACTGCAGCTTTAATGCTTACCTTTTATACTACTGCTGAATCAGTTCGAATGCATTTACATTATGAACATCAGCTATGCTAATTATTTCCCATCTGCTTTTCTGTTGTTATCTCGGGACGCCAGTCCCGAGGTAAATAGCATTCGTCAGCTCCAGTTTGTATCCAGCCTCTCACGGAGACTTCAGATGCCCCAACACCTGTGATGAGACGACTAAACGCCTGTGGAGAGACGACTCGACGCCTGTGAAGAGACGACTCAACGCCGGCGATATGTTATGCCCTAAATTAATACATGATTAACTAACTGTATTTTTCTATGTACATTTCTGAAATGCACTTTCTGTAAAGCTGCTTTGAGACAATGTGTATTGTGAAAAGCGCTATACAAATAAATTTGATGAAGTTCAAGTTAATGCGCGCTATAAATCCGCGCTCATTCAAGGATGTGCATTTATTGCATGGACAGAGAAAGCACCGACACTTGCAGGATTTCATCTGTACATTAGCAGTATAATCTATCTGTTCCGTGAGAGCAGAACAAGCCTTTATATATCTATTGACGTTTTTAAATCTGAAAACTCCAAGAAGCAACGAAATTGTCAGACATCCATTAGTGCATGTTCACAGAGGAAAACAACTCAAATAGCGCTGGTTGTTCTCTCAAACGATACTAAACGTCAACTGCGGAATCCAAAGGCATGGGTGAAGTAATGGGTGTATTAAATTGAATGAAATAATCCCGAAAAAAAGCACAAACACTGCAGAGATGGCAAGTCCAGCAGCTAAAATTTGCCGTCTTCTTGACGGTCTGTTAATACAATTAACCCCACAGGCCACAGCAAGACATTATAATTGTGAAATAATCCCGAAAAATCACAAACACTGCAGAAATGCTAAGATTAGTGGCTGGAATGTATTTATTTTTACGATAAATTAGCTGAGGTAACGTGACGGCTAACAGACAGCAGACACACGGCTAATGACAACTAACGACAGCAGCGGGGAATCCACCTGTCACTCAAAAGTGGACACACCCTTAATTATGCAGAACTTTAAATATTAATCAACTAAATGGATGAGTTATAAAAAAATTTACCCCCTCACAGTTGTTATGAAGGGCAAAATTAGCTGTATAGACCAAAGCCACATAGAGAACCAAGCTGTAAACATGTTTTTTTCTGCTGTGAAGTTGGTAATTTTAACATGGGGGAGATACAGATTTGACTCACTTCTGCAGCCAGCCTCAAGCGGCCAGTCAATGAATTGCAGTGTAACTCACTTCCGTGTTGGTTTCAAGAGAGAGACGGGGAGGTTGCCGCTTGGCCTGGACCCGATGACAACGCAGTGCTGAAGTGCCAACTAGCCTTTCTTTATGGAGGATCCCTAATCCACTCTACAGATAAAGCGCTATGAAATTACGGTTTCGCGTCCCTACGCCGAATTGATAAAATAAAATTCTGCGTCAAAATTTATAGGCAAGACAAGTAGTTTGTTTAGGCATGGTTTGTAGCGAATTACGAACCTGCGCACACATTACGATTGAGCACATATGAACTTGAACTCGTGAAGAAATGCATAGAAACGCATAATGCAACAAAACAAAATCATGTCATGTTCAATGTAAAATACCATGTTCTTGTCAGCAAGTGTGAATGGTACATCTGTCTCATATGTTCCTCAAGGTCCTGACTGGTAAGGATGTCTCATATTAAATATCCAATTCTTAAATATATATATATATATATATATATATATTTTGGTCTGAATTATACAAAGGAAATGCAGCAAGAGGTCAGTGTAATCGAAGCAATGAAATAGATTCTGTGGATCAAGAAGTCATGTAATAACAACAATACTATTCAATAAATGCATATGTATATAATAATCAGTGTTTGTTCAGGAATCTTCCAATGCAAGCCACTTATGCAGATATAAGGAGTGACTTGGAACATGTTTAGTCATACGAGAATGGAGATTGTTCATTCCTTGCAACAGGTGTGAGAGAGTGTGTGTTTGTGTGAGGGTGTGTGTGTGTGTGTCTGTGTGTGAGTGTGAGAGTTTGTGTGAGAGAAAGAGAGGGAGAGAGTGTGTGTGTGTTTTTTGGCTATGAGTCACAGTCAATGACAGTGTTAAATTGTAAAATTCTGTAATTGATTGAAGCGCTCACACTTCAGATCTATTTGTTATTTTTGATGTTTCTGTTATTAGTGGTTTGTTGAGAAATCATGGGCCCTATGATTTTCCAACCACCCCAATAACAATCAGAAAGTTTAAACATTTTGAAATTTAATAGCAGGTCTGCCTCTGCTTTAATTTTGTTTTTGCATCATTGATTTGTGACTGTAGCCATTCATATGTATATTACAGTGTTTTCACATGAGTTGGCAGAGTGTTGTGAATAGCGTATGCTATGTGTGTCTCTGTTAGACGGTCATCATGGGATCCGCTTTCCCATCCTATGTGTTTGAAGCTATCTGGATCTGTTAGTGTGAAGATGCACAATAGATCTTTAGTGAAGTGACACTTTTGGACTCTACGTCATCTTTATCTTCTCATGATGTGTAGTGTTCAGCCTGGATAGACTTGGATCTATTCCAGGTGATGATGATGCGAAGGTGTAGTGATGGAGGAGTGCGTTCAGTGTTCATGTCTAGGAGATGGGTGGAATATAATCTATAACAATTGTGTTGCAAATTTAGTTCCAGTTCTAAACTGGGAGGCCATGCTAATGTAGTGATGTGCTACTGTGAGATGTAAATGGCCTCTTGAATTGTCTTTTCACCCATCTCCCGAGTCTCAGGTTATGTTCTAACAATCGTGAGGTCCGGCCCGTCCTGGCATCCGTCCTCCGAAGAATTGTAGAAGTAAACCTGACAGAAACAAATGCAGAGAGAACCACAGTTAATTCTGATGTTTTCAACAGTTTCAAATTCAGACATGTGGAATTCTTTTGCTTGCTCCATTATCATGTCCATTGCAATTTTTAATTCCTGTTGTCACATGAAACCAAGTTTCATTGACCAGGTCTGAATTATTGCTGTTGTTTCGGTGCAGTGTGTGTGACACCTTAAAGCTGCTCTTGCAGTCAAGCCTTCACAGTCTGCTGTGTCATTCTGGCTTTACTTCAAGTTGCTTTCATTACAGCCAGATCTGTGGGCATAAATTAGTTCACCTGTTTTGGTGTGGTGTCGTTCACACATTTGGTTAGTGCAGATCTCTTGTGACCTGCAAAAGGCTGTGGTACTTCTGTTCGATGTTTAGTTCACACCCTCCTTGTAAATATGCGTCCTTGATCAGTTTGCTATTACCTGTGCCACACTTCTGAGAGTGTTTTTTAAATGTAAAAAATAAAAGCACACCTCCGTCCGCCCTTTTGGCACTGGGTAGTAGCTCAAGGAAATCGAATTGTAAGGATTAATGTCACAATTCTCTAATTAATGCCCTGCTTGGTGTGGCGATTACAATATAATGTATATTATAATTCGAGTTATAATACAATTATATTATATTTAAGAATATAAATGGAATTATACTATTTCTGGTCTCTGAAGAGTCTCTGCTCGTTCTCGTGTCAATACATTTGAATATGAAAAGGTTTTTTGGTTCAGGGCTGACGCACATTCGCTGTTTCTTATGTAGATTTCTAATTTTAACGTTTGATAATTCTATTTTACTCTTAATTATATTTCACCCACTTAGACCAGGAAACTATGTCGCTCTGCAGTCCTTCTCCCAAGTCCGCACGACACACTCCGCCAGTTCCGGTCAACAAATCAGAGGTAAGTTTGACTCAATATCTAGGATCTGCCGTATTCACACGAACAATCAAAGATATATATACAAGTCCCCTTGAACGCCTCCTCTAGAACTTAAATCAATGTTTTACTTTAGTAGGGACGATTGACCACCATAAAAGATCAAGTCGATCAACTTAACTTCTCTTAAAATGGCTTCAGGTCAAGCCCGTGGTCGGAACCACGTACGTTTATCCAAAGTAATCACGAACTTAAAACAGTGGATATAGACACACCCGAAACTAGATTGATCCAAGCAGCGTTTGCTGATTCTAGTTGGAAATTACTTGCCTCCTCGTTCAAGTACACTTAAAATGATACCGGATATTAGCCGTCGCTAATCTGACGCGAAAATGTGGAAACATACGAATCCGATAATCTAGGGGGAAAAATTCTCAAGAGTCATTCAGAATTAATTCAAACGTAACTATTCATAAATTTTGTATGCGAAAAACAGCTCAGAATGTGCGTTCTCTGAAGCTTTGAATATAAAAAGGGTTTGTGTTTAAGGATTAATGAGATGCGCATTCACTGTTTCTGACTTTCGAACTAACTGTAAATCACATTGTAAACCACCAAATTTAGCATAGACACACGTGTTTAATTCCGTTTACACAGGATGCATGACCTATAACACAACATCTACAGCCTTTACCTAAGTGATACAAACATTTACAGTAAATCAATCCTGCGTAAAGAATAAACTTACACTTAGTCTATGTGCATGTTGTAGCACAAACAACTAAAGTGTGTTCTATGAGTACAATGTTAAGCACAATTCCAAAATTGAAAATGAACAGAATCGTCGCATGCTCTTTTAATCCCATCGGTGTTAACGTTTAAGCTTTTAAATGCAATATAGAGTTTTCCCAGATTAGTTTAAATTTAGTATAGGATATTGATGTTTTCAATGTGGCTTTGGGCCCACCGGTGGGACGGTGACACAAAGGGTTAGACGTTTTAAATGCAATGCAGCATGGTTTTAGAATTTAGCATTAGCCTTGAGCGTTTTGAAAATATGGACAATAGCATTCAGTATTATCCTTGATATTTGAGTTTTAGCCTGTAAATAATATCATCCTGTTTTCGCCAAATCTGACGCGAAAGATGTGGAATTATATGAATAAAAAACAGTCTTTCAGATTCATTCAGAATTAGTTAAAACGTGACAATATTTCGTTCTCCGAACATGAAGTGTTTCTGTTTCGAAAACTTTCAAGAATTAATTAGCATTGTGAATCACATTATAACCACATTCAGCATAGACACACACATGTTTAATTCAGTTCACACAGGACACGTGGCCTAGAATGCAACATCAACAGCCTTTACCTAAGTGTTCCAAAAACACTTACAGTAAAGCAATCCTGTGTTTAAAGAATAAACTTACAATTAGCCTATGTGCACATATAGTAGCACAAACAACTATAAAGTGTGTTCTATGAGTGCGTTACATTGTGTGAAGCACAACTCTAAATTTGAAAATACAAATTATTGCATTATTGCTTTTAATCCCATCTGTGTTAAAGTGGAAGCTTTCAAATGCAATATAGAGTTCGTCAAGATTAGTTTAGGTTTATTATAGAATATTATTCAATGTGGCCTTGGGCCCACGGTGGGCTGGTCACACAAAAGGGTTAAGCGTTTTGAATGCATGGCTTTAGCGTTTAGCATTAGCATTGGACGCAGCATGGCTTTTAGCATGGGACATTATTTTTTAAGCAGCATGGAAAATACTAGCATTTAGCCCTGCTAACTGCTTCTTAGCCTGTAAATCATATCATTGTGTTTTTTCAAAGTTTACTTTATCATATACAATGCATCGATCTGTCCTATTTATAAAATCACGTGTTTTCCGATCGTTTACAAACTTAGAAATTTCTTTTCTGTTGTTTGCTCATTTCCACCACCACGTGGTGCTAGTTTGTTCAAACAAAGCCAATACAACAATGGAGAAAACATGCTGATTCCAAAACTTTTAGGCTCTAATTTTACAGATCTTCATCGAGTACCAGAATATAATTTGGAAGATGTTTATTCCAATTTTAGGTTTTGTTTCTTGTTGTGTGGGCAAACAAGGATATCTTTAAAATCTATTAACAAGGGTTTTCATTCTTCATCTGCACTGCCGCTATCACGTCCTCACGTATTTCAGTTCCGGACTAAACAAAGGGCTTTCCGACCCGTTACAATGCAAACAACATTTTCTCAACACTTCTCAAAAGGGAAGAAAAAGTTGACTTACCACAGCGGCAGAAGAAAGAGAAGATGTTCAAACCTCGTGTTGATTTTAAGATCCCCATACTTTGCTGGAAAAGACGTTGCTCGCGAAATCCATCTGTTGCGACATCACGTCCCGGGGTCACCATTTTGTAAGTCCTCCAAAATCGATCCAAATACGGCGTTCGATTTGAGGTGAAGGTTTCACACGTGTTTCGTCTTTTCTCATGACAAAGTTTTTTGGGTTAAATGCAGTACATTTTCTCATATGTATAAACTCGTTATTCGTTATCTGACTCCATAAATGAAAAGGTTTTAATGATGTCTGTGTATCATTAAGTATACGTTAATGTTTGACTATTCCTTTTAACTCCAATGAAAATAAAGTCAAAGTCTGTTAGAATAATCAAATATAACAATTTATTATGTCAGGTAAATGTATTATTACAATTCCATAATCAATTGAAAGATAATCAATACAAATCATCAAATGTTCTAGAACAAAGAGGAAAATCCTTTACCCAACATTGTATGGCTACGTGAGCCAAGCTCACGGGCTAATCTGAATACAGAAAACAGCCCTGAGCTCTCGCTGCGTTTCATTATATAGGCTAACCATGGATATTTGCATTCAGAGGTTCACACCTTTTGGGGGTAGGCTAGAGACCACATTCCTTTGTGTGCCAGTTATCTCTAAACTATTAAAACCTTATTAACTATTGATTTACTTCTTTGGGAATGAGACATTTGTACCAGTCACACTGAGACATTTCAAATAATACCAAACATGTATCAAACTTGATGATATTCATTCATATTTAACCATATATATTCTTATGTGAGTTTTAGGAGTTACTGAGAGAGAGAATGAAATGCAGATGAGGTGAGACTTTTTGTCTCAGGGGAAGAGGGGGGAAGTCAAATGTAAATTTCCAGCAAGATCCTTTGTTTCATCGACCAGTGGTCAAAGTCTATCTCTCCAACCAGTTTTCCAGTCTTACAATTCAAACGCACATAACTATAGAATCAATTCTTAACGCGCATGTAAACGCCATCAGCGTTTATCACAGGTTCGCGTTTAAAGTCTATTTAGAGAGAACGGCGTCGTCTTAGCGGCCCCTAATTTAATAACAAATGATCATTTCGACGGAAGTGAATCAATCAAAACTAACTTTAGCTGGAAACAACATATTCAAGAACCGCTATAAAACCAAACCATTCTTTGTTACCTTAAATTATATGTTTGTCTGTAAAGCTGCTTTGAAACAATCTACATTGTTAAAAGCGCTATATAAATGAGGGTCCTCACACCATCGGTGCTCGGGCCCTAAATATATTAAGAGAGAGAGCGCATGCGCGTGCGGTCTGTGTTTGTGTTTGGAGCTCCGTCGAATTGATTCATTAATCCTTGATTTTCTTCTTTACCACTCAATTATAAACAGGCACTTTCTATTTTTATATCGTGTGAACTTATCCTCGATAATATTCCTTGTAAAAAACAATCGGATTGCTTTGATATCGCTACTTAGATCCAACTTTCCGAATCTCGGCTACTAGCCTTTAGCCCGCTAGCATTTCACGCGTGGCCTCGCGCCTACCGAGCGTCGTCTCATCTTACACCGTTTCTCTGAAAGCTTCTCTGAAAGTACAGACACACGTTGATTGTGCTTAGAGCCCGCATCAACGGGGCATAAGCGCATGCGAGTGCGGTCTGTGTTTGTGTTTGGAGCTCCGTCGAATTGATTCATTAATCCTTGATTTTCTTCTTTACCACTCAATTATAAACAGGCACTTTCTATTTTTATATCATGTGAACTTATCCTCGATACTATTCCTTCTAAAAAATAAAAAAAAATAAAAATCGGATTGCTTTACTGTTTACTGTTACTACTAATTTACTGTTCATCTGTTATAATGGCGAACATATCGGATGTGTGTCTAACGTTACCTCTGAGTGCAGGTGAGTACACATTCGAGCTGTTTTCGGTACGGCTGGAGCTGGAGTCGGTGGAGAAGCAGATCCGTGTTCTGCTGGAGAAGCAAGCCGAGCTGCGAGATCAGCGATCAGCGCTTGAAACATCACGCGCCGATGCTCACAAGTCAGTGGTTAGTAACTTTTTGACTTTGACTCCGACTTCGTCTACTCCGTGCGTTTCTCTGCCCAGGAGGACGCGATCATCTCGGCCTTCATTCACTCCTGCACCCTGGGTCACGACACGAGCCAGGACCAGAGCAAGAACCTCTCCGCCCCTCCCGGTCTTCGAGATCTCCACCCGGAACCGCTTCTCCCCTCTTCGCGAGTCGGAACGCGACGACGCCGTGATCATCGGCACTTCCATGGTCCGCCATGTCCGTGCTACCTCGGGTAAAGGTAAGGTGCGCACTCACTGCTTTCCTGGTGCTCGTGTTCTTGATGTCGCTGCGCAGGTTCCCGAGATCCTGAACGGTGACGAGCGCGTCGGAGCTGTCGTGCTGCACGCGGGGACGAATGACATCAGGCTGCGGCAGACGGAGGTTCTGAAGAAGGACTACAGGAGCCTGATCGAGACGGTACGCAGCACATCGCCTAGAGCAACGATCGTCGTGTCTGGACCGCTTCCCACGTACCGACTTGGACAAGAAAGGTTCAGTAGATTATTTGCTTTAAATGAATGGTTAATGTCATGGTGTAATGAACAGAAACTGCTCTTTGTAAATAATTGGAATCTGTTTTGGGAGCGAGCTAGGCTCTTCCGTCCTGATGGTCTGCACCCCAGCAGAGTCGGAGCAGCTGTTCTGTCGGACAACATCTCCAAGACGCTACACACCATCTGACTAGTAAGTCAAAGTCCAAATCATAGTCTTTGCTGTCCCAACTTAATTGATATAAGTACCAATGTAGAACATTATATAGCAACTGTGTCTATTCCTCGCTTAGTGAAGCCAAACAACAAATCTACTGTAAGATATAGCAAAAATATTATTGTAATTAAACCAGAAAATCTAAATATCAGTGAACAAAAACAATTTCTAAAGCTAGGTCTTCTAAACATTAGATCGCTCACACCTAAGGCGGTTATTGTAAATGAAATGGTCACAGATAATAATTTCGATGTTCTGTGCCTTACTGAAACCTGGCTTAAACCAAATGATTATTTCGGTCTAAATGAGTCTACTCCGCCAGGATACTGTTATAAGCATGAGCCCCGTCTGATCGGTCGTGGAGGCGGTGTTGCAACAATCTATAGAGATATTCTTAACCCTCAGAGACCTAAGGGTATTTTTACAATAATTTTTCCGTCTGATGTTATTCACTAAAAAAGCTTGTAAAACATCAACCCTTTTGTGCACAGACAATTGACACACCTCTTTTTTTTCAGGACAAATTGAACTTTCAGCATATCTGTGTTACATTGATGTCACCTGAATGTAAAATAAGTTATGGGACCATAAAGACAGATGAAAAAAGAAATCGGAAATTGAATCACTCAAATATTTATTGAAATCACACACAAATAAATAAAAGCTAAGCAAATTTCCTCTGGAAAACAGTTTGTTCATGTCTTTGGAGTCCTGGAGCACAGGAATAAACATTATAACTTGTACAGAACCAAAACTATTTACATTTTTCCAAAAGAAGTCCAGGCGTTTTCATGAAATTCACTGGTGCCAAGCCTCAAAACAGTTCCTATCAGCAAATCACAAAGAGGGCCACATCACAGGCTTTGCATTTATATTTTATTTAGTTTATTTATTATTTTATTTATTCTATTCTTTTTATACTTTTATACTACATGTATACTTCTATAATACTTTTTTACAGTAAATAAATAAATGGCACTTCAGCTGGGTCTATCCTGGTAATCTAGTTCCTCATCTGTCAAAAAGCTCTGTTCTCCTGAAAATCCATAATTCTGCGCTCGATTTAGATCCATTTCTCTGTGATTCTCTGTGAAACCTGCGTCTCCGTGCTACTCTCTCTCCCTCCCTCCCTTGGAGAGAGCGCAATGACCCAGTGACGCACCCAATGTTTACGACGGATCAGCCTGTAATTGGTCAAAAACCATCACGTGGATATCCAAAATGGCAGCTCGCATCGAGCTAACGGCAAATATGACGGAATATGTATAAGTTATGGACTTCAAGTGTATCAAAGTTGGATATAAACGTTTGTATTTATCGCTGAAAAACTCCGAAAGGATGCACAAGTTCCAGGCTGGATAGAAAACCTTCTGTAAAGGCTAGAAAGACACCAAAGACACCCCCGTGATGGCTAGCTCGTTAGCTTTCTGCTGGAAAAAACGGTAAGAAAATCGATAAATCTGTTGTCGAGTTATATCATAATTTCTCGGAGCTGATTTGTGGCGTCGTCGACGATGCCGTCGGGCTCAGAGGGTTAATGTTACTCAGAAAACTTGTCATAGGTTTAATTCGTTTGAAGTACTTGTGCTAAATGTTACGCTCTTAGATGTAAGAAAGGAATCCTTATTATCTCTAGCCTTGGCTACCGTATATAGACCTCCAGGGCCATATGCTGATATCCTAAAAGATTTTGCAGACTTTCTCTCAGACCTATTGGTCAATGTCGATAAAGCAATAATTATTGGCGACTTTAACATACACATAGATAATACAAATGATGCGTTAGGGGCTGCGTTTACAGATCTATTAAACTCTTTTGGGGTGAAGCAAAACGTCAGTGGTCCCACTCATCGTCTAAATCATACACTAGATTTAATTATATCATATGGAACCGATCCAACCGATATAGATATTATACCGCAAAGTGACGATCTCACTGATCATTACATGGTAACTTGCATAATACGCACTGCTGAAATTTGTCATGTTGCACCACGTTATAGACCAGGCAGAACAATCCTTCCAACCACTATAGATAGATTCTCAAATAGCTTACCTGATCTATCTCAGCTGCTCAGTAAACCCAAACAAACAGATGAACTAGAGGAAATGACTAGCAGTATGTGCAACATTTTCTCTAGTACACTAGATATTTTTGCACCAATTAGATTAAAAAAGGCTAGAGAGAAAACTAAAACACCATGGTACAACAGTGCTACGCATGCTATCAAGAGAGAAACTCGTAACTTAGAGCGTAAATGGAAACAAACTAATTTAGAGGTCTTCAGAATCGCGTGGAAAGACAGTATGTCACGTTATAAAAGGGCTCTAAAATCAGCCAGGGCTGAGCATATCCGCAAACTAATTGAAAATAACCAAAATAATCCAAGGTTTTTATTTAACACCGTGGCTAGACTAACAAATAATCAGACATCTCCAGAGCAAAATATTCCGTTACAATATAGTAGTAATGATTTTATGAATTACTTCAATGAGAAATTAGAAAGCATCCGAAACACTATTGTAAATGTACAATCCTCTATGGTGTCTTATGACTCAGCCTCAATTATGGCCCCTCTAAGACAACTAAACCGCTTTACAACTATAGGACAGGAAGAACTAAATAAACTTATCATTGCATCTAAACCAACAACATCTTTATTAGATCCAATACCCACTAAACTACTGAAAGAAGTGTTACCTGTAGTGGAAGAGCCTCTTCTCAATATTATTAACTCGTCTTTATTTTTAGGTCATGTTCCAAAAATATTCAAGCTGGCAGTAATAAAACCTCTCATTAAGAAACCGCAATTAGATCCAAATAACCTAGCAAATTACAGACCCATCTCAAATCTTCCATTTATGTCTAAAATACTAGAAAAAATTGTGTCCGCTCAATTGTGCTCTTTTTTGCAAGAAAATGATATCTATGAAAAATTTCAGTCGGGATTCAGACCGCATCATAGCACAGAAACTGCGCTAGTTAAAATTACAAATGATTTACTCTTAGCCTCTGACCAAGGCTGTATCTCAATACTAGTTCTACTTGATCTTAGTGCTGCGTTCGACACTATAGATCATAAAATACTCTTAGATCGACTACAAAACTACACTGGTGTTCAGGGACAGGCATTAAGCTGGTTTAGATCGTACTTATCAGACCATTACCATTTCGTCTGTTTAAATGGGGAAAAATCAAAGATAACATCAGTAGACTATGGAGTGCCGCAAGGATCTGTCCTAGGCCCTCTGCTATTCTCAATATATATGCTGCCACTTGGTAATATTATAAGAAAACATGGAATTAATTTTCACTGTTATGCTGATGACACTCAATTATATATCTCATCACGACCAGATGAAAACACTAACTTATAAATAGCGTTCGTCAGCTCCAGTTTGTATCCAGCCTCTCACGAAGACTTCAGATGCCCCAACACCTGTGATGAGACGACTAACGCCTGTGGAGAGACGACTCGACACCTGTGAAGAGACGACTAAACACCGGCGATATGTTATGCCTAAATTCATACATGATTAACTAACTGTATTTTTCTTTGTCCATTTCTGAAATGCACTTTCTGTAAAGCTGCTTTGAGACAATGTGTATTGTGAAAAGCGCTATACAAATAAACTTGAATTGAATTGAATTGAATTAATAGGCCTAATCATAATAAACACAGAATAATAATCAACCTTAATATTGTCACAATTAGGTTCAGTTTAGTTCAGTTTCTGTCTTGTCTGTATTCCTTCTCGTCAGTCTCTATAGATTCTAATTAAGTTAATTCTTGTCAGCTGTTCCCGTTTAGCGTCCTCATGTATTTATTCTCCCTCTTCTGTTTTGTCCTTTGTAGGTTATTGTTTGTGTTGTGCACGAATATCCCTTCCTGCATTTGCTCTTATATTAAAAGACTGCATTTCAAACCATATTCTTCATTTCAACAGTCACCTGACAGTGACAAATATTCAGGGAAGACAATTAGACAACATTTTATTTGATGGGGAGCAGTAAGTGACCTAGATAATTTGTAGGGGGGCCCAAAAAGGTTGAGAATTACTGCCCTAAAAGGACATGATGATAGATGGAGGAAAATATATTTCAATGCTTTTACGTTCCTTCGCAATTATATAGTTGGGTAATTATATTGTATATAATTTGTGGGCATCAGGGAAATGCTATCAAAATGTCGGGTATTAAAATAGCATTTAAATGCACGCTCGCTTTTTACTTTTCAATTTACAATTATTATCTTTGTGTAGAAAGTGGTGGTACAGACCACACATTTTACAAGATAATATATTTGTCAATGCTCAGGATCTGTTGCACACCAAATTCTATGACATCAGTCAGTCATCTCTCCTTAATATCTTTACATGACAAATTAAATCTGATGTATTTTATATCTGACCTCATTTAGAAGTCTTTAGAATTGCGTGGAAAGACAGTTTGTCCTGCTATAAAAAGGCTCTAAAAGCAGCCAGGGCTGAGCATCTCTACAAACTCATAGAAAATAACCAAAACAGTCACCTGAACTGAACATTTCATCACAGTTTAGTAGTAATTAGGGCTGTCAAAATTGCTCAAAAATGACGTTCGAATATTCCCTCTAAAAAACCCACATATATTCGAACTATTCGAATATCTGGTTGCGCATTTTGTCAATGACGCGTATTACGTCAATATCAGGACAAATGAATACAAAGAGACACAACTATTTATATAGGTAGTTTATCTAAGTTTAAACATATTTGACAACGTATTAACTTACACAAAAACAAGTAAATCCGCAGACCTTACTCTCGCTCGCACTCGCAGGCACTCTTTCTCTCTCTCTCGCTCGCACTCGCAGGCACTCTTTCTCTCTCGCTCGCTCGCTCTCTCGCCCTCACGCTCTCTGCGCATAACGGTTTAAATTAACAAAAATACACAAATTACACAAAAACAAGTAAATCCGCAGACCTTACTCTCGCTCGCACTCGCAGGCACTCTTTCTCTCTCTCTCGCTCGCACTCGCAGGCACTCTTTCTCTCTCGCTCGCTCGCACTCGCAGGCACTCTTTCTCTCTCTCTCTCGCTCGCACTCGCAGGCACTCTTTCTCTCTCGCTCGCTCGCACTCGCAGGCACTCTTTCTCTCTCTCTCGCTCGCACTCGCAGGCACTCTTTCTCTCTCGCTCGCTCGCTCTCTCGCCCTCACGCTCTCTGCGCATAACGGTTTAAATGAACAAAAATACACAAATGTTGAGGTCAAGGTCGCGACTCTTGTCCTAAATGTAGCAGGCTTCATTCAGTGATTGAAACACATATTATTAACATTAATTGAAGTTTTACAGCAGTAGTGTAGCCAGAAAATCATCTCTGGGTGTGCATAAGAAAAACTGGGTGTGCCACATTTATTGTCAGATTAATATGCAACAAAAAACCTGACCCAGCATATCACTAACTTCAGGGGCGGAGTGGGACCAAAAAATCTACCGGGAAATTTCGTAGACCACCGGCCCTCATCGCCGGCAGGGCCGGATTAAGAGTTCAGATGGCACAATGTCTTGTAGGCCCCCTCTTAGGCAGGCATTTATATTTTGAACTAGGACATTAATATGGCATTTACAGTTTTACTGACTTAAAAGGAACTTGTTGAACTATGCTGGAGTAAAGTTCATAAATTCTTTCACATAGGATTTTGTAAAATTATGTTGGGTGGACCTCTGTGCCTCTAGGGGGGTTCGGGGGTATGCTCCCCCGCAAGAAAATTGTGTACATTTTAAGGTTAAATGCATCAATCTGGTGCTCTTTGAGAGATCAAAATTAAGAGCTTCAACCCATGACCTGCTCATTGAAGAAAGAAAAAGTATTGATTTGTACAAGGACATTAAAGAGGGCTCAAACATCTTATGAGAGTCTCAGTCTATATTACATTATCAATGGTGTTTTAGGGTGCCAAACAATTATTATAATAATGTAATAATGATTTATATAATTATTCCTATGATGTAAAATCCATATCGCCTATAAATGTACTGTATAAATGAAAATCAATATTTCAAAAGTATATTAGCCTACATTACACTATAGTATAGGAAAACTAAAATACTTTTGTCCTAATTTCTTCACTTGCAAGAAATAAACCCTTGAGCTTTTATTTTGGAGAAAACACCAGATCACCATGCTGATCGCGTGAGCAAAGAGAGCACTTTTCTTTCAATCACGCAGCACAAACATGCCTATAATTAAAGTCTTGTGCTGTTTTATAAAGGCACAAAGCCATATCATGGTTTCAATTTTAGATCATTGGCAAAATATAACGCTAGAGACCTTTATGGTATAGGCGGTACATTTTACATCTCATATGTGTTGGGAAAAGGGAGAAGAGAGAGTTCGGCAAAAGGCGGATTCGAACTCGGGTCGAACGCGTCAAAAGCTGCATTCAAATACCTCACACCCTACGACCTACGCCACTGAAGCTGCTTCGTGATGGGCGTCTTTTTGCTAAAAAGACAGGCACTTAGTGCAAATATACGCTCCGTTATCGAAAATGTAAAAAAAAAAACATTTTTTTCCCCCCTTGCTTTGGCCCCAAGTGCGCATAGCAAACTTGCAATGTATAACTATTATCAGACCGGCCCTCGCGGCCTCAAAACACTACCGGCCCACCGGGGAAACTCCCGACTCTCCCGATTGCCACTCCGCCCCTGACTAACTTTACAGAATAGACTGGGCTGATGTGTAAAACTACTCAGGCTCGCCACATAACCATAATACTAGGCCTATATACAATATAACTCATGGCTCAACATTAAGGCTTTTCATGTGCTTGTCCTTCGAACAAGTAAATCGGTCATTCACTTCTCCAAGTAAAAAAATTATACAGAATTTTTTTTTTTTTTTGTAAATTATAATTTATTCTGAAGCAATATTCTCATCAGTGTTCAGTCAGCTTTTACATATTTAAATCTGCATATGTATGATATTTTAACTATATAATCGTTTTAAATATACACCTACCGGTCAAAAGTTTTAGATCGGTAAGATTTTTTATGTTTTTAAAAGAAGTCTCTTCTGCTCACCAAGGCTGCAATTATTTGATACTTTTATTCATCAAGGATGAGTTAAATTGATCAAAAGTTACAGTAAAGACATTTATAATGTTAGAAAAGATTATATTTTAAATAAATGCTGTTCTTTTGAACTTTCTATTCATCATAGAATCCTGAAATAAAAATGTAAAAAACTGTTTTCAATATGGATAATAATCATAAATGTTTATTGAGCATCATATTATAATAATTTCTGTAGGATCATGTGACACTGAAGACTGGAGTAATGATGCTGTAAATTCAGCTTTGATCACAGGAATAAATGACACTTTACTATATATTCACATAGAAAACTGCTGTTTTAAATTGTAATAATATTTCACAATATTACTGTTTTTTTGTATTTTTTTATCAAATAATTGCAGCCTTGGTGAGCAGAAGAGACTTCTTTTAAAAACATAAAAAATCTTACCGATCTAAAACTTTTGACCGGTAGTGTATGTTTCATCTTTCAATTTAAATTGTTAAATTTGATCAATAAATTCAATTGGAATAATAAGACACTATGGCTGTTACCAATCAAATGAATTAATTTACACTGAAAAATTACAACTGCATTAAATAATGTTATGAGATTGTTTTAAATATTTTTTGGGAATATACAAATATGAAATATCGAAAAGAATTATAGCCTTTTAAACACGAAACTAAACCACCAATAGGGGGCGGCAGGTGACCGTCTTAATGAGTGAGTTATTGAGTCATTTATTCAAATGATTCGTTCAGGACTCAAACGATTCGGTTAAAGCGCTGAATCATTCAGTAATGCGGTTTTCCGATGAGATGCGCTGTGGTTCTGCTGTGATCTTTGATTGGAACTATTTTCGCTGCTCAAATAGAACAAAAACATTGTCTAAAATGTAAGTGACTTGATATTAATTACTTTTTTATTGAACTGTCATATCAAATCAGTGTCACATTTTCAATATTGATGGTATAAAGCACTTGTGGCCGTGTGATGTTGCTTAACTGTATCATATTATAAATATAAAAACTCCACATTACATATATTTTTTTAAACCAATGTATGTTCATTAAGTTCCTTTGTGTGAACTGCGCTCATTTGTTTCCATTTCTCCTCATGAGGCTGCGCGAGCCTCAACAGCGCAGCCTTGTCGCCGTCAGAGGCTGTTTGCGGATTGGTTGGCTGTCCGAATGTCGGCAGATATTTTGTTAACGATAATAATTTAAAAATTTAATTAAATTTTACCTTACAAATATTGTAAGTAAACAACAATAGTCCAAGTTTAGAAAAACATTTTTATTAAGACTATAAAAAATAATTCTGCATCTATTTTTAGGTGTGCCAGCTGCCACTGTGGGTGGCACCGGCACACCCTGGCACACCCGTGGCTACGCCTATGTTTTACAGTATAAGGAACCGACATTGAACTCTCCGAGCAGCTCGTGCTGTGGTAAACTGCTGCTACTATGGCTATTTTGGGGACGTCTGGCCACGCCCCCTTGGCGGGCTCTGTATGATGTAATGCTAGCTCATTGGCGCACACGTCGGAAGCGCCCGCGTCATTGGATGTGCAGTTGCCGCAGCACAGCCAATGAGTGAGCCAGACACTCACTGTGCTATCTGCAGCTTGAAAATACGTTTTACATTTTAAGCTTCAGGATTTTGCCACTCGCAAAGCAGACAGCCACGCCTCTGCTACCGCGGGCGTGTTTTTCCACATGATTCGAATATTAATTTTCACCTTCGAATTTCTGTTTTTTAAAACTATTCGAATATATATTCGAATTTAGAATATTCGTTGACAGCCCTAGTAGTAATGACTATAAATTTCTTCACTGTGAAAATCGAAAGCATCAGAAATACAATTGTAAATCTTAACATTTAGCATTTTATAATTCAGTCTCAATTATGACCCCTCAAGATCAAATGCAGTGCTTACAGCTATAGGACAGGGAGAGTTGAATAAACTTATTCAATCTAAACCAACAACATTTTATTAGATTTAATACCCACTAAATTCCTGAAAGAGTTGTTACATGTAGCAGAAGAGCCTCTTCTCAATATTATGAACTCTCTTTCTCTGGATAATGTCCTAAGAACTGCTGGCATATAATTTGAATTTGGCTAATATTTAAGAAATAAATTCAATTTTAGATTTTCAGCAATTTTGACAGCCCTGCTCTGGTTACCTATTAAAGACATATAAGGCCCTAACCAAAACCATCTCAAATGTAAATAACACATAAGAAGATATTTTGAAGAATATGGGTAACCAAACAGTTGATGGTATGGAAAAAAATACTCTGGAAGTCAATGGGGCCCATCAACTGTTTGGTTATTGACATTATTCTAAATGTCTTCTTTTGTGTTCAGCAGAAGAAAGAAATTCATACAGGTTTAGAACAACTTGAGGGTAAGTAAATTACAGAATTAACATTTTTTGGTGAACTATCCCTTTAACTGATCTCCATAGAATGCGTTATTCATTTTCCATGCGCTTTAACGTGCCTAACTCCGAATTGGGAATTAGGCTTCGGGCTTACGCAAAATGCCAAAAATTACATAGTGTACCACTGAAAAAAATAGATTGATATCATATATAATATATGACCCGTGCTGGCAAAAGGAGTCAGAATGCGCACGGGACAATTCCGAGCAACAGGCAAAACAATTTTAGGTCGATTTTGAGGTTTTCACAAAAACAAGTTAATCAAACCCTTGTCTAGCAATCCCAATGCTCTAAATATAAATTAAACATCTAAAAGTATCTTTATTTGTATGTTTTCTGGGAGGAGTACCTTTCCTTTTCCATGAAAAACACTCACTCACGCTGACTTGTGAGATCCAATGCGTGCACACAAATATATATATATATATATATATATATATATATATATATATATATATATATATATATATATATATATATATATATATATATATATATATATATATATATATATATATATATTAAGATACAGGTGCTGGTCATATAATTAGAATATCATCAAACAGTTTATTTATTTCAGTAATTCCATTCAAACTGTGAAATTTGGATATTATATTCATTTGTTACACACAGACTAATATATTTCAAGTGTTCATTCCTTTTAATTTTGATGATTATAACTGACAACTAATGAAAACCCCAAAATCAGTATTTAAAAAATTTGAATATTGTGAAAAGGTTCAATATTGAAGACCCTGGTGCCACACTCTAATCAGCTAATTAACTCAAAACACCTGCAAAGGCCTTTAAATGGTCTCTCAGTCTAGTTCTGTAGGCTACAAAATCATGGGGAAGACTGCTGACTTGACAGCCGTCCAAAAGACGACCATTGACATCTTGCACAAGGAGTGCAAGACACAAAAGGTCATTGCTAAAGAGGCTGGCTGTTCACAGAGCTCTGTGTCCAAGCACATTAATGCTTGGACACAGCATTAGGAGGCGAAGGGAAGGAAAAGATGTGGTAGAAAAAAAGTGTACAAGCAATAGGGATAACCGCACCCTGGAGAGGATTGTGAAACAACACTCATTCAAAAATGTGGGGGAGATTCACAAAGGGTGGACTGCATATTTCTATTTCTAATTGTGTAATGCACCATTCTCCGCGAGACACCACTCACATCTCTCCTCGACGCTCTCCCAAGTGGACGTCGATGGTCCACTTGATGGTCCACGCTGAGAAGGGGACGAGAAAGGCCCGGATCCAGCTGCCATCACGGATTTAAAAGGGTCATATAATGGTACATGCACTTTTACAAGTTGAATGTACTGAAATGTGTGTTGGCAGTGCCTGTACACAACCATCATATAATGATAAAAATCCATCCAGTGTTTTTGTTTTAATCTCCTTATATGTTTTCCCCTGCCTCAAATTGAGCCGTTCGACCCTGTGACGTCACACGGTCGGACGCCCCTCCCACGATTGTTGATTGACAACAGCGTTATGGGTGTTGAAACACAGACCTGCCCTGAGCGAGCTGTCATCATAGTCCGTCATTGTTGATACACTGGAGCAGAAAGACGTCTAAGCGATTGTGGTGTTCTGTTCTTGGGTGTAATAACAAAGACAGCAGTCATTTTGATGTTCCTAAATTCGAACCGCTGAAGACGCAGTGGCTGAGTTTTTTTTACGATGGGAATATTCCCCATGATCAACGTCAATGCATTCATGTTTGCGCGAATAATTTCTCACCAGACTGCTTTATAAACGAGGAGGGCCACTATAAAGCTGGTTTTGCTAAGAAGCTGCTCCTGAAAAAAGAATCGGTACCAACTATTCGTGTTCCTGCTGCACCTCCAGAAGAACTGAAGTGAGTGTAACGTTTTATTAACCTTTATATTATCAGTCAGGTTATGAATGTAAGTTACATGCCCGCTCACGAGCGCTCACGCTTACTAACTTCGCCCCAGGCGCTGCTCGCGCTTCACAGAGTTATCGCAAAACGTTCCCCATTCAAAGCAATCGGGACATCTCATATGAAACAGCCAGCCATCGCTGTCAGCTGTCGCACGCGCCGAGCCCATACCTCCGGTTCAGTTTCTCGAACCCACGAAGTGCGGTGATCGGAACCCGGAGGCCATTCTGCCCAAGCTATGAATGTAAGTTACTAATAAACAATTCGCGAATCACAATGTTAGCACGAAACGTTCCCCGTTTGAAGCAATTGAGACGTCACATGCAGAGGTGTAGTGGTAAAAAAAGAGGTGGGTAAACTATAACTATAAACTATAAATTCTGGTGGACCACGACGTGGTCACCTGGTAAGGTGGGCCACTGCCTACCGGTGTATGTGTATCTTGATGACATTGCTTATAGGCAGGGCTCCTTCGGACAAGTAAATCAGTCATTCACTTGTCCGAGTAAAAAAGTTCCTTGTCCAGATTTTTTTATTGTTGTGCGTGTTAATTTATTCTGAAACTATATTCTCATCAGTGTTCAATCAGCTTTGATATTTAAATTGGCATATTGTAATATCTGCACCTTTAAAGGGCATACCCTCCCCCAATATTATTAAATGTATGCTTCATCTTTCATTTAAAATTCCTAAATTTGATCAATAAATTCAGTTATTTCGAATAATAAGACACTATAGGGCCTTAGGTAGGGCGGATCAAATTAAATCATTTACACTGAACAATTACAATTGCATAAAATAATGTTGTGAAATTGATTTAAATATAGCCTACAAATAAGAAACGTAAAGAATGATACTACTTTTAAACATAACACTAAAGTCATTGATTCATTAATTCAAACGATTCGTTTAAACGGTTGATTCATTCAAAAATGAGACGGATGTTTATGAATGGGTCATTGAATCTTTGACTCAATCGATTCGTTCAAAATGCTGAATCATTCAGTAATGAAAACAGGTAACACTGAGTGTTCCTGTGAGATGCGCCGTGGTTCTGCTGTGATTTTTGTTTGGAACTATTTTCGCTGCTGAAACAACAAAAACAGCCAATATTGCATCTAAAATGTAAGTGACTTAATTTTAACTGTTTATTGAACTGTTGTAGGAAATCAATGTCACATTTTCAATCGTGATTGTGTTCAGGAAAAATACTTAAGGTTGCTTAACATGTTACAAATATAAAAACTCCACATTTAGATGTTTTATAGGCAGTATATATTTTGTTAACTGAGTGTGTGTGTGCTGCGCTCATGTGTGTATTCCGCCTCGAGAGGCTGCGCGAGCGTCAACAGCGCAACTTTACCGTCAGTAATAGTCAACAACACTGACAGTAATGCAGCGCGATATGAAAGAGTTCGTCTTAGGTTTAACAACCTATGAAACTAATAATGAACAATATGAAACTAAAACGACATAAGCTTAATTGAAAATGTCTTAGGAACTACAGGCTATTTTGAGGTGGATAAACGCAATTTAGAGGTGGATAAACGCACTTGGAGGTGGTAAACGCTATTTCCGATATGGGAGGTGCGTAAACGGCGTTTACGTGCGTTTAGCCTCCACTACATCCTGGTCACATGTGAAACAGCCAGCCATCGCTGTCAGCGAGCCGCCGTATTCAAGCACAGAGGGCGTGCGCGCTGCGCCCACACCTCCGGTTCAGTTTCCTGAGCCCACAAAATGCGGCGATCGGAACCTGGAGTCCATTCTGCCCCTAGATGTACATGTAAAAGCATGGGAAGCTATTCTCGTTCTTTGAAAAGAACATCGGGCAGTGAGCGTTGTCTATTGACGCAAACAGGTCGACTTACGCTTTGCCGAAAAGGCGCCATAGCAACTGGACTGTCTGGGGGTGCAGGGATCATTCCGCTGGGGGAACGTTGTCCCTGGACAGTTGTCTGGGCCGTCGTTCAGGTGGCCTGGTACTCAGCGAGCGCAGCGAGTCCTGAGACCATACGAGGAGGTGTTCCGTCAGATCACAGAGATTCCTGGATCTGACACCGCCCTGACGGTTCACGTATGACACCACAGATATGTTGTCCGAGCGGACAAAACATGGTGGTCTCGTATGAACGGGAAAAAGCGCTTCAGCGCTGACTGTGTCAGAATCAGCCAATCGTCCAAATAGTTCAGAATCCGCATGCCCTGATTTCTCAAGGGGGCGAGAGCCGCATCCATGCGCTTCGTAAATGTACGGGGTGCTAAAGACAGGCCGAACGGGAGGACGGTGTATTGATATACCTGTCGAAGGTGAATCTCAAGAATGGCCTGTGACGGGGTATTATCTGAATATGAAAGTAGGCGTCTTTCAGATCGAGAGAGATAAACCAGTCCCTCAGGCGAATTTGTGTGATAATTGTCTGTTTGTGAGCATTTTGACCGGTCTTCTCATGAGAGCTTTGTTCAAATATCTCAGATCTAAGATAGGTCTGAGAGCTCCGTCCTTCTTGGGTACGAGAAAATAACGTCTGTAAAAGCCTGACTCACTCAGAGAAAGAGGTATAGGTTCTATGGCCCCTTTGCACAGCTGTTTCGCTATTTCTGCGCGGAGTAGATGTGCTACTTTCACTTTCGTTGCGGTCCGTGCTCGAAAGCGCGGGGGACGGCGAGCGAACTATAGCAAATAGCCCTGTCTTATTGTGCTCAGCACCCATTCTGGCCAAAACCTGACTTTATCAAAAATCAAAACTTTATGCTTTCCCTCCGGTCTCACTGTTGCCACAGGTAATCAAGAGACTCAGAGAAACGCGCCACTCGATGCTCATAGCCCCGCGATGGGAGAACCAAATCTGGTTCCCGGAGCTGAAGCGGCTGTCACGCACAGTCCCTTGGCCAATTCCGGTGAGGAGAGATCTCCTCTCTCAAACCCGCGGCTCAATCTGGCATCCCCATCCAGAGCGCTGGTCTCTGCATGTATGGTTAATCAACGAATACCCGTAGTCTTGCCAGAAGGAGTTATGAACACGATTACACAATCTAGAGCTCCCTCTACGAGACGGCTCTACGCATCTAAATGGTCTGTGTTCTCCAAATGATGTGCCGATAGAAATCTGGACCCACGTACATGTGGGGTCTCGTGGTTGCTTAGCCTCCTTCAAGAGCTGTTAGATGAGGGCAGGACCCCCTCCACGCTTAAAGTATATGTGGCGGCCGTTGCAGCGTTCGCTGAGTTGACGCACGGCAAGTCAATAGTGATTCCCAGACCGAGGATAAAATGGTGGAACTTCACAACAAGAGAGCGGCATTGGAAAAAAAACGGTACAGTCCCTCTCGAGAGAGAGCAGAGGATGGCGAAAATCGCAGCCGGCGGGACAATATATCGTATCATTGGTCTGAAGGAGGGTGCGGAGGGTCGCCAACCTGTTAAGTTTTTTTTTTAAACCTGGCTGCCCAAGCTGCTGGAGATTGAAACAAAACATGCCGTTATTAAAATCGACCGGGCGCATAGAACACTTGGCCCGCTTAAACCCAACCGCGCATATCCTGTGCTGATTAACTCGAGTACATTTCTAATGAAAAAACTCTACATTTACTTTGTTAGTGATAACGGGCTGAACAAGACAAGAGACGTGCGGATCCATATGCAAGGCTTTATTCCAAAACATGGTCTTAACACAGGCAAGGTCAATAAACAGCAAACAGGTATGGCGGAGGCATGGCACAGAGTAATCCTTAGGGCAAGCGTGGGTCGACGATCGGCGAACAATATCCAACAGGGGCAAGGCAGAGAAAGAGAATCCAGGGAGACAACAATAATCCAAAAGAGATACAAACAGAGTCCAAAGGGCTAGGCTAAGGATGAATCCAGGAAACAGGCAAGAATCATAACAGGACAAGGCAAGACTAAGATCAATGGATGGCTCGGTAGAGAAGCTAACACTAAGGGAGTGCTAAACGCAAAACAATACTCGGCAGAAGGGAGAGAACGTCCAAGGCTTATAAAGCGTGTGAGATAGTGTGTGATAGTTCTCAGGTGTGAGCGTGATTAGTGAAATCAGCTGTGCGAGTAGTCAATGCAATGAATGATGGGGATTGTAGTGAAGTGCAAAAGTCCATGCTGTGATTTGGTGACCTCTGGTGGTGATTGACCAGAAGTGCATGAACCAGATTCGTGACATAGCCCCCCTCCAAGGAGCGGCTTCCAGACGCTCTTACACAATCCATGATGGCGATGGAGCAGAGGCGGAACAGGGGCCAGGACAGAGACAAAGATCTCTGCGGCAAAGCAGAAGACCCCCAGACAGGAGCAGAAGACCACCGCAGTAGAGCAGACGAAACAAAAGGCCTCCACGGCAGAGCAGAGCACCACCACGGCGGAGCAGCCTGTCCAGGCGACCAGGGCGGAGCAGCCTGTGCAGGCGACCAGGGCGGAGCAGGCCGTGCAGCGACCAGGCGGAGCAGGCCGTGCAGCGACCAGGCGGAGCAGGCCGTGCAGTTGGGTCAGGAACCCAGGGCGGTGCAGACTGTGCAAAAGAGACTGAGGACCATGGCAAGAACTGGGACCTAGGGAACACAAACACACAAAACGGACAGAGTATCTATGGACCCAAGGACCAAGGCAGGGAACACAAGTTCGTCAGTACTTTCCCTGTTGACAATTGAGCTGGCAAACAGTTTATGAGCATGCTTATTGACTGTAACTAGACTGACAGACATTCCAAAATCAGACTCTGTGGTAGGAACAGGACAGACATATAGTGCATTCATGGTTTCTGAGTTCATGACAGAAAGGGTTAAGAGTTCAACGGCAGGTCCTTGGGCTGTGACAGGGCTACTAGAGCCCAAAGAGAGCTCGGGTAAGGTTTCTGGGGTCGTGACTGGACTAGTGGGGCACGAAACAGATTCATAGATTGAAATGGGACAAACACATGGTTCGACAAACACAATGCTTAAATCAGACCTGACAGATAGTTTAAATTCAGACTCGACAGCAGTACTAGGACAGACAGATAACTCCAGTTCAGATTCCTTGATGGAATCAGGCAGGACAGATAGTTCAAAATCAGCCACCTTGGCTAGTTCCGAACAATGATAGTTCGGCATGGATTGGAACTGGACAGGAAGACGTAACGTGAGCAGTCTCTGGCTGGGCGTGCCTGACGTGAAGCTCTGGCTGGACATGGCTGACGTGGAGCTCTGGCTGGACGTGGCTGACGTGGAGCTCTGGCTGGACGTGGCTGACGTGGAGCTCTGGCTGGACGTGGCTGACGTGGAGCTCTGGCTGGACGTGGCTGACGTGGAGCTCTGGCTGGACGTGGCTGACGTGAAGCTCTGGCTGGACGTGGCTGACGTGAAGCTCTGGCTGGACGTGGCTGACGTGAAGCTCTGGCTGGACGTGGCTGACGTGAAGCTCTGGCTGGACGTGGCTGACGTGAAGCTCTGGCTGGACGTCCTCTGGCTTGGTAACAGGGCAAGACGAGGATTTACACATGGCTTCCAGAGCTGTGACAGGATAGGACAGAAATTCATCAACAGTTACCTCTGACGCCTCTGAAGGTTCTGCAGCAGACGCCGCCACCTCTGGAGGTTCTACAGTGGTAGCATCAAGAATCAGGTAAAGTTCATTAACAGGACAGGTACAGTTCTCCTCTACGGTCCCCTTGACCGTGACATGACAGGCTGAGAGGACATTGCTGGGCGCTACCACCATACAAGGGGCGAAAGCGAGCACCGCTGCTTCGGGAGGTTCTGCAGCGTGTGCCGCCACCTCTGGAGAAACTGCAGCGGGCGCCATCGCCTGGGGCAGTTCTGAGGTGGTATATGCAGCCCAAATGCAACAGAGCGATCCCCATCATGGGAAGCGTTTCTGACAGGGTAATTAGTGCAGGAACAGAAGGATGAAAGCGAATAGGTTTGGTTATACCAGCAGCGCGTGCAGACCCCAGCGGTGCATCCCTCACACTGGAAACCAGACTAGGAAATCGAAGGACTGACCTTGAATCTCTGGGTTTGGCAGACAGGACGTGAGAAGACTCTGGGTGGTCAGCGATGTCATAACAAGACTCTGGAAAATCCACTGAGATGTGAAGGGACTTGTGACGATCAGTTGAGACATGGCTTGACTCGTGACGATCAACGGTGACTTAGCTTGACTCGTGACGATCAACAGTGACTTGGCTTGACTCGTGACGATCAACAGTGACTTGGCTTGACTCGTGACGATCAACAGTGACTTGGCTTGACTTGTGACGACCAACGGGGACTTGGCTTGACTCGTGACGATCAACAGTGACTTGGCTTGACTCGTGACGATCAACGGTGACTTGGCTTGACTCATGATTGGCAGCTATGACGGAACGGGATGTTGTTGTGTCCGCCATCTTGTGAGCGTGCTCTGGTATGGCCGACATTACATGAGTGATTGAGAAATCAATGAGCACACAATCCGGCAGATCAGAGGAATAGGCGAGATCCAAATACTCTTGTATATACTCCTCGAGCGATCGCGAACCCTGCTTGAGTCTTAATAACATTCGTGCTGTGTCCATACCTGGCCAATCTCCACAGGAAAAGCCGCTGGATCCCTGTGTGGCCGAGTATTCTGTTACGGGCTGAACAAGACAAGAGACGTGCGGATCCATATGCAAGGCTTTATTCCAAAACATGGTCTTAACACAGGCAAGGTCAATAAACAGCAAACAGGTATGGCAGAGGCATGGCACAGAGTAATCCTTAGGGCAAGCGTGGGTCGACGATCGGCGAACAATATCCAACAGGGGCAAGGCAGAGAGAGAGAATCCAGGGAGACAGCAATAATCCAAAAGGGGTACAAACAGAGTCCAAAGGGCTAGGCTAAGGATGAATCCAGGAAACAGGCAAGAATCATAACAGGACAAGGCAAGACTAAGATCAATGGATGGCTCGGTAGAGAAGCTAACACTAAGGGAGTGCTAAACGCAAAACAATACTCGGCAGAAGGGAGAGAAAGTCCAAGGCTTATAAAGCGTGTGAGATAGTGTGTGATAGTTCTCAGGTGTGAGCGTGATTAGTGGAATCAGCTGTGCGAGTAGTCAATGCAATGAATGATGGGGATTGTAGTGAAGTGCAAAAGTCCATGCTGTGATTTGGTGACCTCTGGTGGTGATTGACCGGAAGTGCATGGACCAGATTCGTGACAGTTTGATTGGGCGATGTTCCTCTCGTTACTTTATTTGAATGCAATACATGTTGTTAAATACGTCGTTGCTCAATTGACAAATGAATCACTCTTTTGAGTCTAATCTGTTCAAAGACGTCATCAAACAAGGTGGCAGACCTGTCTAAATCGTTGTCAGACGTCTTTATTTTTTATTGTGATAAGAAAAATTTCAATAAAAAAAAGAAAAAAAAAAGATCTGTCTAAATCGGTTCGCGAATCATTTTGAATGATCTGTTCAGTTTCCTGCATGCACTGAATATTCTGAAGCGCTTTCAATTCACTTGACTGAGTCGTAACAGGAAGATTTAAAAACATCAAGAGCATCTTTTTACTATTACTCAAGTAACTATTAAGATTATTACTTTTACTTTGAGTAAAATTTATATAAGTACTTGTACTTTTACTTAAAGTACAGTTTTTGGATACTCTACCCACCTCTGACGAAATGTTGTCTTTCATATTTCGTCTGTAACTATGCATCTGCGTTCATTCATTCACTCACACAGTCTTTTTTGTGTTTACAGACACTATTCTAAATCGCAATTACAACAAAGCACAATAATAAAAAACGTACACAATTCTCAGCTGGATCCATTGCTCCTCGAAATGAAAATAAACCAGCACTTGTTCTGAGGTAAAAGTCCCAGGATTATTCCTCACAGCCTCGCAAGACGACATAGTACATTAATGTTATTACATTTGGTGTGTTTTACCGAGTTAATGATTTCTTAGATCATTTGTGTTTGCGTGGGCTCTCTGTGGGTGTGTCAAATTAGCAGAATAATGAGCTGTGAGAACAATAATGAGAACGACTGACATCTTTCTCTTTTTATATAGATTACATAAAGAATATTTATTTTAGTTTTGAATTAGATAATTTAAAAATACACACTTAGATGATTATAAAGATATATAGATCATGCCTGTGTGAATAGTATTCACTGAGTTTTGTTTAAGTTTAGAGACGTGCTCCAGAAAAAAAGTTCATGGAGACGGAGAGGCAGAAAGCACACCCTGTTTATTTTCTTTATTTTACAAAAGCACAATGTTTTATTTCAATTGTAAGTGGACACATAAGTGGGCACACTTAGCCCCTTTCTCTCTTACTCTCTTGGTCCTTCCTGAGAAGACTTAATGTGAAGATGATGCTGAACTAGAAGTCCCTCCCAAGGACCCCAAAGCTTGCGCCAGGCTGCGGCCTTGTCTTTCCATTTACCAAGATTCTCTGACTCCCACTGGTTCTCTCTCATCAAGACCACATCATCAAAGATCAACTGGAGCCTCAACAAATTGCATCAGGACAGTTTAATTCAAATGGGTGAGACATGCAAGTATCAAATTTAGTCTCATTATTTGATACATTAAGTATCCTTACCCCTTTTTAAGAAGGGCGTGTTAGAACTAAACTCATGGTTTGCTCAAGGCTGTGCTTAACTTCAAACAATGCTATAACTTCTTGCTGCATCTCTGTATTCTCTGTATTCTGCTTCATCTCTCTTTCCCTTGGTAAACTGTATGCATGTATGTATGTGTATGTTAGAGTAGTTTAAATGTTTAGTCTAGTTAATAAAGTCTTGTTCATGTCACACGTAAAGTTGTCCGTGTCTCAAGCACATATCTGGAGTCACTAATCATAGATCTTGACTACTTGCTCTTAGTAGTACGTAGTAAGAAAGACATTTCTCATGCCCCGGAAATGTATATTTCTATGAATCAATTAATAACCAATATTGAGTGTTCACGGGATGAACCGAGTAATTGGTTGTAATGTTAATGTAGCTACATCAAGTTAAGCCAATTAACTGATCCAAATATTCATAATCAATTATAACAAGGTATGATTGATTATGAATATTTCATTGAGCTTATTTGCTACATCTGCATCGCCCATCTAAGAAAAACAAACAAAAAAAACCACGATATTGGTTGTCCACTACTCGTAACTAGTGTTGTTGGTGTAAAGATTGATTTATGATGCTCTCCTTGATGTTGTTGCTACTTAATGTCCTGAACTTGGTTATTTTAAAAATGCTTTTAAAATATTGATAGCGTTTTCTGGAACTACCATGTTTTTGAGCCACATGTACAGCTTCATTTTCCATTGAATTGAGCTCTCATAAACTACTGAAATCTTCTTTCCTCAATCTAGTTTACTTACTGACCGTACAAGACCATTAATCACAGTACAGATCATTAAATGTTTGAGTACTGAAGTAGTTATGCAGCAGGTATGCATGCCATTTTCATACAGTATGTCTGTATGCATGAATTGCGGAGAATTGCTTTGTTGTGGTAAATTTCTGTCAGTGGAATCCTTTTAAATGAAAGACAACAATGGAAGGGACGGGCAGCGAGTACTGTACTGTATTCATGCTACTACTGATAATGTTGTATCACTCAAACTGTCTTAAATAGATTATGAGAAAAACAGTGATGTTATAGCACCCTCATACATATGTAATTTGTTGTATATGACAATTAATGTACTGCAGCTTTCATTAGCTTATTGTAAAACTATTTTTTTAAGTAATCTGGTCTTACAAACTAATAAATGGCAGTTAATAGTTGATGATTATATTCCTAATTTTTATTATTATGATGATTTTATTCATTATGAAGATTTTTTTTTCTTTAGAACAATGTGCACAGAAGAACATGGAAACTTGTTTCCGCTACAGAATTAAAAGATAATTGTTACTTTTTATCTCAGGCCACATCCACACGAAGCCAGAGCTTTCCCTATGCAATTTTTTTTCCTAGTTCTAAATTTGTTTTCGTAAACAAGGACTCGTCTCAAGAAATATGTGTACACACAAAACCACTAAAACTGACTGAAAACGATGTGGTATACATGCCAGACCAGTATGTGGCGCTGTAATTCTGCCACAGAGATACACTAAACAAGGAGAAGACGACTTGGAGCATGCGTATAACCTTGCGTGCTCTATCCACCTTTTTCTGCTCTAAACAATGCGCGCTGCCATGATGACGACTCCGGTTGCCAACTTCCAGTTCGAATCTGGTCTATGCTTTTGCCATGTGTTTCAGATTGTGTAATCCCCATATCGCTAAACTAAATCGGAAAAAAATATTCATCAAATGTGATCTGATCAGGTTATTTTTATTAAATCACAGATAAAAACAAAATTAACTTTATTTTCTTCATACCTTCCAAACGAATAGCTGATGCATGACTGCACGATCTCCCTAATACAATACATGAACATCCGACAGTCTCTATCACCCCCTGACTGCTGCACTGCAGAATAACCCAAGTAATACGTTTAGACTGGTTATCACTATGACTCCTGTCTACCTCTGCTTTCAAAAATAAATGTCCGTGCTTCACAGTAAAGAAATGTGCTGTACGCTGAGTTGTGGTTCATTAAGACGAGAGTCCAGTTCACGCGCCGCCGTCGGCGCCTCCGTGTCATGATGATCTATTTTCTACTGTTTACTACTTATTTATTAAATCCAGGCAATTGGTTGATGAAACATTGATTAAGATTAAGATACAATTAATAAAAAACGAAATTCACTTTAAAGAAAGGCATTGTGCTTTCTGTTTGAGGTCTCTGTGAAAGTTTTAAAGTCGCTTTCAGAGCAATCATGTCTATAAAATTATCACGTCCGTAAAAAACAAATCCCTCATAAATGTGAACACGGCAAATAAAATAAAAAGAATATTTTATGTTCTGTGGAGGCCGACCCTTCTTCATCCGGTTAGTATTACTTATGTTTTGCGCAGTGTAATTCATAGAATTACTAAAAAAAATATTTTGCCACCTAAAAGCTAAAGATTTGTTGTCATGTCACATGTGTATTTCGCTCATATTAAATATAAAACGCATGCGTAGACTGATATTTTTCTAATGTCTCGACTAGAGTGCTAGCATTCTATGTAAACAAACCCTTCAAACGGAAGTAGAAAACTGTTTAGTCAGTTGAACCCGCTATGAATCATGGGAAATAGAACGGACGAAGAAAAAGGTGGATAAGAACCCAACAAGACAGCAAGGTGAAGACCATATCTATGGGTGAAGACGAAGATTGCTCACTGTAGTAACATAAGAGCATAAGATTTTGCTTTAGTAAAGCTAATAGGCTCAATAGCTTCTGCAGCATGATCACAAGCATATAGTTCGCCATTGTTGTTGATGTTATGTGTGACGTGTGTGACTAATGCTGACACGTGGTGTGATGACATCATCGTTTCACAAAATGTACAGATTGGCCGTACACCCAAAAAATGCAAGAGTGTCGGTTTCAGATTTATCCACTCTGGGACCCGGTTTAAAAAAATAGTGGTTTCAGTTTCCCAAAACGCCGGATCCGTCTGGACGAAACACCAATATGATAAAAAATGTGTACGTATACAACTAAACGCATCTCCGTGTGGACAGGGCCTCAGATAAAAAGAGATTTAAACTCACACTTGCGAGTTATAAAGTCCTGTTATTGAAATATAAACTTGCATTTCTGAGAAAAAAAAAGTAATGGCGGAAACAAGCTTCCATAGAAGAAAGAGGGAAAGTAAATATGATTATTTTCCTTCAATTTAAGTTATTTGGTGAAAAATCTACATCCTACCTGAAATCTCTAGAAGAGTTACTGTTCTATAAATAAAAAGATGGTCTGTCTAACATTTGAATGTCTATTCAATATCAGAGATTATACACAGGCAAACATTTTTAATATCAGCTAAACATTTAATGAGAATGTATTTATTATTTTGATTATAAAAACATGACAAATGTTTTGGGGTTGGGGGGAAACTCACAGAATCATCAAAGTCCATATAATTGGAGAAGACTTTGACATTAGGATGGAAAACACCAGCTTGTCTGATCACTTCCTCTAACACATCCCCAATTCCAGCAGAGAAGATCAGCAGAGGAACAGACATCTGATGGAGATGATCAAAGAACTGCTTGTATCCATCCCTAACAAACACATTATCAATATTATTGCTGACATACATGTGAAATCATCTTCTCTAACGAGACACTCTTATATATTATTGTCAAAATCAATGTAGCCTCTTACAGTTTGTGCATATAGGGGGCATGAATTTAGTATTATTAAGTATAGAAAACTACTGGTTACAATAATAATTTCTTTTAGTTCAAATTTGAGAAATCTATTTGCAGTCTATTTCACAACACTTCCAAACACTTGTTAGTATTTCCCTTTATGCTAATGGTCTGACCTCAGCATGGCTTCAGACTCTTTCACAGCTCGAACCAAATGAACCTTTCTGATCTTCTGCTCCACAAGGAGCTCATGAGCTTTAGTCCACCTGCACACACACACACACACACACACACACACACACACACACACACACACACACACACACACACACACACACACACACACACACACACACACACAAGAAATAACAACTTACAATTAGTGTAAATACAAAACTGCAACGAAAAAAATGCATACAAAAAAAACAAAAAAGCCCACACACTACAAGGGTAAAAGAAGCAAGCGAAAATAAATTATTCAAAACAAAAATAGAAAAACATGTGACAGTACCACAGCTTTAGGTCAGGTCAAATATATTTATATAGCGCTTTTCACAATACAGATTGTATCAAAGCTGCTTCACAGTATCAATCAACAACTTAACAATGTTTGTTTATTACTGGAAAAAAGACATCCAAATTTGGTAGAGTTGATCAATGGTATGATTGGTTAATTAATTTGAATATCCCCGACTGAGTAAGCCAAAGGCAACAGTGGCAAGGAACCGAAAAACTCCATCAAGTGACCTAATGGTGTCCTAAAACTCCATCAGATGACCCAATGGAGAAAAAAAAACCTTGGGAGAACCCAGGCTCAGTCGGGGGCCAGTTCTCCTCTGGCGTTTATGAACTACAGGCCGAATTTACAGTAACTGTAAGATAAAAAATGTATATGAATGCCTGGCTAAATAGATGCATCTTTAGTCTAGTTTTAAACTGGGAGAGCGAGCCTGAGCAACGAACAATATCAGGAAGGCTATTCCAGAGCTTCGGAGCTAAATGTGAAAATGCTCTGCCTCCTTTGGTGGATCTGGATATCCTAGGAATGACCAGAAGCCTCGAATTTAGTGATCTTAAAGAGCGAGATGGATTGTAGGGCGATAGAAGATCCGTTAAATAGACTGGAGCTAAACCATTCAGAGCCTTATAAGTCAAAAGCAATACCTTGTAATTAATACGGAACTTTATAGGTAACCAATGAAGTGATGATAAAATCGGTGTTATATGATCATATTTTCTTGATCTAGTAAGAACTCTAGCGGCTGCATTTTGGACTAACTGTAGCTTGTTTATTGAAGATGCGGGACAACCAGCTAATAAAGCATTACAGTAATCTAGTCTCGAGGTCATAAATGCATGAACTAACTTTTCTGCATCAGAAAGTGATAGCATATTACGTAGCTTAGCAATGTTTCTAAGGTGGAAAAAGGCTGTTTTTGTAACATATGAAATATGCTTTTCAAAAGACAGGTTGCAGTCTAATGTAACACCCAGGTCTTTTACTGTAGCGGATAAAGTAACAGGGCATCCTACTATGTTAAAGTCGTGCTGTGAAAGATTTTGTAGACGGTTTTTAGAACCGATAAGTATTACCTCTGTCTTGTCTGGATTTAATAAAAGAAAATTACGCGTCATCCAATCTTTTATATCTTTAACACAATCTGTCAATTTGGATAATTTAGCGTATTCATCTGGCTGTGATGAAATATATATTTGAGTGTCATCAGTATAACTATGGAAACTAATTCCATGTTTCCTTAGAATATTACCAAGTGGCAGCATATATATCGAGAATAATAAAGGGCCTAACACAGATCCCTGCGACACTCCATAGTTTGCCGAAGTTATGATCGATTTTTCTCCATTTAAGTAGACGAAATGGTAGCGGTCAGATAAGTATGACCTGAACCAGCTTAATGCTTGTCCTTGAACACCAGTGTAATTTTGTAGTCGATCTAAGAGTATTGTGTGATCTATAGTATCGAACGCAGCACTAAGATCAAGTAAAACTAGTACTGAGATACAGCCCCGGTCCGAAGCTAAAAGTAAATCATTTGTGATTCTAACAAGCGCAGATTCTGTGCTATGATGTGGCCTGAATCCAGACTGAAACTTTTCATAGATGTCGTTTTCTTGCAAGAAAGAGCCAAGTTGAGCAGACACAACTTTTACTAATATTTTTGACATAAATGGAAGATTTGAAATGGGTCTGTAATTTGCTAGGTTATTTGGATCTAATTGTGGTTTCTTAATAAGAGGTTTTATAACTGCCAGCTTGAACGTTCTTGGAACATGACCTAGAGATAAAGATGAGTTAAAGGGTTAGTTCACCCAAAAATGAAAATTAAGTCATTAATTACTCACCCCCATGCTGTACCAGCCTCGTAAGACCTTCGTTCATCTTCGGAACACAAATGAAGATATTTTTGATTAAATCTGAGAGCTGGTTCACTGCTACATAGGCTCCCTCAGCAATTGAAACTTGACGGCCCAGAAAGTCATTGAAGAAAATGTTTAAGTATTCCATGTGCCTACAGTGGCTCCACTATAAGTTTATCAAGCGACGAGAATACTTTTTGTGCGGGAAAAAAAACAAAAATAACGACTTTATTCGACTATTCCATTGCTTCCATGTGGGCCTGAGACGAGAGTTCAAGAGATTTCCACGACGCATGCGCGAGAACTGATGTTCTTCTTCTACAACCATGTACAGCGCGCGTCTTCCTCTGCTTGTAAGACGCGCGCTGTGTAGTAGAAGAAGACGTTAGTTCTCGCGCATGCGTCGTGGAAATCTCTTGAACTCTCGTCTCAGGCCCACATGGAAGCAATGGAATAGTCGAATAAAGTCGTTATTTTTGTTTGTTTTTCCGCACAAAAAGTATTCTCGTCGCTTGATAAACTTATAGTGGAGCCACAGTAGGCACATGGAATACTTAAACATTTTCTTCAATGACTTTCTGGGCCGTCAAGTTTCACTTGCTGAGGGAGCCTATGTAGGAGTGACCCAGCTCTCAGATTTAATCAAAAATATCTTCATTTGTGTTCCGAAGATGAACGAAGGTCTTACGAGGTTGGTACAGCATGGGGGTGAGTAATTAATGACTTAATTTTCATTTTTGGGTGAACTATCCCTTTAATAATATTGAGAAGAGGCTCTTCCACTATAGGTAACACTTCTTTCAGTAGTTTAGTTGGTATAGGATCTAATAAATATGTTGTTGTTTTAGATGAAGTGATAAGTTTATTTAACTCTTTTTGTTCTATGGTTGTAAAGCATTGTAATTGTTTCTTGCGGGGTGATAATTGCAGCTGAATTATAAGGCGCGAGCAAAGATTGGACGTTTACGATTTTGATTCTGATGCTTTCAACTTTCTCGGTGAAGAAGTTCATAAAGTCATTACTACTAAACTGTAATGAGGTATTTTGTTCAGACGACGTCTGTTTATTTGTTAGTCTAGCCATGGTATTAAATAAAAACCTTGGATTATTTCGGTTGTTTTCTATTAATTTGCTGAGGTGCTCAGCCCTGGCCGTTTTAAGGGCCTTTTTATAACGTGACATACACTCTTTCCACGCGATTCTAAAGACCTCTAAATTAGTTTTTTTCCGTGGATGGAAGAATTGTTCTAATCCACAAAAAAATAAAAAATAAGGTAGCTTTACTTACAAAAAAAAAAAAGACAAAAAGGGGCAAACCATTCAGTCACAACATGAATTTGGTATTTTTGCTTCATTCAACCTTATAGTGTCTGGGCCTTTTTTCCTTTTGTGGATTACTACGCACCTAGTCTATTTGTTTTTTTGTCTAGTGTTTGAGAATGACAAATTAATTTACTTACTGATGTGATTTTTGAAATGTCAGGTTCACACTAGCCTGGTAATACCAGACTCTGCTACTTCACTTTGCTTCGTAGACAGAGTCTGGAATAGCATAATAGAGAAGTGTTTTCTCTCTCGCTAGGGGGTTATGCGCCGTCACAGCCGCATCGAACCACAGACATCATGCATCGAACTCAAATCTATGATCAAACTTCCACTGTAAACCTGCTGTAAACACTTGATGATGCGAGCGAAATACCAGAGTGAACATGGCTGTAAACGACTTTTTTAAAAGAGAGAGAGACAGAGAGAGAGAGAGAGAGCGAGAGCGCGAGAGCCCCGGCCGCGCATGCGCACTCTCACGTCTTCAAACAACACGAGCGCTGTCTTGCTCTCTCTCCCTTGCGCATATTAATCAAAATCAATCGACAAGATAGTAAAAGGTCGGAAGACCGCGGTTTCACGTGGAGCATTTGGAGATTTTTAGAGATTAGAGACTCTAGAAACAACATCTCAATGAACAACATCTCAACACTAAATTATAAAGGTCTGTCTCATATAGACGCCTGTCTCAAATACAAGCCAGTGCAGTTCGACGATTTGGGCAAATAAAAGCCCGGGCTATTATTTGAAGTTTTACGGTATTTAAGACCTGGAAAATAAAGGAGACACTGACCTGTCAAAAGGCTCCCCAGTTTCTCGCTGACGATCGTAATAGTTGATAAATTAAACTTTTCCCAAAGGGAGTAGGGCCACAACATCACCTCCATTCAAAATGTTTGATACACACTCTTCTTGTTCGGGATTTAGTTTGCTAATGCAGGGGATATTCTCCACAACAGAGCGAATTGCATCCGCGTCTCCATATCCACGGTCATTTTCGATTTCCCTGACCTAATCTTAAACTCGGCGCTTAGCGACTACGTCACGGCTTTCAGCCCACCCTCTGTTTTCAGGCCGGAGGAAAACGGATAGATAGGTCGCTATCTCAGACTGAGTACAGAAGCGAAATGAAATTGAGCGGAAGTACGAAGTCTGACGTAGTCAGGCTAGGTTCACACAGCAGCTTACAATAATGGCTTAAGTACTGTCTTTTTTTATTTTTTATTAGTAATGTCAAATATGAACTGGAACATGCCTCTCACGTTCTCACCACATACCCTATCGCCCCTCGCACCCACAAGATTGCGTCTAGGCGGGGTGTCAAGGCGGCTGTGGCACCTGGGTGGTATAGATAGACGAGGCAAGAGAAAAGGAGACGGAAGCATGAGGAGTGACAGAGACGAGAGAGGGAAGAGAGGAAAAAAAATATTCTTGGTCCGGTTCCTTCAACGCACTGCCATCTGGTCCTCCACCAGCTGGGTGATATTCTCCGCGGTGCCTGGCGGGGGCGCTGGATAGCCCTTGGTCGACGACTTGACACTCCTCCACCGCCTGGTGGACGGCGACGGCTCCGACGAGTTCGGGCAGTCGGCAGGAGTCCCCCGTTCCCGGTTTTTCAGACAATTTGAAAAAGAAATATTTTGCAAAACTACAATGAAAGCAGTTTTTGCATTTTTACAGGTCAGCTGACGTAGATGACGCGGTGTGTTTGGACAGAATATGAGACAGAGTTCTATATTAAATTCATAAAAGACAAAATAATTACAGGAATACTGGATTCTAAACCTCAAAGAAATGCCACAATCAAGACCTCGAAGCAGAAATGAGGGAGAAACACCCAGAAACACCAGCGACTCCAAGTATAAGGGTCTTTCCTTACCATTAATGTTTGGATAACACACATATGTCTCCTTAATAATAGCCAGTGCAGTGGCTGAGATATACGTAAACCTACCAACATCCATTGTCATGATTTTTGGAATGACTTATTGCGAGAGGAAAAATCCGTCATTTCGCATTAGTTTTTTGTCGACATTTAGAAAAACAAATTCAAGTCTCACATTACCAAGTGCAATGCAAAACGTTGGATGCAGTGGTGTAAAGCACCCCTACAACTGGACTCTAGAGCAGTGGAGACGTGTTCTCTGAAGTGACGAATCACGCTTCTATGTCTGGCAATCAGATGGACGAGTCTTGGTTTAGTGGTTGCCAGGAGAACAGTACTTGCCTGACTGCATTGTGCCAAGTGTAAAGTTTGGTGGAGGGGGGGTTATGGTATGTGTTTTTTTTTTTTTTTCAGTGGTTGGGCTTGGGCCCTTAGTTCCTGTGAAAGGAACTCTTAATGCTTCATCATACCAAGACATTTTGGACAATTTCATGCTCCCAACTTGGGAACAGTTTAGGGATTTTATATTACCACAGCAGTGTTCAGTGGATTGAATCATTTACAAGATTAACGATCGATCAATCAACAAATTAAACTCACTCATTCTGTCATAAATTACTAAAACGTCATTCGAATTTGACAAATAATCAATTTTCTTGTCCCTAATAGTCAACATAATGCATGGGAAACTGTAAAATGAACTGCAGCAGTGCTAAACTTGCATCATAAAATTACAACACTCGAACTATAAATGTATGAATTAAACTCACTGAGACTGTCGACAGTTGCCTCATTTCACCATTATTTCTATTATTTAAGTAAAGTGTTGTAGTGCCTCATTTTATTATATCCATGACCATGTATGTGGTTACAGACAAATCATATAAAAATCTCACTATTTGTGTGAACGGGGCTTACGAGTTGAAGCTGTTATAGCTGCAAAGGGTGGGCCAACTCCATATTAAACCCTGAATGGGATGGCATTAAAGTTCATGTGCATGTAAAGGCAGATTTCCCAAAACTTTCGCCATTATAGTGTATCTCGTTAGTTACTCAGGTAAGCAGGGAGGGGGCAAGAGCTCTTTAATGTTATTTTTAGTGATCTCCAACTGCATGGATTCAAGAGAAAAAAATAAGATGACAAAGAACTAACAATTACAATAGGTGTGTGATGACCTCAATCATGACCAGAGCACCAGTACAGTACTTTTATGTGTATACAATGTGTTTGCATGAGTGTGTTTAGAGGGGTGTTTTGTTTGTAGGTGCTCATGGACATGAACGAGGGTGTTTCTGACCCAGAGCTCCTCCGGGAGCTCCGTGTGGCAACCGTCCTCGCTCTCCGAGCGACGAAGGGAAGCGCACGTTCAGTCAGTCAGGCGATGTCCACCTTGGTGGTCCAGGAGCGCCACCTCTTGCTCAACCTTGCGGATATGAGGGACAACGATAAATATCAGTTGCTGGATGCCCCTCTTCCCAGGTTGGGTTATTCGGCGATGCAGTCGAGAGCTTCGCCCAACAGTTCTCGGCCCCCAGAAGCAGACGGAGGCCATCCGACACATCCTGCCCTGGCGGACCGCTGCTGCTCTCACCCGTCCGCCAGCCGCAGCCCTCCGTCCGCTCGTCGCCGAGGTCGACCTCCTGCGGCGTCCTCCGCTCCCGCTAAGCCTCAGCAGCAGCAGCCACCATCCAGGCCTCAGCGTGGGGCAGGCCCCAGGAAGTTGACCGTCCAGCCTGCTGCCAAACCAGGAGGCAAGCGCAAGTGCAAACGACCCTGAGACGGGCGACTCAGAGGTGGACTAAATTGCTCTTCAGGAGGTGGTGAAGGCACCGCTCCTTCCCCCGGTGGAGGCCAGGTGGAAAATCCTTTGTTTCCTTTTCTTTCTGTTCCACCAGAACCCACATTTTCAATAAAAGAGCAATTTCTGAAACCTCTGGGTCCCAAGAGAGCGCGCTTGGCGGTCGACGACGCTATGCCTTGTCACCCTCGAGCCCCTCCTTCATCGCCAGCCAGCAGCAGTGGCTGTGTTCTGGACGCACTGACGCCTCCACACACTCACTCTGCCCTTCGATGGAAGCAGGTACGTGTTGCACCACACACTCAGACCCCACTCCGGGCCGCTATGCCGTCCGAGTCGGGTCCCTGCATTCCGCCGCAGAGCCCCACGCCAGGTACGTCTGTGGTGCCATTGGTTCCGCTTGCACAGTGTCTGGGAGCCTGGCTAGCGCTTCCCAGCCCGTCTCGCTGGCTCATCCGTACTGTCAGACTCGGCTATGCGATTCAGTTTGCCCGGCGTCCCCCTGTATTCAGGGGCATTCTGTTCACCCGCGTTCTGGCGGACAGTGCCCCTGTGCTCAGGGCAGAGATCGCAGTCCTACTGGCGAAGGAAGCGATTGAGCCGGTCCCTCCAGCCGATATGAAGACCGGCTTCTACAGCCCGTACATCATTGTACCCAAGAAAGCAATGGGTTACGGCCAATCTTGGACCTGCGTGTCTTGAACCGTTCCCTTCGCAGACTGCCATGCAAGATGCTTATGCAGAAACGCATTTTCAAATGCATCCGTCCCCAAGATTGGTTTGCAGCGATCGACCTGAAGGACGCGTACTTTCATGTCTCGATTCTCCCTCGACACAAACTGTTTCTTCGCTTTCTTCGGATGGGCATATCAGTACAAAGTCTTACCCTTCGGCCTGGCCCTGTCGCCCCGTGTCTTCACGAAAGTCGTGGAGGTGGCCATTGCTCCCATGTGCGAGAGTGGTATTCGCATTTTCAACTACCTCGACGACTGGCTTATTCTCGCCCAGTCGGGAGAGCAGTTGTGCAAACACAGGGACATGATGCTCAGTCACCTCAGCCACCTAGGGCTTCGGGTCAACTGGGAAAAGAGCAAACTCACCCCCGGGCAGAGGATCTCTTTTCTCGGTATGGAGTTGGACTCGATCAACATGACAGCGCGCCTCTCCGAGGCCCGCGTCCAGTCAGTGTTGAACTGCGTGAGCATGCTCAGATGCAGAACAGCGGCTCCACTGAAACTGTTTCAGATGCTCCTGGGGCATATGGCACGCGGTAAGCCGCTCGGATTGCTTCATATGAGGCCGCTCCAACACTGGCTCCACGATTGAGTCCCGAGATGGGCGTGGCAGAGCGGCTCGTGCCGGGTCCAAGTGACTCCGCATTGTCGCCAAACTCTCAGCTTGTGGTCGGACCCTTCGTTCCTGCGGGCAGGTGTTCCCCTAGAACAAGTGTCCAGGCAATCTGTGGTCTCTGTCATGCCTCTGCCACCGGGTGGGGGGCCACGTACAACGGGCATGCAGCTTCAGGTCTGTGGACGGGGCCTCAACTGCATTGGCACATCAACTGCCTCGAGTTGTTAGCAGTACATCTTGTGCTGGGCCGTTTCAAACGCTACTGGGCAAGCATGTACTGGTCCATATGGACAGCACTGCGACCGTTGCGTACAACAACCGTCAAGGTGGTCTACGCTCCCACCGCGTGTCACAACTCGCCCGCCATCTCCTCCTTTGGAGTCAGAAGCATCTGAGGTCGCTTCGTGCCATTTATATTCGTGGCATTTCTATACTTCGCGCCATTCTCCCCAGGTGGTCCAGCTGATTTTCAGGCGCTTCGGGACCGCACAGGTAGATCTGTTGCCGCCCCAGACACGTCTCACTGCCAGTTGTTCTATTCCCTGACCGAGGGGACCCTTGGCACGGATCTTTGGCACACAGCTGGCCCCCGGGCCTACGCAAGTATGCGTTTTCCCCAGTGAGCCTTCTTGCACAGACCTTGTGCAAGGTCAGGGAGGACGAGGAGCAGGTCTTGTTAGTTGCGCCGTATTGGCCCAACCGGACCTGGTTCCCCGAACTAGTGCTCCTCCCGACAGCCCCTCCCTGGCCCATTCCTCTGAGAGAGGACCTGCACTCTCAGAGACGGGGCACCATATGGCACCCGCGTCCAGACCTCTGGAAACTCCATGTCTGGTCCCTGGACGGGACGCGGAGGTTCTAGGTGACCTACCCCCAGCGGTAGTTGACACCGTCACTTCTGCTAGAGCTCCCTCTACGAGGCACCTCTATGCGTTGAAGTGGAAGCTGTTCGTTGACTGGTGTTCTTCTCACAAGGAGAACCCCTGAACTTGTTCGATCAGAGCTGTGCTTTCCTTCCTGCAAGATGGTTTGGAGCGAAGGCTGTCTCCCTCCACCCTTAATGTGTATGTTGCCGCCATTGCCGCACATCACAATGCAGTTGAAGGTAAGTCATTGGGAAAACACGACCTGATCGTCAGGTTCCTGAGGCGAGCAAGGAGACTAAATCCTCCTCGCCCACTCTCTATACCCTCTTAGGATTTGTCTCTGGTCCTTTCGGCACTTCAGAGACCACCCTTTGAGCCTTTGCAGTCAGCTGAGTTAAAAATTCTGTCCTGTAAAACAGTACTCCTGGTTGCATTGGCCTCCATCAAGAGGGTAGGGGACCTGCATGCATTTTCGGTCGACGAATCATGCCTAGAATTCGGCCCGGCTAACTCTCACGTGATCCTGAGACCCCTGCCCGGATACGTGCCCATGGTTCCTACCACTCCCTTCCGGGACCACGTGGTGAACCTGCAAGCGCTGCCTTCGGAGGAGGCAGACCCAGCCCTGGCTTTTCTCTGTCCCGTCTGTGCTCTGCGCCTGTACGTAGACAGAACGCAAAGCCTCAGGACCTCAGATTAGCTCTTCGTCTGTTACAGAGGCCAGCAGAACAGAAAGGCTGTCTCCAAGCAGAGGATGGCCCACTGGATATTGGATGCCATCGCCTTGGCTTACGAAGCCCAAGGCGTGCCTTGCCCGCCTGGGTTGAGAGCCCACTCCTAACACCTAACACGTTCGCTAGGTTTTATAGCCTACGTGTTGAGCTGGTTTCTTCCTGTGTGCTCGCTTCAACCAGCCGGTAACACAGAAGTTTCCGCTCTTGTGTCGGCTTGCTCCCCTCCACTCCCCTCCACATGGAGCGGATACGTGCGCATTTTGCTCCAGTCGAGTTCCCCACTCAGGCGAACCCTGTGAGTTCCTCCGCACCCCTTCGGCAGTCGGACGTTGCGGAGCGTCCGACGCCAGGCCTAGTGTTCATATGCTTGTGTAATTTGTGCTAGGCTGGGTTCCATATGTGGTGATCCCTGCGCCGATCCCATTTGTGTATTCTTCCATGACCAGCTCCCTGCGGTGAGCCCGTGTCTTTCCCTTGGGAGAGTCCTCTCTGAAGTCACTGCCTGGTGCTGCCTCCCCCTTCTCAGGCTGGAGCCACCCCAGTGACATTCCATATGTTGCACTGCCCCTCTAGCCAGTCCATATGTGTATTCTCCACATGGTACCTCCCTTCGGGCAGGATGTGGCTTCCACAGCGTCCCCTCCCCTGGAGAGGCACGCTTTCCCAGTGTTATTCAAGAGTTCCACTGTGTGGGGTTAAAGGAACAGCAGTGAACTCCCTCTACGCAGGTCTTCCGCCCCAGCCAGTTGGGGGTCTGAGAGTCTTCCGTAGGGCGCTGGATGTGGCAGCAACCACGGCATTTTCCATGGGATCCCATTACGTCACCACGTCGACGTCACATCGAACGTGAGCGACTGAAAGGGAACGTCTCAATTACTAATGTAACCCTCGTTCCCTGAAGGAGGGAACAGGAGACGTGACCATCGCCGTCGCCACGGTTGCTGACCATCGCTGTACGGCCGCCTCATCTCGGCTCCTCAGCGAAAAACAATGAGTGCGTGCGCCCGCTTCCTGTTTATACCCGCGCTGCAGGGCGGGGCGTGTGACGCGTTTCACGCACGCCAACGTTCATTGGCTTGTTCTGTAGACACTCGAAGTTGATAGGGCTCCCTGAAGTGATCCCATTACGTCGCCACGTCGACGTCACGTCTCCCGTTCCCTCCTTCAGGGAACGAGGGTTACATTAGTAACCGAGATGTTTTTGTTAACATATAGACAGTGTTGGGGAAGTTACTTTTAAAAAGTAGTGTTTGCTCGTTACTCGTTACTTCTTTAAAAAGTAATCCGTTACTTTACTTAGTTACCCCCTTTGGAAAGTAACTTTTTACGTTACTCGTTACATTTACGTTACTTTTATGTTGCTTGACTTTGGGCAGAACCCAGTATCTGTTCCTAAATGTGTAGGCCTACATACAAATCTACTATGAACTCTACTTATTTAAAAACTAGAAGAAAAAAACTAGAAAAAAGAGAGATTTTGAGATAGAAATATATATTTTTATTTAAATAACATTTGAAAAACCTGTATAAATTGAACACCAAAGAACAATATTAACTATTGAGCAGTGGTTCATGAAAAATGTCACCAAGAACTGGCAAAAGTAATGATTATGAATATGTCAAATATAGCAAGGAGACATTTCAATTGTTTATTAATAAACAAGCGTTTTCTTCGCCAATGTAGGCTGCAAAGATAAAGTTTACAATGCTGACTTGCGATCTTCACAGTAGGTGAACGTGCCAGAGAGAAATGCACTTTTCATACGGATTACATGAGCAGTAGGCTAGTCTGTTTTCTTTCGTTTTGAATAGTTTTGTTTTAAAGTACACATTTCAAGCTTTTAATTTATTTCTCAGATATTTAAGGCAAGAAGCTTATACGCCGAATGTCGGTTAATTTATGAGACGAGCTCAGATCACGTGCCGGCGGAGCTACTGAGAAGTCCTGATTATACTGCCTGCCTGCTATATTTACTTCTTATTTATTAAATCCAGACAATTGGTCGATGAAACATTGATTAAAATTAAGATACAATTAAAGGGATAGTTCGGCCAAAAATGATATTTAAGCCATGCATTACTCACCCTCAAGCCGTTTGAGATGCATATGTCAATCTTGTTTCAGATGAACACATTTTCAGTTATTTTAGAAAATGTCTTAGACCCTTCAGTGGATATAATGTGAAGATACGGGGTCCACCTCCTTCAAGTCCCAAAATGTGCATACATCCTTCACAAAAGTAATCCATCCGGCTCCAGGGGGATAAACGAAGGCCTTCTGAGGGTAATCCGTGCGGTTTTGTCGTAAAAATATACATATTTAAAACTTTGTAAATATCTGACTTCCGTCAACGATCGACGCGCGTTCATGGGGGATGGAAGTCGGCGTACGAGGTACGACGTATCGTAGGAAATGCACCTGTTCAATTTCTCATTATTGCAATTATCTAATCAACCAATCACATGGCAGTTGCTTCAATGCATTTAGGGGTGTGGTCCTGGTCAAGACAATCTCCTGAACTCCAATCTGAATGTCAGAATGGGAAAGAAAGGTGATTTAAGCAATTTTGAGCGTGGCATGGTTGTTGGTGCCAGACGGGCCGGTCTGAGTATTTCACAATCTGCTCAGTAACTGGGATTTTCACGCACAACCATTTCTAGGGTTTACAAAGAATTGTGTGAAAAGGGAAAAACATCCAGTATGCGGCAGTCCTGTGGGCGAAAATGCCTTGTTGATGCTAGAGGTCAGAGGAGAATGGGCCAACTGATTCAAGCTGATAGAAGAGCAACTTTGACTGAAATAACCACTCGTTACAACCGAGGTATGCAGCAAAGCATTTGTGAAGCCACAACACGCACAACCTTGAGGCAGATGGGCTACAACAGCAGAAGACCACACCGTGTACCACTCGGTGGTTGGACAGTTGAAGACAAGTGGACAGTTGAAGACTGGAAAAATGTTGCCTGGTCTGATGAGTCTCGATTTCTGTTGAGACATTCAGATGGTAGAGTCAGAATTTGGTGTAAACAGAACAAGAACATGGATCCATCATGCCTTGTTACCACTGTGCAGGCTGGTGGTGGTGGTGTAATGGTGTGGGGGATGTTTTCAAAGTCCAAATCACAGTCTTTGCTGTCCCAACTTAATTGATATAAGTACCAATGTAGAACATTATATAGAAACTGTGTCTATTCCTCGCTTAGTGAGGCCAAACAATAAATCTACTGTAGGATCTAGCAAGAATATTATTGTAATTAAACCAGAAAATCTAAATATCAGTGAACAAAAACAATTTCTAAAGCTAGGTCTTCTAAACATCAGATCGCTCACACCTAAGGCGGTTATTGTAAATGAAATGGTCACAGATAATAATTTCGATGTTCTGTGCCTTACTGAAACCTGGCTTAAACCAAATGATTATTTCGGTCTAAATGAGTCTACTCCACCAGGATACTGTTATAAGCATGAGCCCCGTCTAATTGGTCGTGGTGGCGGTGTTGCAACAATCTATAGAGATATTCTTAATGTTACTCAGAAAACTTGTCATAGGTTTAATTCGTTTGAAGTACTTGTGCTAAATGTTACGCTCTTAGATGTAAGAAAGAAATCCTTATTATCTCTAGCCTTGGCTACCGTATATAGACCTCCAGGGCCATATGCTGATTTCCTAAAAGACTTTGCTAAAAGACTTTCTCTCAGACCTATTGGTCAATGTCGATAAAGCAATAATTGTTGGCGACTTTAACATACACGTAGATAATACAAATGATGCGTTAGGGGCTGCGTTTACAGATTTATTAAACTCTTTTGGGGTGAAGCAAAACGTCAGTGGTCCCACTCATCGTCTAAATCATACACTAGATTTAATTATATCAAATGGAACCGATCCAACCGATATAGATATTATACCGCAAAGTGACGATCTCACTGATCATTACATGGTAACTTGCATAATACGTACTGCTGAAATTTGTCATGTTGCACCACGTTATAGACCAGCCAGAACAATCCTTCCAACCACTATAGATAGATTCTCAAATAGCTTACCTGATCTATATCAGCTGCTCAGTGAACCCAAACAAACAGATGAATTAGAGGAAATGATTAGCAGTTTGAGCACCGTTTTCTCTAGTACACTAGATATTGTTGCACCAATTAGATTAAAAAAGGTTAGAGAGAAAACTAAAGCACCATGGTACAACAGTGCTACGCATGCTATCAAGAGAGAAACTCGTAACTTAGAGCGTAAATGGAAACAAACTAATTTAGAGGTCTTTAGAATCGCGTGGAAAGACAGTATGTCACGTTATAAAAGGGCTCTAAAATCAGCCAGGGCTGAGCATCTCCGCAAACTAATAGAAAATAACCAAAATAATCCAAGGTTTTTATTTAACACCGTGGCTAGACTAACAAATAATCAGACATCTCCAGAGCAAAATATTCCGTTACAATATAGTAGTAATGATTGTATGAATAACTTCGATGAGAAAATAGAAAGCATCCGAAACACAATTGAAAAAGTACAATCCTCTATGGTGTCTTATGACTCAGCCTCAATTATGGCACCTCTAGAACAACTACACCGTTTTGCAACTATAGGACAGGAAGAACTAAATAAACTTATCATTGCTTCTAAACCAAGAACATGTTTATTAGATCCAATACCCACTAAACTACTTAAAGAAGTGTTACCTGTAGTGGAAGAGCCTCTTCTCAATATTATTAACTCGTCTTTATTTTTAGGTCATGTTCCAAAAATATTCAAGCTGGCAGTAATAAAACCTCTCATTAAGAAACCGCAATTAGATCCAAATAACCTAGCAAATTACAGACCCATCTCAAATCTTCCATTTATGTCTAAAATACTAGAAAAAATTGTGTCCGCTCAATTGTGTTCTTTCTTGCAAGAAAATGATATCTAAGAAAGATTTCAGTCGGGATTCAGACCGCATCATAGCACATAAACTGCGCTAGTTAAAATTACAAATGATTTACTTTTAGCCTCTGACCAAGGCTGTATCTCAATACTAGTTCTACTTGATTTTAGCGCTGCGTTTGACACTATAGATCATAAAATACTCTTAGATCGACTACAAAACTACACTGGTGTTCAGGGACAGGCATTGAGCTGGTTTAGATCGTACTTATCAGACCGTTACCATTTCGTCTGTTTAAATGGGAAAAAATCGAAGATAACATCAGTAGACTATGGAGTGCCGCAAGGATCTGTCCTAGGCCCTCTGCTATTCTTAATATATATGCTGCCACTTGGTAATATTATAAGAAAACATGGAATTAATTTTCACTGTTATGCTGATGACACTCAATTATATATCTCATCACGACCAGATGAAAACACTAACTTATCTAACTTGACAGAGTGTCTAAAAGATATAAAATGCTGGATGACGTGTAATTTCCTGCTATTAAATTCAGATAAAACGGAGGTATTACTTATTGGTCCAAAAAACTACCCACAAAATCCCTTACAATACAACTTTAATTTAGAAGGATGTCCTGTTACTTTATCCACTACAGTAAAAGACCTGGGTGTTATGCTAGACCGCAACTTGACTTTCGAAAATCATATTTCATATGTTACAAGAACAGCCTTTTTCCACCATAGAAACATTGCTAAGCTACGTAACATGCTATCTGTTTCTGATGCAGAAAAGTTAGTTCATGCATTCATGACCTCGAGACTAGATTACTGTAATGCTTTATTAGCTGGTTGTCCTGCAACCTCAATAAACAAGCTACAGTTAGTCCAAAATGCAGCTGCTAGAGTTCTTACTAGATCAAGAAAATATGATCATATAACACCAATTTTATCATCTCTACATTGGTTACCTATTAAGTTCCGTATCAATTACAAAGTATTACTATTGACCTATAAAGCTCTAAATGGTTTAGCTCCTGTGTATTTAACAGACCTTCTATCGCCCTACAATCCATCGCGCTCTTTAAGATCACTAAATTCGAGGCTTCTGGTCATTCCTAGGATATCTAAGTCTACTAAAGGAGGGAGGGCGTTCTCACATTTAGCCCCTAAACTCTGGAATAGCCTTCCTGATATTGTTCGAGACTCAGACTCGCTGTCCCAGTTTAAAACTAGATTAAAGACGCATCTCTTTAACCAAGCATTCACTTAATGCTTACCTTTTATACTACTGCTGAATCAGTTCGAATGCATTAACATTATGAACATCAGCTGTGCTAATTATTTCCCATCTGCTTTTCTGCTGTTATCTCGGGACGCTAGTCCCGAGGAAAATAGCGTTCGTCAGCTCCAGTTTGTATCCAGCCTCTCACGGAGACTTCAGATGCCCCAACACCTGTGATGAGACGACTCGACGCCTGTGAAGAGACGACTCAACGCCGGCGATATGTTATGCCCTAAATTAATACATGATTAACTAACTGTATTTTTCTATGTACATTTCTGAAATGCACTTTCTGTAAAGCTGCTTTGAGACAATGTGTATTGTGAAAAGCGCTATACAAATAAATTTGAATTGAATTGAATTGAATGTTTTCTTGGCACACTTTAGGCCCCTTAGTGCCAATTGGGCATCGTTTAAATGCCACGGCCTACCTGAGCATTGTTTCTGACCATGTCCATCCCTTTATGGCCACCATGTACCCATCCTCTGATGGCTACTTCCAGCAGGATAATGCACCATGTCACAAAGCTTGAATCATTTCAAATTGGTTTCCTGAACATGACAATGAGTTCACTGTACTAAAATGGCCCCCACAGTCACCAGATCTCAACCCAATAGAGCATCTTTGGGATGTGGTGGAACGGGAGCTTCGTGCCCTGGATGTGCATTCCACAAATCTCCATCATCTGCAAGATGCTATCCTATCAATATGGGCCAACATTTCTAAAGAATGCTTTCAGCACCTTGTTGAATCAATGCCACATAGAATTAAGCAGTTCTGAAGGCGAAAGGGGGTCAAACACAGTATTAGTATGGTGTTCCTCCAGTGTTTAGAGTTTGTTTACGTTTTGTTTTATTTACCAGTATTATACATTATTTCTGAATTAAATAATAATATGCGACTTATATACCGATGCAACTTATCTGTGTTTTTTCTCTCAACAACGCAAGTTTGACCAGGTTCGACTTACAGGTGTGACTAATTTTCTGGGAAATACAGTAAATAGGACTAATAAAATTGAGCTGTAGCCTATTCTTAACCCTCTGGGGTCGGCGGTATCGTCGGCGATACCAGCTCACTTTTTTCCTTATCAGTGCAAAAGAGACTCAAACTACTATGTTGATTTTGATCTTACATTTAAGTGTTGTACATCATTAGATCCTGTTTAGTGTCTATTTTTTTGTGGGTACATGATGCGCGTTTTGCCTTCTCTCTGTCAGTGAAGTCCATTCTGAAACACGTCCGAAAAATGAACTGGAACTCTGTCAATACTTGTCACAGAGATACGAGAGATGTCTCTTTATAAAGCTGAAATTCTCCTCTTTTAAATGATGTAATATACAAAAAAAAAAATATTTCCAGTTTATGTATGTCACGTAGTGCGGTAGAAATAGCAATGGAGGCTGGATCCAAATGCAGTGTGGCTTTATTAAACAGGTTACAAACTGACAGGAACAGGATTCTAGGACTAGAGATAACCAACGTACATTTATTTAACAACTCACAAGGACAGGGCAGAAACACAGGGCTTAAATCATGAAGTACAAATGAGCTAACAGGATAACAAGGGGGCGTGGGAAATGAGAAACACCTGGGATCACTAATAAACAAGACAGGGAACCACTGAACATGACAAAACAAGACAAGACACAAAACCCACATTACGACATAAGGAGGTACCCTGTGAGGGCAATGGAGACGACGTCGACATGGACCTCACCCTTGTCTGAGCCTGCTCCGCCCTGGCCTTCGCCTAGTCCTGCTCCGCCCTGGCCTTCGCCGCATCCAACCCCGCCTTGGCCACGTCCGCGTCCGGCTCCGCCCTGGCCACCTGGTCTGTCAGGTCCGCCCATGCTCCACGGCCCAGGCCCGCCTTGCCTAGGTCCAGGTCCTGTTCCCCTGCATGGGCCTGGCCCCCCATCCCTCCCCCAAGACCGCCCTCCTGGACTTCTTTTTTGGTGTTATTGGGCGTCAGGAGCCGCCCTTAAGGGGGGGGGGGGTTATGTCGTAATGTGGGTTTTGTGTCTTGTCTTGTTTTGTCATGTTCAGTGGTTCCCTGTCTTGTTTATTAGTGATCCCAGGTGTTTCTCATTTCCCACGCCCCCTTGTTATCCTGTTAGCTCATTTGTACTTCATGATTTAAGCCCTGTGTTTCTGCCCTGTCCTTGTGAGTTGTTAAATGAATGTACGTTGGTTATCTCTGAGTCCTAGAATCCTGTTCCTGTCAGTTTGTAACCTGTTTAATAAAGCCACACTGCATTTGGATCCAGCCTCCATCGCTATTTCTACCGCACTACGTGACAATGTAATCCGTTTGAAACCAAGGAGAGTTAGTTTTTTCGCTCTCCCTTCATTATCTGTAATTAGCTGAGACCGCCACACCCCCAGAGCTTTTCACATGGTAAATAGGTGATCTATGCATCGCACACACGGCACGCCCCCGATCAATGCCATAACAACACGAAGTTTCTTCATCAGAGATTCACTGATAGTTCATCGCGTTTTGAGGATTGCAGCACGTTACTCCTTCAGAGGATTATGGACAGCGGGACGAATTTACCTTTTCCTCAGAGAAATTTGAAACTCGGACGACGAATGGCTGCATTTTGAAGAACGAATTGACCCCGCCGAGGATACAAGTTCGGAGTAAGTTGTTTAGTGTTATAATTCCTTTTCTGATCATAGAGCTCAAATGCATTTTCAGACTATATTTTGCCTAGTTTTGACATAGGAAATATTACCTCACATTATCCCTAACATTCACCTAGGCCGTGTAAACTTTTTAAATAACTGATTAGGTTATAATGATTTAGTGAAATATATTGATCCGCAAGTTTTGTTTGAGTTCTTCTGTGGTGTAGTGGCAGATCGTTTGCCAAGCGTGTCTGAGGTTACGGGTTTGAATCCGCCTTCGGTATAGTTTTTTTTTCTCATCAAAACCGAATATGTTCATCAGTGGTTACAGTCTATATCAAGCACACACATATATATAGGACACACGTTTGTGTGCATTTTATTTTGTGATTTCACCGGAATGAATAGTGTCCGCAACGGTGATAGATTGAAGAGCGCATCCAAGTGAAGACTGCACACGCGCCGCCACAAGAGAACACTGACTCCATGACACTGATAGCAGCGGACACGAGCGCTCAGCTTGAGTTCAAAAACAAAACATTTTTGCGCTAGATTTCTTATTTAAGAGTGGACTAAATGAATGCTCTGCTAGTTAACTGGAGATTTGTATTATTATTATTTGTATTAGGTACAGCCGTTCATTAAGTGTATCAGTAAATGCGTGCAGTCTATATGGGCCATAAACAGATACTCGCTGTGACGCGGTCTACCCATCAATAGATGTTTCTCCGTCCATCAACAGATACTATGATTATATGATCACAATGTATCATACATGATCACAATGTATCATACATTGTGCATCTATAATCATAATTGTCCAGCAGTTTACTTTGGATAATGTGCTAACAGTTTTTTGCTTTTGTTTTGTTGTGATTACATCGTCACCATCAGCCTTCAGAAATCATTCTGATATAATTTTTTTTTTTTTTAAATCAATGTTGGAAACAGTTGTGCTGCTTAATTTTTTTAAACCTGTGATAGTTTTTTTTAGGATTCTTTGAATGCACTTTTTTTTATAAAAAAAAAAAACAAGTTTGGTCTTTTTTTTTTTTTTTTTTTTTTGAAAGGATGTGTTAAGTGATATGAATGACTTTAAGTCTTTATGTTCTTAGGAAAGATTTCTATTTTGAATAAATGCTGTTCTTTTTAACTTTTTATTCATCAGTGAATCATTCTTAGTTCAGGCTGCCTCACAGCACCTTGATGGGCCATTAGCCATTGGGGGAGTGTCTTTAGTCTTCCCAGGTGTAAATCACATTAATATTCATGACCATTCACACATACCCCGCATACAGCACTGCTGACCCAAAAACTGATGTAAGAAATTCAAATCGTTATATTGATGTCTGTGAAAGAGTGGTAGGAATGATTTTCACTTCATTTTGAAGTAAAAATTCTAGCCTACAAGAATAGTAACTCAAATGTATTGTGGACAACTATTCAATATGTGTTAAATGGCCTTGCGGTGACATTTTGTTTTCCCAAAACGTACTAACCACGCATATTATTTTTTTCTATAAAATGCAAACATGTACATCCATTTTGCTCACATATTATTGTAGCAGAGTTTGTGCTGAATACAGCAAATGTATATGTTGGCAAATGGTATGTTTTAAGTAGCTGAAATAAGCACAAATGTCAGGGCATGTCAAAACACCTCAAGAGCCCCAAAACAGCTCAGACCCCAGAGGGTTAAAAAGTAGATTTACAATGGCGACCATTTCCACCAACAAATCTAGCATATTATGTTCATTACTCTCACCCACATTACCTTTGGGTTTAATTACTGTTATAATTATGAGGGGGGGTTCTCGGAAAATGTTCTACCCTATAACTATTCTACCCTCTACCTAGAGCTTTTCTCCAAATTATTTGTGAGAATCAACTTTCATGACAAAGAAGAATAACAACAACATAAACTATTGTAACGAGTTATAACCCATAAACACATCTATATAATAATTTAGGCTAGAGTTATACAAATATGGGTACTTTCTAACCTTCTCACACAATCTCTCATCCACTTAGGCATCCACTGTTGTAGCTTGCACAAACTGGTCTTCTCTGTTTATTGAGTTTTTCTTTGACTACCTTATGATTTAACACACTGTTGTCACCTTGCTTGTGGACAAACTTAGTGGACAAAATTAGTGCAAAAAGAAATCAATGTGCATGTGTAACCAGCATGTACTAAGTACACGCAGTTAGAAAAAAAAATGTGACTACGCACATACAGTGCTCATGCCGTAAATGTCATCATCGCCACTGTACGAGCATAATATACTGTGTGCAACCCAATTTTTCTAACCACGTGTACTCTGTGAGCAGGTTACACAATGCCAATTCAACAACTGCAGAACCTGACACAGAGGACCTTTAACAAACTCAAAACAGTGATTATTCTTAAACTGCTTTATTATTAATTCAAATTCTTATACAAACAACATATTTTGTAATTAAAAAAAAGTATAAACATGAAAAAAATGTTACCCAATGTGTAATAAGTAGTGTCTTACCATTCAACCATGAGTGGTAACTTCTCTTCCACGGAGCGTGTGGAATCAATCTCTATAGGGTAGTATGTGTCCAGAAGAATCTGCAGCTGCAGAAAAAAAAAAGAAAAAAAAAACACACATACTTCAGAATGTCCTGATCATCTAAAAAGAAGTCTAGACAGAGCTGATTTAATCTAAGATAATCATGACTGCATAAATTGCATAGAATAAATAGTGTTTGAAATAAAACATTTATGCAAATTAGGGATTGAAAAAAAATATTAACATAAATATAACAGACTAGATAAAACTTTGATGTTGAGAAATAGTAGTGTTCTGTTTTCTGCACATCATGTGTCACAGATAAATATTGCATATATACTGTATATACATGTAGGCCTATATATTGCACCAGCTCAATGACTCAATGCAGATGTATTAATAAAACTACAGTTTGTCATTTATTTTAAACAATATTTTAGAAAACACTGAAATCTAGGCCTATATGTAAAGTCAAGTCAAGTCAAGTGCATTTTTATTGTCATTCCTCTATGTATACATTGGAATGAGATGGCGTTTCTTCAGGACCATGGTGCAACACGGAACATTACGCAAGACTACATATGTGCAAATACACAATAAACAATAAAAAAAATATTCAGGGCAGTAAATATACAAGACAATACAATTCTGGAAAAATAGACAAACTGAATATGGACTGTAAATTGTAATCATGTAAACATGGACTATAGTTATTTTATGGCATAGCAGACTAACCCAGATGTATGGAAGCCCGTTTCCGCCACAGTTGAGTAAAAAAAAAGATTATCTAAGTCATAATAATGAGAAACTTTCTCAAAATTATGACTATCTCATTATATTGAGAAAGTTTCTCATAATTATGACTTAGTATCTCATTATATTGAGAAAGTTTCTCGTTATTATGACTTGCTTTTATCTCATAATAATGAGAAACTTTCTCATAATAATGAGAAACTTTCTCAAAATAATGACTTAACATCTCAATAATGAGAAACTTTCTCAAAATAATGACTTAACATCTCAATAATGAGAAACTTTCTCATAATAATGACTTAACATCTCATAATAATGAGAAACTTTCTCGTAATAATGACTTAACATCTCATAATAATGAGAAACTTTCTCGTAATAATACTTAACATCTCATAATAATGAGAAACTTACTCGGGAGTAGGTAGGGCGAGCAGAAGGGAGTGCCACGCTAGTGACATCCGCTGGTCAAAGCCGTGTAAATGCATCCCAGCAAATGGCACGCTGGGCAGGGAATAACATTAATGATACATTATCAGTATATGAGACTGGCTTCCATACTAGGTAGTCTTTCATTCACTTGTATTTTGTGTATGAACAAGCAGCAACACAGAAAGGTTAATCTTTTAGGCAAACGCGCACTAGACCGAGGTTGTGCTCGCGTTTTTGCAGCGTCTTGCGCATGACACAGCGTTCTAAAAAAGAAGTTCAGCTTTTAAACACGTCTCAAGGCCTTGCGTTTTCCCCATTCCACTGCCCACTGCCCACAGCCCACTTATGTGTAAATGTCAAGTCATAAACATCTTAATTGATATCGTAGGCTATTGATATCTTCCAGATGAACCTGCACATCAAATATCCTAGACGCATCCGCAAAATACGTGTTTCCATCGGTGTGCACAAGCAGGCGTCCTTTGTTACCATGGTAACCGTCCTGCTTCTGCATTCCACTCACACCTTTTCGTGGGCATGGAAAAGTGTGGAAGATACTGATGATTTTTAATTTATGTTATTTATAGATGATGGTACTACAGATTGCACTTCTTAGTTCACACTGACTTTAATGAAAACAACTGTTTTTAGCGTGCCGTTTGCTGTGATGCATTTACACGGCTTTGACCAGCGGATGTTCTAGCGTGGCACTCCCTTCTGCTCCACTGCTTTGCGCATGCGTAGAAGTGCGAGAAAATAAGTCATTATTACGAGAAAGTTTCTCATTATTACGAGAAAGTTTCTCATTATTACGAGATGTTAAGTCATTATTATGAGAAAGTTTCTCATTATTATGAGATGTTAAGTCATTATTACGAGAAAGTTTCTCATTATTACGAGAAAGTTTCTCATTATTACGAGATGTTAAGTCATTATTATGAGAAAGTTTCTCATTATTATGAGATGTTAAGTCATTATTACGAGAAAGTTTCTCATTATTACGAGATGTTAAGTCATTATTATGAGAAAGTTTCTCATTATTATGAGATGTTAAGTCATTATTACGAGAAAGTTTCTCATTATTATGAGAAAGTTTCTCAATATTATGAGATGTTAAGTCATTATTACGAGAAAGTTTCTCAATATTATGAGATGTTAAGTCATTATTACGAGAAAGTTTCTCATAATAATGAGAAACTTTCTCATTATAATGAGATACTAAGCCATTATTATGAGAAACTTTCTCAATATAATGAGATAATAAGTCATAATTATAAGAATGTTTCTCATTATTATGACTTAGATAATGTTTTTTTTTTTTACTCAACTGTGGCGGAAACGGACTTCAATACAGATGAGTATTGGGAGGCAGCCGGGTGTTGAGTAATCTAACTGCCTCAGGGAAAAAAACTGTTGGTGGTGACATGGTTGCTCCTGTTCCTTCTGGGTGAACAGTCCATGAAAGGGGTGAAAGGGGTCGTCCGCAAATACGAATGGCTGCGCGGATGCAGCGGTTGTTGAATGAGGTATCTATAGTGGGTAAAGAGATCCCGATGATCCCTCACAATCCGCTGTAAAGTCTTGCGGTCGGAGGCTGTGCAGTTTCCGTACCACACAGTGAGACAGCTGGTCAGGACACTCTCTATCAACCCTCTGTAGCTGGAGGTGAGAATGGGAAGAGAAAGTTTGGCTCTCTTCAGCCTCCGCATAAAGTAGACACGATGCTGGGCCTTCTTGACTAGGCAGGTAGTGTTAAAGGGGTCATGACATGGTTTTTTGTTTTGTTTTATTATGTTCCCTTAGGTGCAATTATAGGATTAGGCTACTATAGTTTTTTGTACAAAAAAACTTTGAAAGTGTAGTGATTTATGACCTTTTCCCACCCTGTTTCTCCCCCTCTGATTCAAACAGTCTGTTTTGGAGGTGTTTCCCCTTTAAGAGTTAAGTGTTAATGCCCATTGTTATGATTGGCTAACGCCAGTGCTGCTTATGCATAAATTATTAGCGTTAATCATTTTGTATCACATGTAGGCTACACAATGCTCCGCCAAGTTAAACTTCAGTCTTCCGATCTTTTACCATTGTGTCAATTCTCAATTAAATTTTATTCATATGCGCGAGGGAGAAAGAGAGGGAGAGCAAGACAGTTTGAAGGCACGCGCGCGGCCGGGGCGCTCTCTCCCTCTCTCTCTGCTCATTCTTTCAGTAACATGCGCCCTGTCACACTCATCTACATCACACACCGAACAAATAAGGCTTTGGCGGGCTGCATATGCTGCAAATAAACTGCATCCAACTGCTTTCCCTGACGTCTGGATCGTTCGGCAGCATTCAAACATGTTGTTTGTCCACAGCCAGGAACAGCACATCTGCGTGGCATCGCAGTCATCTTGTAAACAGACCCACTCGCTGCACATCAACTCATGCGATGATGTGAAATGAGGCGAAGTTGTCTTGCGCTGGAGGCGGTCATATGCAAACGACTTGTACGTCACTTCGTACCATGACGTCACTGAGTTCAAAGGATCTATAACGAGCTGTATTTAGAGCTTGACTAAATAAATGCTTTGTTTATAATGGGGGGGGGGGGGGACGTCTTAAGCTATGAAACTTGCAGGAAGTTTTAATAGTACATAGATCTCTTATATACCAAAAGATCAAGGCAAATTCAGTTTCTCATGTCATGACCCCTTTAAAGGGATACTTCACCCATTAGCATTAAGCTTTGTATTGTTAGAAAACAAGTCATATTTTTGAATGGTCATGCATTATTCTCTCATTTTCCCCAGAAACGGGAGAAATAAGGATTTTAATGTTGCACTTCCTACTTATAATGATGTAAAAATCTTAATTTTGCGTCATTCTAAGCAGTAAGTCCCATATCTTTGTAGAGGGGTTGAAACTACAAACATTCGTTGCTAATTTTTTCAGGGGGTGGGACCCACTCACACTACAGACCTATTACAGATCAGTGGTGAATTCACTTTCTGAAACTAAAAACAATATCCTCCATCTTGTTTGGAAGCTAAGCTAACCGGCGCTGTGGAGCCAGATGTGAAGTTACGATGGCGAAATGTAGCTACTTAATATGATACCCCGGCATCCTGGCCCAATTTGCCCCATGGCCTCTGTCCATCATGGCCTAATAATCCCTATATACTGATTGGCTTAATCACTGTCTCCTCTCCACCAGTAAGCTGGTGTGTGGTGTGCGTTCTGGCGCAATATGGCTGCCCGTCGCATCATCCAGGTGGATGCTACACATTGGTGGTGGTTGAGGAGATTCCCACCCCCCTTCCATGTAAAGCGCTTTGAGTACCTAGAAAAGCGCTATATATATGTAAGAAATTATTATTATTATGATATGGAAGAAGAGGATTTTGAAACTCTGATGCTCGAATCAGATGTTCGTGGCTACTTTTACGAGCCGCAATATAGCGAAGAGCAGCTTAGGCTGAAGGAGGAACAGGAGGCAGAGGACCTGCCTGTCACGGACGAGGAGCCCGGACTGGCCCGAGCTGGGGCGGACTTGTAGTGCCTGTGCTCTCACTGTGTGCCTACGGACATAGAGATAGATTCCGTCTACTGCAAAGAATTTCAACGATGGCAATTTCTCCTGGACGAAATCTCTGAATCAGACGAGGGCGTGGACTTTTGTGTTGTGATGTGAACCATCCTAGTTTCGCAGTGCATATGTTCTAAATGAACATGATCCCGGTATCATGCAATAATTCACCATTTCAAAAGAAATACAAGCGAGGAGTAATTCACTAATGAGTTTGCCAAATATGAATTTCAAGCTCTGGTGGTAGCTAGCCTTGTAGACGGAATAGTGTTTTCTCTTAGATACTTCATAGGCGCTGTTCTGGATTATTGAGAGTGGCTTGCGGAGCTTTGCAATGTGGTGCATTGTGGGAATTGTTGTCTTTCATACAAATGCACCCTAAAGTTATTTTCTGTCTTTCCTCTGTCAAGAAGGCACCAAATTCTAAATTGATTTTACATTTCGACTACATATATGACCCACTTTCAATAAAGATTAATGTTGAAATGGTTGAATTGCTCCTTTAAGAGTCCAGGAGAGGTACTCTTGTCATGTGCACACCAAGAAACTTGGAGCTTTTGTCTCTTTCCACATTTGACTGGGGTCACCCGGTCAAAAAGTCCAGGATCCAATTGTAGAGGGATGTGTTTAAACGTCCCGGGTTACGCATGTAGCCCTAGTAGAGAAGCTCCTGAAAGAAGAGCTGTAGAAGCAGCCATACTCCGGGTGGAATGAGCCCTTCCAGCCAAAGGTGAAGGTTGATGGGCCGAACCGTAAGCAAGCGAGATGGCCTCGACCATCAAGAACTTGCTCATCCTTTGCTTAGATGCAGGACACCCTTTCTTAGGTGACCCAAAACAGACGAACAGTTGTTCCGATCTTCTCCACAGGGCAGCTCTGTGGACGTAAGCATCTAAAGCCCTAACTGGGAACAGCAAATTAAGTTTCTCCTGGTCTGGCAGTTTATTTATTTATTGTTTATTTAACAGGGACTTCGCACAACAAATGTGTTGCACAGACCAGAAATAGCTAGAAGCTAATTTTCATCTGTAGTCCCCGGACAGAGGCAAGGTGACAGCAGGTTAATACAGTGGACAATGAGCATTCCCAATGATGAGTCCTTTCACAATACAAAATACAGATAAAACACCTGCAAAAGGATCATCTCAACAAAACATGCAATTGCACTACCAGTAGTATTTACAACTATTTACAGTTTCCTTTTAAATTTACCTTCTTACATTTTTAACCAAACTCCAATAACTAGTTTTGTGCTAATGATTACAAATCTGACTGTCTTTCAACCATTTCTTTTTTTTTTTTTTTTTTTTTTTTTTTTTTATATGATTTATTTATGCATTTTAAGATACATTACAAAATAGTGGGAGACAAAAAGGCACTAAAATATATAACAGTAAACAGATACACCGAAGTCCCACTAGAAAAAACAACAACAAAAAACAAAAAAAAAAAAAAAAAAAAAAACAACTTACAAGTGCAATCTAATACAATCCTGCATACAGTAAACCCAATTATATATTGACCAGACAATACAGGAGTAGTATTATCTAGGCTGGTGATTGGTGGGCTTGGGGTCCGGGGATGGGGTCCAAAATCAAACACAGAGAGCAGGGTCAAGCTGGAGAGTTTGGACATGTTCACGAAGGGGTCTCCAAAGCTTGACAAAAATATTGCTAGGTCGGCGGAGAGAGTACCTAATTTTCTCTAACTTCATGAAATAAAGAACATCTCTAACCCAGCGAGTGTGAGATGGAGGGTGAGGGCTCTTCCAATTCAATAAAATTAACCGTCTAGCCAAAAGAGTTAAAAAAGCTAAAAAGTCTGAGAAATAAGAAGGCAAAGAATGACCAGGCTGGAAAACCCCAAATAAACCAATAATTGGACAAAGTGGTATTTCCACAGAGGTTATAGCTGACAATGAGCTAAAAACTTGCCTCCAAAAAGAAGACAGTGCAGGGCAGGACCAGAACATATGAATTAAAGTGGCTGAACCAGAGTGACACCGGTCACACTCCGGGTCAATAGAGGGGTTAATGCGAGCTAACCTGGTTTTGGACCAATGTGCTCTATGAACCACCTTGCACTGTATGAGTCTGTGACGTGCGCAAAGAGAGGAGGAGTAAACCCTGTTCAAGACTGCTTTCCATGTCTCCTCGTTTATGTCAGTACCGATGTCTTGGGACCAGACAATGCGTAAGTTATCAGATGAAAATTGCAAATTAACAATTATGTTCACTAATTTACAAATTGACCCTTTAGTACAAGGATCCACACTCAGAATGGTGTCCAAATCTGAAGGGGGAGGGGCATTTGGAAAGTTGACCATTTTTTTACGTACAAAGTCTCGAATTTGTAAATATCTGAAAAAATGGCTTTTGGGAATATTAAACTGGGAGGTCAACTGATCAAAAGAGGCAAAAACACTATCAATATAAAGGTCTGCAATAGAAACCAATCCATGGTCTCTCCAGGATGCATACGCACAATCCAAAATGGAGGGGTGAAACGTAGGGTTAGAATCTATTGGGGATAACAAGGGGGTATTATGAAGACCAAAATGGCGCAAAAATTGGGTCCAGATTTTAAGACTGTTTTTTACAACTATATTATTTGAATATTTGATCGAGGACATTGTATATGGGAGGCATAAAAGAGCAGCCAAGGAGGAGGACGTGCAAGATGCGTTCTCTATGTGAAGCCAGGATGGGGGATTGACAACATTGCTTGAATGGAACCAGTTAAGGGTGGAGCGTATATTCGCTGCCCAATAGTATATTAAAAAATTAGGAAGAGCCAGGCCACCTAATTGTTTTGTCTTCTGCAGAATACCTTTCCTGAGCTTAGGAGTTTTTTTATTCCAGAGAAACTTAGAAATAGAACTATCAAGTGCAACAAAAAAGGACTTTGGAATAAAAATAGGAATACACTGAAATAAATATAAAAATTTCGGGAGCACGCTCATCTTAATACAATTAACCCTACCAATGAGGGATATAGGGAGGAGAGACCATCGATTAAAATCCTGTGCAAGACGATTAAGCAACGGGACAAAGTTGTAATCAAATAGATCAGAAAAGCTTTTTGTGACATTTATGCCCAAATATTTAAAACTCTGAGATGAATTTTTGAAAGGCAGGGATGCTAATGGGTATTCCAAGGCAGCTGTGTTGATAGGCATTAATTCACTTTTGCTCAGATTTAATTTATAGCCTGAAATTAGGCCAAAATCTTTTAGCAAATTCAGCACCAAGGGAATAGAGGTGCCAGGGTCGGACACATATAACAAAAGATCATCCGCATATAAGGATAGCTTATGCGCCAACCCTCCCCTTTGTATGCCAGCCATTGCACTAGATCTTAGAGCAATTGCCAAAGGCTCAATAGCTATTGCAAACAGCAGGGGGGAAAGTGGGCAGCCTTGTCTAGTCCCGCGACCAAGGGAGAAATACTCAGAGTAGTTATTGTTTGTTCGTACACAGGCCAAGGGAGACGTATATAAGAGCCTAATCCAAGCTATAAATTGGTGCGGAAAACCAAATTTCTTCAGTGTGTAAAACAAATAGTGCCACTCGACTCTATCAAATGCCTTCTCAGCATCCATGGAGATAACTAATTCTGGAGATTCATTCAAAGAAGAAGAGTAAAGAATATTCAAAAGGCGCCTAATATTATGAAAAGAGTGTCTGTTTTTAATAAACCCTGTTTGGTCAGGAGAAATTATGGTCGGAAGAACAGTCTCCAGTCGCCTCGCTAGGACTTTAGCTAATAATTTCACATCTGAACAAAGTAAGGAGATGGGGCGATAATTACTACACTGAGAAGGATCTTTATCTTTCTTGAGAATTAGAGAAATAATAGCCTGCCGTAAAGATTGAGGGAGGATACCTGAGCTGTAAGACTCATTAAACATATTGAGCAAAAGAGGTGATAATTTGTCAGAGAATGTCTTTAAAAATTCTGCAGGAAAGCCATCAGGCCCTGGGCATTTACCATTCTGCATTAGACTAAGAGCAGTCTTAATTTCATCTAAAGTAAGAGGGGCTACTAAATTTGAGGAGATATCAAAATCAATGCACGGCACATTTAGGGAACTGAAAAAGTTATCGAATTGAGCCTCTTCAGCTCTGGTTTCCGAGGTATATAAGGAAGTGTAAAAGTTTCTGAACTCGTCATTAATAGTAAGTGGATGAACTGAAGACCCAGTTGGGGTGGAGATTTGAGTAATGAGGTGCGAGGCAGCAGACTGACGCAACTGATGGGCAAGCAGTTTACTCGATTTATCACCGAATTCATAGTAATTGCAACGAGTCTTATGCAGAGCTTCAGTTGCCTCATTTGTAGCAAGTAGATCAAACTCTGTCTTCGCCGTGAGAAGCTTAACTAAGAGATCTGAGTTTGGAGAATTAACATAGGTAGATTGCAGGTCTGTCAAAGTATTCAAAAGATTAGCTCTCTTTTCATTCATCACTTTTCTCTTGTAAGCTGAATATGAAATAATTTCTCCTCTTAAATAAGCCTTGCATGCCTCCCAAATTGTCTTAGCTGAAACGTCCGGGGTAATATTTGTGGAAATAAAAAGGTCAATCCTATCGTTAATAACAGCAATAAAATCGGAATCATTGAGCAATAAGGAGTTAAAACGCCAAGGAGACCGGGACATTGAAAGGCCTGGTAAAGCCAGGTCGAATGTAACCGCAGCATGGTCTGAAATAACAATAGTATTGTATATACATGAGCTAGCCAATGGAAGCAATTTGTTATCGACCAGAAAATAGTCAATGCGGGAGAAAGAACGATGCACGGGTGAAAAAAAAGAAAATTGTTTTGTGTTGGAGTTAAAAAAGCGCCACAAATCAGACACCGCATATTGCTCCATAAATAGCTGAATAATCTTGCTGGATTTAGACTGCACACAGGGCCTAGATGAGGAGCGATCTAGAACAGGGTCTAAACAGCAGTTAAGATCCCCACCCAGAATTAGTTGGTTGGAATGCAAATCAGGGAGGGAAAACAGAACTTTTTTGAAAAAAGCCTCATCATCCCAATTAGGACCATATACATTGGCTAAAGTCAAGCAAACTCCATTGATCTGTCCTCTAATAATAATAAAACGCCCATTGGGGTCGGAGATGACTTCAGAGACAGAAAAAGGAACTGATTTATGAATCAGAATAGCAACCCCTCGAGACTTACTCAGAAAACCGGAATGGTAGAGCTGGCCCACCCATCCCTTTCTAATTCTAAGATGATCTTCAGGCCTGAGGTGTGTTTCCTGAATAAAGGCTATGCTAGTATTCAAATGTTTCAAATAATTAAGAACTTTATTTCGCTTCACCGGAGAATTCAGTCCCTTAACGTTCCAACTGGTGAATTTCAGTGCACCACGAGGTGCCGCCTTGTTACTCATCACAGACATGGATAGTTAATTCTATAAACATGACCAGATTTCTGAGCCCCTGTCCACATATACAACCCAGCCAACAACCCACCTTGTTTGAAGCATGAGGATATAAAGTAGCGTAGTAATGATTGCACACGAATAGACAAATGTAAAAGAAGAAAAAAAACAAAACAAAAAAAAAAAAAAAAAACGAACAAAGAACCCAATAAAACCACCCACCCACACACCAGCTGACAACAAAACCAGCAACTGGATCCACTTTACCATAACAGGTAAGTTTCCTAACTCCTCGTCCTCCCATATATGGTACGTAACCTCCATAATATGTGTCAACAAAAATAAAAATGACTGACAGAGTTAGACTTCAAAACAAATCTAATGTATAATAACCAGGCAATAAAATAAATAAAATAACTCAACTTGGGCAAACGGGCATTAAAACCAGGTGCCTAAAATTAGCACACTATGCATAGATTAAGATAGATTTAAAGATCAAACAGAAAGATCGTTGAGGTGAACAACAAGTTATAGTAATACTGAACACTCACCTTTGTCAAATTTAGCAAACAGACTTATATTAAATTCACTAGCCAACAGCCCAAATTGTCCCTAATAGGAGACTGAGAGGAAGAAAATAAATAAATTAAGGGCTGTTCAAAGAATAACCAAGAAGAGAACAAATAATAAAAATAAAATAAAACACTTTGTCAAATTTGGCAAACAGACAACCTTGTCCCCGAAATTACAAGAGAAAATAGAACAAGACTGTTCATAGTAAAATGCCGTCCATCGAATCTACTACGAGTCCAAGCTCTGGATGAAGTTGTTGGCTTCCAAAACAGAAGCCAGCCATTTCTTCTCACTGTTTGGAAGGGTGATTCGCAGTCTAGCAGGGTAGAGAAGCGCAGGTTTGAGACCGTGTTTGTACAGTGACGACATCACATCTTTATACTCAGCGCGAAGTTTCAAAACCTCAGGGCAGTAATCCTCAAAGATACGGATCTTGTGTCCTTCATACAGCAGCTCACCCTTTTTGCGAGATTCACGGATGACCAGGTCTTTCACTTGAAAGCGATGAAATCGCAGAATGACAGGTCGCGGTCTCTGCCCAGGCGCTGGTTTAGGTGCGAGGCTACGATGAGCTCTATCCAGCTCAGGCGGCGAGGTTAATACCTGAGATCCAAGGACATCCACCAGAAGCTGGGGGAAAAATGTAGTCGGACGCGGCCCCTCGATTGACTCGGGTAAGCCCAGAATTCGAATATTTTGGCGCCGGCTGCGGCTTTCCAGGTCTGAAACTTTAGCCTTGAGCCATTCATTATCCTTCTGGAGCCTCGAACACGTAGCTTCGACTTGCTCAAGCTGTTGACTAATTTCCGTAGTGCCAGACTCGAGATCACCGATGCGAATATCATGAGCTGCCACGGTGGACTGAATGCTATCTAGTTTGGTTGCCAAACTTTCGAAAGATGTTTTGAAGTCCGCGGCGATCGAGGCTCTGAGATCGTCATGCAAAGCACTGATCTCGGCTAGCGTAATGCTAGCACCCGGTGTAGAGGCGCCTTCTCGGTCTTTATCAACTTGTTTGCCCTTTCCTTTCGACATTTCACAAGTGATTGAAGTCACAAAACAGTTAATAAACAAATACTATCAGATGCCAACGAAAATGCTGAGGTTTAAATTAGAAAACACTGAAAAGTTTAGGGAGCGAGCCGCGCACACGTCTACTCCTCAGGCGGCATAACCGGAAAACCTCAACCATTTCTTCAGGTTAAGTTTAAACTGATGCAAGGTGCTACTCTCTCGCATAGTTAAAGGCAACGAGTTCCACATCCCTGCAGCTTTCACCGAGAAGCAATTCTGTCCAAAAGAATTGCAGTTAACTGGGTCCTGCTGGCGCTCTCCACACCAAGAGGTGAAAAGTTTCCTCCTCGAGGCATATAACTTCCTCGTGGAGGGAGCTCTGGATTGGAGGATGGTCTCAACGACCTCAGTCGAGAGACCAGCATCTATGAGCTGGGCCTCCTCAGAGGCCAAGCCCACAGCCTCCATAGTTCTGAGCGGGGGTGAAGGATCGACCCACTCGCCTGAGAGAGCAGATCTCTCCTGACCGGTATCTCCAGGGGAGAGCCGTCGAGGAGAGACACTAGGTCTGCAAACCATACTCGGGCCGGCCAGAATGGGGCTATTAGCAGGAGACTGAGCCCATCCCGGCGAACCCTCTCCAGCAGAGTGATCAGGGGAAAAAGCATACAGACGTGACCTGGGCCACGGATGTACCATCGCGTCCAACCCCAGAGGGGCTGGCTGGCTGAGAGAGAACCACAGTGGACAGTGTGATGTCTCTCGGGACGCAAATAGGTCTACCTCGGCACGACCGAAATGTTCCCATAGGAGCTGTCTGGACAAGAACACGATGGCCCCTAAGGTCTGGGAGGAAATGTTTCAGAGCCTGAAACACAGCCAACATCTCTAGACAATTTATGTGCCACAAACGATGATGGTCCCCCCACAGACCCTGAGCTGGGCGACCACTCATGATTGCCCCCCAACCCGTGAGAGAGGCATCTGTCGTTAGCATAACGTGACGACAAGGAGCCCCCAACACGGGACCTTGGGACAGAAACCAAGGATCTTTCCACATAATCAGGGCGGGAAGACACCGTCGCGAACTCACGATCATGCAAAGTGGATTTCCCCTCGGGGAGAATCCCTTGGTTCTGAGCCACCACTGTAACGGTCTCATGTGCAAGAGGCCAAAAGGTATCACGTTGGACGCAGCTGCCATGAGACCTAACAGTCTCTGGAACTGTTTAAGAGTGGATGACTGGCCTAGCTTGACCTGATCTACTGTGGCAAGAATCGAAGTAATACGAGCAGGTGACAATCGTGCCTGCATCGTCGTCGAATCCCACACTACGCCTAGATAAGTGGTTCTCTGTAATGGAGAAAGAACACTCTTCTTGGCGTTGAACCTCAGCCCCAGTCTCTTGATGTGAGCGAGAACGACATCTCGGTGCCGAACCGCCTGTTGTTCCGATTGAGCTAAAATCAACCAATCGTCTATATAATTCAGAATGCGGATGCTAACCTCAGCGGGGCTATAGCAGCATCCATACACTTCGTGAACGTCCGGGGTGATAGTGCTAGGCCGAACGGAAGAACCCGATATTGGTACGCCTCGCCCCCGAAAGCGAACCTCAGGAACTTCCTGTGTTGAGGGACGATAGATACATGGAAGTAAGCATCCTTTAGATCTATCGTGACAAACCAGGAATCTTGAATTTGAGCTTCCCTACAGCACAATTTAAGAGATGCAGATCTAAAATTGGACGCAGCCCTCCGACTTTCTTCGGAACGATAAAGTACCGGCTGTAGTATCCTAACTCCCTGCTGGGTGGAGGAACCTGCTCTATAGCTCCTTTTTGCAGCAGAGTTTTTACATCCTGTTCTAAAACCAGAGCCTGCTCGGGGCCCACCACTGTGGGCAGGACCCCTCTGAAACGAGGTGGACACGTTCTGAACTGAATAGCTTCCCTGTTCTTTATAGTATTCAGGACCCACTGAGAAACGTTGGGGAGCATCTCCCATTCCGCCAGAAACTCTTCTAAGGGAACCAGCCTCTCGAGGCTGGCCTCTGGATGAACATCCCGAGTGACAGACACAGCGCCCTGTAACATACTGGCAGGAAACAGCTGATCTGGGCACTCCACAACCCTCCTCGGAGGGGGCGAGCGTCCCTTGGGAAATCGCTCGCCGGGTCTTTCTACGCCCTGTATAGGCAGGGTTAGTAGAAGAGACCCCTGAGGGCATCGGGAGAGACAGGACACCGTGATCTTGTGCGGCGAACTCAAGTCTTTCCCGATGGGGACCACCCTCAGAGTCCTGGCGTTTAACATGTCAGGATTTCTTTGACGCGGCCTTCCTAGCGACAATGACTGTCCTCAGATCAGCCCTGCCCCGGAGAGCACCCCGCCTCGTCCCTCCAGTTTCTCTGCGGGGGGGCACGAGATGCGACACTCTGCTTCTGCTGCATTCTTTTTGAAGAAAAGCTCGGCGGCTGGGACTGCCCTCGCTCAGCAGCCCCAGCGACACGCACTTTAAGGGGAATAAATTTATGAAAGGCAGCTGCCTGGAACCTCTCAGTGACAGAATGAAGAGTGTCACCGAAGAGGCCTACAGGGGACGGGAGCATTTAACCCTCAGAGACCTAAGGGTATTTTTACAATAAATTTTCCGTCTGGTGTTATTAACTAAAAAAGCTTGTAAAACATCAACCCTTTTGTGCACAGACAATTGACACACCTCTTTTTTTTCAGGACAAATTGAACTTTCAGCATATTTGTGTTACATTGATGTCACCTGAATGTAAAATAAGTTATGGGACCATAAAGACAAATGAAAAAATAAATCGGAAATTGAATCACTCAAATATTTATGGAAATCACACACAAATAAATAAAAGCTAAGCAAATTTCCTCTGGAAAACAGTTTGTTCATGTCTTTGGAGTCCTGGAGCACAGGAATAAACATTATAACTTGTACAGAACCAAAACTTTTTTACATTTTTCCAAAAGAAGTCCAGGCGCTTTCATGAAATTCACTGGTGCCAAGCCTCAAAACAGTTCCTATCAGCAATCACAAAGAGGGCCACATCACAGGCTTTGCATTTATATTTTATTTATTTTATTTATTATTTTATTTATTCTATACTTTTTATACTTTTATACTACATTTATACTTCTATAATGCTTTTTTACAGTAAATAAATAAATGGCACTTCAGCTGGGTCTATCCTGGTAATCTAGTTCCTCATCTGTCAAAAACCTCTGTTCTCCTGGAAATCCATCATTCAGCGCTCGATTTAGATCCATTTCTCTGTGATTCTCTGTGAAACCTGCGTGTCTCTCTATCTCTCTCTCTCTCTCTCTCTCTCTCCTCTCCACTTGGCTCGTGCGTGCGTCATGACAAAAGACGCACCCAATGTTTACGACGGATCAGCCTGCAATTGGTCAAAAACCATCACGTGGATATCCAAAATGGCAGCTAGCATCGAGCTAGCGGCAAATATGACGGAATATTTACAAATTATGGACTTCAAGTGTATCAAAGTTGGATATAAACGTTTGGATTTATTGCTGAAAAACTCCGAAAGTATGCACAAGTTCCAGGCTGGATAGAAAACCTTCTGTAAAGGCTAGAAAGACACCAAAGACACCCCCGTGATGGCTAGCTCCTTAGCTTTCTGCTGGAAAAAACGGTAAGAAAATCGATAAAACTGTCAGCGAGTTATATCATAATTTCTCGGAGCTGATGTGTGGCGTCGTCGACGATGCCGTCGGGCTCAGAGGGTTAAAAGAAGAGTCTTATCGTTTTCTTTCATTGAAGTCTGACTCAGCCACATATGTCTTTCTGTGGCCATAATTGCTGCCATAGACCGGCCAATAGACTTAGCGGTCTCCCTGGTGGCCCTGAGAGTAAGATCAGCAGTCTGCCTAAGTTCATTAATCATATCAGCAGAAATTCACCCCCATCACACGCATCTTTGAGCAGGTCAGCCTGATAAGCCTGCATAATGGCCATAGTATGTAAACATGCGGCCGCCTGCCCCGCCGCCGAATAAGCCTTCCCCACCAGAGCAGAAGTATTTTTTAAAGGTTTTGAAGGAAGAGCCGGTGCTTTAAGTGAAGACGCCAAAGCAGGAGAGAGATAGCTAGCGACTGGTTGGTGTAAATTTTACTAGAAACAGGTCTAACCCAGGTCTTTGACACCTCAGCATGAAGATCAGGGAAGAATGGTAAGCACCGGCGAGAAGGCTGAGGTCGTGCAGACAGAAATCTATCGTCTAGTTTGCTTTTGTTTCTAGATTCCTGCCTATCAGTTGGCCACTCAATGCTGAGCTTTTCAACAGCACGAGATAAAACATCCATCAGCCCCTCTTCAGCATAGGGCTGTCAACGAATATTCTAAATTGAATATATATATTCGAATAGTTTTAAAAAACAGAAATTCGAAGGTGAAAATTAATATTCGAATCATGTGGAAAAACACGCCCGCGGTAGCAGAGGCGTGGCTGTCTGCTTTGCGAGTGGCAAAATCCTGAAGCTTAAAATGTAAAACGTATTTTCCAGCTGCAGATAGCACAGTGAGTGTCTGGCTCACTCATTGGCTGTGCTGCGGCAACTGCACATCCAATGACGCGGGCGCTTCCGACGTGTGCGCCAATGAGCTAGCATTACATCATACAGAGCCCGCCAAGGGGGCGTGGCCAGACGTCCCCGAAATAGCCATAGTAGCAGCAGTTTACCACAGCACGAGCTGCTCGGAGAGTTCAATGTCGGTTCTTTATACTGTAAAACTTCAATTAATGTTAATAATATTTGTTTCAATCACTGAATGAAGCCTGCTACATTTAGGACAAGAGTCGCGACCTTAAATTGCTTGCACAAAACTCTTGATCAGCACTCAACATTTGTGTATTTTTGTTCATTTAAACCGTTATGCGCAGAGAGCGTGAGGGCGAGAGAGCGAGCGAGCGAGAGAGAAAGAGTGCCTGCGAGTGCGAGCGAGAGAGAGAGAAAGAGTGCCTGCGAGTGCGAGCGAGCGAGAGAGAAAGAGTGCCTGCGAGTGCGAGCGAGAGAGAGAGAAAGAGTGCCCTGCGAGTGCGAGCGAGCGAGAGAGAAAGAGTGCCTGCGAGTGCGAGCGAGAGAGAGAGAAAGAGTGCCTGCGAGTGCGAGCGAGAGTAAGGTCTGCGGATTTACTTGTTTTTGTGTAATTTGTGTATTTTTGTTCATTTAAACCGTTATGCGCAGAGAGCGTGAGGACGAGAGAGCGAGCGAGCGAGAGAGAAAGAGTGCCTGCGAGTGCGAGCGAGAGAGAGAGAAAGAGTGCCTGCGAGTGCGAGCGAGAGTAAGGTCTGCGGATTTACTTGTTTTTGTGTAAGTTAATACGTTGTCAAATATGTTTAAACTTAGATAAACTACCTATATAAATAGTTGTGTCTCTTTGTATTCATTTGTCCTGATATTGACGTAATGCGCGTCATTGACAAAATGCGCAACCAGATATTCGAATAGTTCGAATATATGTGGGTTTTTTAGAGGGAATATTCGAACGTCATTTTTGAGCAATTTTGACAGCCCTACTTCAGCAGTATACTGGAGTGACAAACCAGTTTCCTCTGATGTAAAACTCTAGACATCCAGCTCCTCAGAACTGGATAATCTCAAATCAACATCATCATGTGCCTCAACCCGGGCAGAAGAAACCGCCGCAACGCGTGCTTCCAGAGCCGGGTGTGAGGCACTGGATCCCGCCGGAGATAGCTGAGATAGGGCGGGGCCCGTCTCAACGTCGCCAGTGAGATCCATCTGCGAGCCCCAAGACAAGCGCCGCCGCTCTGCCTCAACAGAAGCGGGACCCGAGCCCTGGGGAGCTCGCAGCATACCACTCTCCTCAAAGAGCGATCGCCGCGAGCGCAGAGTTCTCAATGGGAAACGCTTGCAATGCTGACAATCGACCCCCTCGAGGGCCAACTGAGCATGCTGCACTCCCAAACAAGCAACACATAACTCGTGTGAATCCCCACCAGTGATATATTGTGTACAGGGGGAAACACACTTCCTATATTGCTGCTCGCTAGTCACTTTTTGTTTGCTCATATTGGTTTTTTTTATATATATTATATATATATAATATTATATATATATTATATATATATATATATATATATATTAGGGGTGTAACGGTACACAAAAATCACGGTTCGGTACGTACCTTGGTTTTAAAGTCACGGTTCGGTACGTTTTCGATACAGCAAAAAGAAAGAAATGCCAGAGAAATTTCCTATTTATTAAAAGAAAAAATATTTTTTATATAAGTGTGAGTTTTCCTACATCTTGAAACTCAGGTTTAAATGGGGGTAATTTTTGAAGGATGAATAAATAATAGGGGTGTAACGATTCATCGATGCATCGATGTATCGATTTATATTCATATGATCCAACTACATCGATCTGTGCTCGGCTAGTTGGCCTTCCGGATGGCATATATCGATCTAAAATCGTTTTAAAAGGTAATCAATCGATTGTATCGATACTAGGAAATAACACATTGAATTTAAGCACGTCAGACTTGAATGTTTTTTCTTCCTTCCTTACACAACCTGTAAGTATTATTAATATTAATTGTTGCTTTTATGGGTTTTGTAGCGTCGGGGGCGCGATGAGGGAAGGCGCAGTAAGTGTGTGTGTGTGTGTGTGTGTGTGTGTGTGTGTGTGGTGTGTGTGTGTGTGTTGTGTGTGTGGTGTGTGTGTTGTGTGGTGTTTGTGTGTGTGTGTGTGTGAGTGAGTGTTAGCTTCTAGGTCTCCAGTGTCAATTTTTTTTAAATATGTGAAATGTTTGTCGCTGTTATTGGAGTTATCATAAAGAATAGACCAATACCTTGTAGTACTGCATTGCTTAATCAATATGTTTATGCGTTGGGCTAACACAAACAATAACTGACTGGGTCATATCATATGATCTGACCAATCACAGCAGATTAGCGTCACGCAAAGGAGGGGTTTGAAAAATGAGTTGAAAAACGAATCATTAGGGAGTCGGTGAGCAAATCGGGTAAAAATAAATGCATATTATAAGACAACAAAAAGTGTTTTTTGTCATTGCATGCATGTAAAACTGTTGTTGGGGACTCCCAGAACAATATTAGGAACATTTTAAATGCCATAATAGGTGCCCTTTAAGTGTTCCCTTTATCGAAAAAGGGAACTCGCGATGCGTCGATGACGCCATGGGAACGCCTCCAACGTGACTGCGTCTGAAGCATCTATGCCAACTAGTCCAATGGAAAGCGAGAATGAGCGTCACGGGCGGGTGACGTCATGACCAGGAAATGTTTAAAAGCACTTCCGCTGCGAAACGCCAGTTAGCTTCTGTTGCCTCAGCAAGCGATCTGTGTCAAATTGTCTCTGTCTATTAATTGTTGTCTGTTGCAATATTGTTGGAAACGTTATGGCGAAACAAATCTACAAACAGTGTGTTCCTCCCTGCCCGCGTTATTTAACGGGTGGGGACACACACAAGCTTTGTGTGATTTGTTTGGGAGTGGAGCATGCGTCTCAGCCTTCGAGGGGGCTGAGTGCCAATACTGTGAGAAGCTACCGCTTCGCATGCTCCGATCCCGCCTGTCACTCTTCGACAAACAGAGTGGACAGGCTCGCGATCCTCAGGGATCAGGACCCGCGTCTGCCGAGGCAACGCGGAGAATGCATTCCTGGGGATCGCAATTGGATCTTTCGGAGGGGTTGGAGACAGGTCCGAGGGCCTTTTCTCCTTCCTTACCCGGGAGATCCAGCTCTCCTCCCCCGGTGTCGGAAGCACGCTTTGCGGTTTCTTCCGCCCGGGGAGAGAGCCCTCCTTTTCTCCAATGCTCTTCTTCCGAGGAAGTGATGTTATGAGTTTGGAGAGTGAAAATGCACACATGGGGGAAAGGGATTCACAATTTATTTCCCCGGCATATGATGAGCTGGTGGATGTCATGTCACGAGCTGTAGAGAAATTAATAGGGCTGGGTTTCGATTCAAATTTCAAGAATCGATTCGATTCCGATTCTCCAGATCTTGAATCGATTATCATTATTCGATTCGATTCAATTCGATTCAATCTGATCCGATCTGAAGTGTTTTTGAAAAAAGCAATTTTTTCCAGCTGTTACCTGAATTACAGGACTGTAGTTATGCAACATATTGATACTATTATTATAGACATTCAACTGCAAATTAATGGAGTATTGATGGTTGTAAAGAACAATCCCCCTTCCAGAGTGTTGATACAACTGCTTTCACAAACTTGCACTGGTAACACTGGTAACTGGTAACTTTACTGACAGTACTTATTGGCAGCTGGCCCTTTAAGACCAGCCGCTTTCTGACAGAGATCTCACCCGCGCCTCATTCTCTCTCGAGTCACAACTCTTTATGTCCATCATAAGACGCTCTTATGAAGATACTCGAAAACGACATTTTGGCATAATTGTGTGTGTTATTGTTCGTTCAAGCGCGAAATAGAACTGTATTCTGGCGCGCGGTCTGTGAATGCGCACGATACTGGTGCGCGTCTTTCTGTGAGTCACATTATTCAGGACATTCACAGGCAGCGCGAAAAATGTGTTCGTTTCAAATCGGTAAAATTAAATCTGTAAAATAACGTGAAGTATGGCATTTTATTTTGTTTGAAATTTAACTTGTCCAGTGGGACAACTAATATTCTCTTCCACTTTGTCCTACAAAAAAATCCACTTGTCCCGGACAAGCCTAATGTTGAGCCCTGTTAGTAGTATTTCCACAATACTTCACCTCCATTTGGCAGGCTTTGCAAATTGCTTTGCTTTTGTCGAGCTTGTTTCTGCATTGCTTGTTCTGAACCCGAAATGGTGCCAGATCGCAGCTTTGAGCGTTTCTGGAGTTTTCAAAGCAACCGCTTGCTTAACGTTACTGACGTTCGTTGTTCAATGACGCGGCAAGTTAAAGTTCACGGGGAAAATGTAGGCCTATTATTAAATCGATCCTCTGAGTTACGAATCGATCTTTAGAAATTAATATGAAAATCGATTCAGAATTGGTGAATCGATTTTTTCAACACAGCCCTAGAAATTAAATATTGAATGGCCATCTGAAATTCAGGGCGCTCGCCCCAAAATCAAACTAGATGAGCACTTTCTCGCTTCAGCCACATTGTCTCCACCACGAGGGCTTCCTTTTTTTCCTGATTTACATAACGAGTTGTCTAAATCGTGGAATAAACCGTTTTCATCTCGTGTCTTTAACCCTCAGACTAATATATATTCAAAAATTAGAGGGTTAAGAGAGTACGGTTATGGTTCGATGCCCCAGGCTGAACAAAATTTAGCCAGTTATCTGTTATCTCTGAGTTATCAGCTATCTCTGAGCTAGCTAATAACAATAGGTAGGTATTGGGAAGGTCTAAACAGACTAAACATGAGATAACGTGTAGCCTACGTGTTCTTAGAATGAACACAAAACAACAAACTTTAATGTTTATGGAAACTCACCCCCAAGACCGGCGAATGCACTTCTGCCGCTCTAGGCGACACACAAAGACCAATATGCCATACATATAACATATTGGTAATATGTATAAGAATAAGTAAGTAACGCATGCGCGTGCGGTCTGTATTTGTGTTTGGAGCTCCGTCGAATTATATTGGTAGTATCACTACTAATTTACTGTTCATCTGTTATAATGGCGAACATATCGGATGTGTGTCTAACGTTACCTCTGAGTGCAGGTGAGGAGGACACATTCGAGCTGATTTCGGTACGATTGGAGCTGGAGTCGGTGGAGAAGCAGATTCGTGTTCTGCTGGAGAAGCAACCCGAGCTGCGATATCGGCGATCAGCGCTTGAAACATCACGCGCCGATGCTCACAAGTCAGTGGTAAGTAACTTTTTGACTTTGAATCCGACTTCGTCTACTCCGTGCGTTTCTCTGCCCAGGAGGACGCGATCATCTCTGCCTTCAATCACTCCTGCACCCTGGGTCACGACACGAGCCAGGACCAGAGCAAGAACCTCTCCGCCCCTCCCGGTCTTCGAGATCTCCACCCAGAACCGCTTCTCCCCTCTTCGCGAGTCGGAACGCGACGACGCCGTGATCATCGGCACTTCCATGGTCCGCCATGTCCGTGCTACCTCGGGTAAAGGTAAGGTGCGCACTCACTGCTTTCCTGGTGCTCGTGTTCTTGATGTCGCTGCGCAGGTTCCCGATATCCTGAACGGTGACGAGCGCGTCGGAGCTGTCGTGCTGCACGCGGGGACGAATGACATCAGGCTGCGGCAGACGGAGGTTCTGAAGAAGGACTACAGGAGCCTGATCGAGACGGTACGCAGCACATCGCCTAGAGCAACGATCGTCGTGTCTGGACCGCTTCCCACGTACCGACTTGGACAAGAAAGGTTCAGTAGATTATTTGCTTTAAATGAATGGTTAATGTCATGGTGTAATGAACAGAAACTGCTCTTTGTAAATAATTGGAATCTGTTTTGGGAGCGACCTAGGCTCTTCCGTCCTGATGGTCTGCACCCCAGCAGAGTCGGAGCGGCTGTTCTGTCGGACAACATCTCCAAGACGCTACACACCATCTGACTAGTAAGTCAAAGTCCAAATCATAGTCTTTGCTGTCCCAACTTAATTGATATAAGTACCAATGTAGAACATTATATAGAAACTGTGTCTATTCCTCGCTTAGTGAAGCCAAACAACAAATCTACTGTAAGATCTAGCAAGAATATTATTGTAATTAAACCAGAAAATCTAAATATCAGTGAACAAAAACAATTTCTAAAGCTAGGTCTTCTAAACATTAGATCGCTCACACCTAAGGCGGTTATTGTAAATGAAATGGTCACAGATAATAATTTCGATGTTCTGTGCCTTACTGAAACCTGGCTTAAACCAAATGATTATTTCGGTCTAAATGAGTCTACTCCACCAGGATACTGTTATAAGCATGAGCCCCGTTAGATTAAAAAAGGTTAGAGAGAAAACTAAAACACCATGGTACAACAGTGCTACGCATGCTATCAAGAGAGAAACTCGTAACTTAGAGCGTAAATGGAAACGAACTAATTTAGAGGTCTTCAGAATCGCGTGGAAAGACAGTATGTCACGTTATAAAAGGGCTCTAAAATCAGCCAGGGCTGAGCATATCCGCAAACTAATTGAAAATAACCAAAATAATCCAAGGTTTTTATTTAACACCGTGGCTAGACTAACAAATAATCAGACATCTCCAGAGCAAAATATTCCGTTACAATATAGTAGTAATGATTTTATGAATTACTTCAATGAGAAAATAGAAAGCATCCGAAACACAATTGTAAATGTACAATCCTCTATGGCAGGTGTGCCCAACCCTGCTCCTGGCGATCGACTGTCCTGCACAGTTCATCTCCAACCCTAATCAAACACACCTGAAGGTCTTCAATTAAGGTCTTAACAACCAATTAAGGTCTTCAGGATTACTTGAAAATTAAAGGCAGGTGTGTTTGATCAGGGTTAGAGATAAACTGTGCAGGACAGTCGATCGCCAGGAGCAGGGTTGGGCACACCTGCTCTATGGTGTCTTATGACTCAGCCTCAATTATGGCCCCTCTAGAACAACTAAACCGCTTTACAACTATAGGACAGGAAGAACTAAATAAACTTATCATTGCATCTAAACCAACAACATGTTTATTAAATCCAATACCCACTAAACTACTTAAAGAAGTGTTACCTGTAGTGGAAGAGCCTCTTCTCAATATTATAACTCGTCTTTATTTTTAGGTCATGTTCCAAAAATATTCAAGCTGGCAGTAATAAAACCTCTCATTAAGAAACCGCAATTAGATTCAAATAACCTAGCAAATTACAGACCCATCTCAAATCTTCCATTTATGTCTAAAATACTAGAAAAAAATTGTGTCCGCTCAATTGTGTTCTTTCTTGCAAGAAAATGATATCTATGAAAAATTTCAGTCGGGATTCAGACCGCATCATAGCACAGAAACTGCGCTAGTTAAAATTACAAATGATTTACTCTTAGCCTCTGACCAAGGCTGTATCTCAATACTAGTTCTACTTGATCTTAGTGCTGCGTTCGACACTATAGATCATAAAATACTCTTAGATCGACTACAAAACTACACTGGTGTTCAGGGACAGGCATTAAGCTGGTTTAGATCGTACTTATCAGACCGTTACCATTTCGTCTGTTTAAATGGGGAAAAATCAAAGATAACATCAGTAGACTATGGAGTGCCGCAAGGATCTGTCCTAGGCCCTCTGCTATTCTCAATATATATGCTGCCACTTGGTAATATTATAAGAAAACATGGAATTAATTTTCACTGTTATGCTGATGACACTCAATTATATATCTCATCACGACCAGATGAAAACACTAACTTATCTAACTTGACAGAGTGTCTAAAAGATATAAAATGCTGGATGACGTGTAATTTCCTGCTATTAAATTCAGATAAAACGGAGGTATTACTTATTGGTCTAAAAAACTACCCACAAAATCCCTTACAATACAACTTTAATTTAGAAGGATGTCCTGTTACTTTATCCACCACAGTAAAAGACCTGGGTGTTATGCTAGACCGCAACTTGACTTTCGAAAATCATATTTCATATGTTACAAGAACAGCCTTTTTCCACCTTAGAAACATTGCTAAGCTACGTAACATGCTATCTGTTTCAGATGCAGAAAAGTTAGTTCATGCATTCATGACCTCGAGACTAGATTACTGTAATGCTTTATTAGCTGGTTGTCCTGCATCCTCAATAAACAAGCTACAGTTAGTCCAAAATGCAGCCGCTAGAGTTCTTACTAGATCAAGAAAATATGATCATATAACACCAATTTTATCATCTCTACACTGGTTACCTATTAAGTTCCGTATCAATTACAAAGTATTACTACTGACTTATAAAGCTCTAAATGGTTTAGCTCCTGTGTATTTAACAGACCTTCTATCGCCCTACAATCCATCGCGCTCTTTAAGATCACAAAATTCGAGGCTTCTGGTCATTCCTAGGATATCTAAGTCTACTAAAGGAGGGAGGGCGTTCTCACATTTAGCTCCTAAACTCTGGAATAGCCTTCCTGATATTGTTCGAGACTCAGACTCGCTGTCCCAGTTTAAAACTAGATTAAAGACGCATCTCTTTAACCAAGCATTCACTTAATGCTTACCTTTTATACTACTTCTGAATCAGTTCGAATGCATTAATATTATGAACATCAGCTATGCTAATTATTTCCCATCTGTCTTTCTGCTGTTATCTCGGGACACTAGTCCCGAGGTAAATAGCGTTCGTCAGCTCCAGTTTGTATCCAGCCTCTCACGAAGACTTCAGATGCCCCAACACCTGTGATGAGACGACTAAACGCCTGTGGAGAGACGACTCGACGCCTGTGAAGAGACGACTAAACACCGGCGATATGTTATGCCTAAATTTATACATGATTAACTAACTGTATTTTTCTTTGTACATTTCTGAAATGCACTTTCTGTAAAGCTGCTTTGAGACTATGTGTATTGTGAAAAGCGCTATACAAATAAACTTGAATTTAATTGAATTGAATATAACGCAAAACCAGCAACAACACACAAAGACCAATATGCCATATACATATAACGCAAAACCAGCAACAACACACAAAGACCAATAAGCCATAGGCCTACATATAACGCAAAACCAGCAACAACACACAAAGACCAATATGCCACATATAACGCAAAACCAGCAACAACACACAAAGACCAATAAGCCATAGGCCTACATAAAATGCAAAGTGCGCAACCGCGTGTGCCCAAAATGTCAACAATATTAAAGTTTATGCAGGAGGCAAATGCCTGTTATAAATGCCAAATAATCACATTTCACCTCCTCAAATTACTGTAGCAAATCTATTTACATCACTTTCTTATGTGTGTATACACACACAAATGAAATGTCCGCAAGCACATTATATCATCAGCAGGTTCAACATCTTAAATAACGACTAAAGAGCAAATGAAGCTTAACTTACGTTTCAGAAACGCGCACGGCAGGCCTTCATAGCAGCAAAGGTCTTAACTGCATCCTCTATTTCGATTCTCTGTGCCAGTTCATGTTCTATGGAGATTGTTGCCAGTCCATTAAGTCTGTTCCCTGTTCACAAAATGTTCCCCATTCAAAGCAATCGGGATGTCACGAAACAGCCAGCCACATAAATGTTCAGTTTTGGTTAGCTTATGACACCATCATAAATACTGCCTTATGCACAGATGTTTGTGAATACAGGTGTAAATGTTTGAAATGTAGTGATGTGTTGTTCGCGAACGATCCGTTCATTACGTGTAACACTAAATGCGTGCGGTCTATATGGCCCATAAACAGATACTCGCAGTGACACGGTCTACAGCCCATCAATAGATATTTCTCCATCCCATGGCCCATCAAGAGATATATACATACATTCTGCATCCATACCCATTAATTGTCCATCCGTTTACTTTGGATAATGTATGCTGAGAGTTTTTTTTTTTTTTAGGAATGTGGCTGCGTCGCGCTCTCCTTCTCCAGCACCTCGCAGAGGGGCACGCAGGTGCGTTCAGTTCTCAATGCGATCAAGATTCATACTAAGTGCATAGACGTAATATTTTGCAGATGAAATGTAGCCTAATTGTGTTTACATCATCATAATGTAAAATTAGGTAACGCTTTATTTTACGACCCGCAAACAACTGCGTAAGTAAACCGAAATTACGGTGTACGTTTCTGTAATTATAGCGTACTTCCATGTAGGTATAGGAGAACAATATGTTAAGTTTGGGGTAATAAAGAGGTAACAAGCAGATAGTATACAACCTGCAAATAACTTCGTAAGTAAACTGAAATTACGATGTACGTTTCTGTAAATATAGTGTACCTCCGTGTAGGTATAAGGTAATAAAGGGGTAACAAGGTATGCAAGCAAATTATTTATAATGTAATTATTTTAACAGGTACCTATTATGTTAATATATTCCAGGCAAAAATTGTACGTCTGTTGTATATAAAAGTTATCATCACATTTCTGGCAAAATATGTTCTTGTGCAATTTTACATTTAATTTTGGCATCTGTGGGTTAATTTAACTAATTAATCTAGTAAGAAAAGCCAATAAATTCATTTTTTATCATACTGTGCTTACATACAGCCATACACATTTCATTTTCAACCCACAGATGTCAAAATTACCCTGTAAAATTGCACAAGAACATATTTTGCCAGAAATGTGATAACTTTTATATAGATACAACAGACGTACAATTTTTGCCTGGAATATATTAACATAATAGGTACTGTTGGTTTTAAAATAATTACATTATAAATAATTTGCTTGTATATCTGCTTGTTACCCCTTTAGCCTACCCAAAACTTAACATATTGTTCCCTTATACCTACACGGAGGTACACTATAATTACAGAAACGTACATCGTAATTTCGATTTACTTACGAAGTTATTTACAGGTTGTATATCTGCTTGTTACCCCTTTATTACCCAAAACTTAACATATTGTTCCCTTATACCTACACGGAAGTACGCTATAATTACAGAAACGTACACCGTAATTTCGGTTTACTTACGCAGTTGTTTGCGGGTCGTAAAATAAAGTGTTTACCTAAAATTACCTATTCTTGTGTGAAATTACAAAAAACGTGATTGATAATGATAATACAGCTTTTTTGATTGTGTTATCAGCATGCTCACACGCAAGCAAGCAACAGGCAGTCCACTCTGTCATGGAAAACAGTGACTGATGTTGACATGGTTCCACAGACATGGTTCCTGCCCGCACGGGAAACTGGACCGCAACTGAACTCTGTAGACTCACAGTCACCCATGAGTCTATTCAAACCATTTTTTTCAGAAAGTGCTGTGTCAACTCTGTGCCACAACACCAATGCTCAGGCTGCCAAGGCAACTGCAAAGGGCTGCAAATTTAAATAGACAGATGTCAGCATCAGTGAGATGTACCGCTACATTGGGCTGCTGTTTTACATGGCCATGGTGAAGGTGAGCTCCATCAGGGACTACTGGCGCCAAAGCAGGGTTTTCTCCGTATTCCCTTTCCAGCTACAGTTATGTCTAGGGACAGATACCGCACCATTTCATGGAATGTACACATGAGTCACCCAGATGCAGATAAGGAGAATGACAGAAAGAGGGGCACACCTGAACATGACCGTCTTTTCAGGGTCAAACCTTTCATGGACACTATTCGTCATGCTTGTAGAGCCATCTATCATCCTAAAAGAAACGTACACCGTGTCCTAACTACACCAGGTGGGGTTTTAAGTTGTTTGTTCTTGCAGACTCATTGAATGGATACAATGTGGACTTTTCTGTGTACACAGGACAGGCCATGGACTGTAATGTGATGCTGTAACCTCTTTTGGACCACACATTTTTGGGTTCTGGGTACCATGTGTACATGGACAATTTTTATACAACTCCAAAGCTCCTTAAATAGTTGTTTGCAATGAAGTTTGGTGCATGTGGGACTTACAGGGACTACAGGAAGGACTGCTCTCAGAATGCAGCTAATTTACTCTCTAAAAAATATGCCAGGGGATCCATCAGGTGGATTCGGGATGGACCTCCTGGGGCATATGGCAGACGCAGTCGATCTCCCTGATCGATTGCTCCTGTCTGCCTTGCTGCCTGTTGTGAGTGTTTGCTTTGAGGCTGTAAGCTCTGTCTAAGCCTCGTACTAGCTTCGTATTTTTTTCTGTTTTGAACCATCATTTACTATCATTTCTAGTTGTTTAACATCTTAGATTAACCTGACATCGCTAGCTTCCGTTATTGTTAGCACAACACGCTAGCAACTCGCTAGCCTGTTAACAGCAGCCATATCACCCTGTAACCCAAGACTGGTTGCCCACTGAAGCTAAGCCTGAAGGGATGAGCCTGGTTAGTACCTGGATGGGAGACCTCCTGAGAAAACCAGGTTGCTGCTGAAAGAGGTGTTAATGAGGTCAGCAGGGGGCGCTCACGCTGTGGTCTGTGTGGGTCCTAACGCCCCAGTATAGTGACGGGGACACTATACTGTCAAAGAGCACCATCCTTCGGATGCGACGTTAAACCGAGATCCTGACTCTCTGTGGTCACAAAAAATCCCAGGATGTCTTTCGAAAGAGTAGGGGTGTAATCCCGGCATCCTGGCCCAATTTTCCCAGTGGCCTCTGTCCATCATGGCCTCCTAATCATCCCCATATACTAATTGGCTTCATCACTCTGTCTCCTCTCCACCAGTAAGCTGGTGTGTGGTGGGCGTTCCGGCGCAATATGGCTGCCGTCACATCATCCAGGTAGATGCTGCACATTGGTGGTGGTTGAGGAGATTCCTCCTTCTATGTAAAGTGCTTTGAGTGCAGAGAAAAGCGCTATATAAATGTAATGAATTATTATTATTATTATTATTATTATTAACGCTGTTAACGTGCCACCTGTGCGCTCAGTTATTTGTTTATTTTTCTCTTGCGCGCCCGTGCCTCTGAGTTCCTAAAAAGCCCAGGTGAGTAAGAATCAGTCAACAAACACGGTAAGTAATGTCTTGTCCTGTTATTGTCACCTGCACTTCATGCCACATGTTTAGCATAGCCTTTCCCGTCGGCAATATAGTGTTTATATGTGATAAATGCAAGGAGACAGTCAGGCTGATGGAAAAGATTTCAGAATTAGAGACACGTATCCAAACTTTAATTGAGGATAGTAAGTGTGCTAGAGCTTTAGATACTATTTTGGATGCGCCTAGCATAGTGAACTCTTCACATGATTCGGTTCTGGCTGAATTATTGCCTGTGCAGCAAGGCAAATGGGTGACAGTGAGGGATCGCTCTAGTCGCGAATCAAAACACTCTTCACAAATTCACACCATAACAAATTCGATTTTCCCCACTCAGTGAAACAACACAGACTGAGAATTCTGTTGATTGTGCCCTGGTAATTGGTGATTCGATCACACGGAACGTGAAAATAGAGACACCAGCCACCATAGTCACATGTTTACCGGGAGCCAGAGCGCCTGACATCAAAGCAAAGTGCTGGCTAATGCTAATCGTAAATTCTCTAAGATTGTTATTCACGTCGGCACTAATGATGTTCGACTCCGCCAGTCGGAGATCACCAAAATTAATATTAAAGAGGTGTTTGAACTCACAAGTACGATGTCAGGCACTGTACTTTGCTCTGGCCCCCTTCCTGTTCGAAGGAGTGATGAGATAGTTAGTAGACTGACCTCACTCAATGGCTAGCTGTCTAAGTGGTGTCCGCAAAATAATATAGAATTCATAGACAATTGGAAAAGTTTTTGGGCAAACCTGACCAGTTGAAAAGAGATGGTATTCATCCTTCCTGGGATGGTGCTGCTCTTCTCTATAGTAATTTGGCTCATAGACTTAGAGATAAAACATGACAATCCTGGGCTCAGGTCAGAAGCAGACAAACTGGCTAAACTGACCGTCTGCTAGCGGCCTCGCGTCACCAAGATCAGATAAATCACATCACATAGAGCCTCTTTCACCTAGATATCACATAGAGACTGTGTCTGTTCCCCGAATTTGGAAATCCAAAAAATGTCCAAACCTATCTAAGATTAAAAATTTAATTGATGTTCAACAAATAAAAAACAAATATATTACAGATGAGCAAACGATAAACCTTGGGTTGCTGAATATTCGATCCCTTACTTCAAAAGCGCCATAGTTAACCCTCTGGGGCCTGCGGTATTGCCGGCGATACCAGTTCACTTTTTTTCTTATCAGTGCAAAAGAGACTCAAATAACTCTGTTGATTTTTGTCATACAGGCAAGTGTTATACATTATTCAAAACTGTTAAATGTCTACTTTTATTTGTATACACTAATAATAAAAACAAAATGTTGTGTATTTCGTAAAATAAAGAAAATAAACATGATGCACGTTCTGTCGTCTCTCTCAATGTGAAGTTCATTGTGAAACGCGACAGAAAATGATCTGTAACTCAGTAAATACTTGCCACCCACACGTGATAGTTATGTCTTTACAAAGCTTTAAGTCTCTATTTTTAAATTATGTAAATCATACCAAAAACAAATATTCTCTGTTTAAGTAATCCGTATGAAAGCAACAACATGTACACTTTCTCCAGCCCGAGCTCATTAACTTTAATTTGACCACACCCACACACGCGCGAGCTGTTCGAATTCAAATGATCCACGTGAAGGAACGCAGCGCCCTCATCACCTCTAAACAAAGAATCAGCGACTTCAATCCTGCTCTGCTTTTCGTCGAGTTTGGAAGTGTTTGGTCTGTGCACCTTGGATTTACCTCAGAAGAATTAGAAGAACACAATTTGATTATGAGAACGATTTTTAAGGTAAAACACATAGGCTAATAAGCATCTTATGGTTGCATAAACTTTACATTGTAGCTACAAGTTAAACTGGTGCCAGACTAAAATGTTATGAAATGAGATTGGAGTGAAAACATGAAGCCTAATGCTAAATGAATATACATGTACACACAAGAATGTTTTTATCTTTGATAATTAAACACAGCATGCTATAAAGTAGGCTTATTCTTCAATGGTGAATATCATAATGTTTAGACCCATGTTTACTGTTAAATACTGTGTTTGTAGAAATCTGCTCAAACGTAGATATGTATAATGTAACAATAATGTTTCATAGTTTGGAGCGGCTCGATCGCTTCAGTAAACGTTCTCTGCATGCGCTGAGTTTGAGTCAGTCGAGCTGTGCGTTTAAAAAGCAAAACACGCCAAACATTAGGCTTCATGCTTTTATTCCAATCTCATTTCACAACGAATGAAAACGTTTGAGGTAACATATGATAATCTATATATTTTTGTCTAGTGTAGTGTTACTGAAGTATTCCTTTTTAACGATGTATAGGCTGCCTGCTAATCTATCTGGTATTATTTTATGCAGCCCTACACATATAATAATGCACAACAAACTTGGTGTTCATATATATTTAATAATAAGTTTAACCAGAAAAAATCTAAAATGTATTCCCAAAATCGTTCAGCCCTAGAGTTTCTCTTCATATTAGCATGTTCACAGGTGGGTTTTTTTTTTTTTTTTTTACAGGGACCATATGCCCCACTGATGAGTCTTGCTGACTTCAACATTCACAGGAGACTCTGTACATGAACATGGTAAAATGAAAAATCAAACACCTTGACAGGTATGTACTACGTTTCAGGAATGGCACAAAGTTGTGTGACTGTTCAAGCCTCTGTCTTTAGATCAGTGTGTTTACTAATGTGATTTTTTGTCCTTTGTTGTGTATCTCTGGATTATGTTGTGCTGTAAACAATCTAAAAGACATTCTTTTTTAAATCTCCTCATTCTTTGTGCAAGGCTCCTCATAATGATAGGGCCTGATAGCACCTATTAGGGCCATTATGGGAGGGTCTTTGTCTTTCTCAGGTGTGAAAAGCAGTAATATTAATGAGATCACGCCCCTTCACATTAAGCTTTCTCACACAAAACATGTCTAAGAAATCTTAAATCACTTTATTGTCTTATCTGAATGAGTAGTCAGGATGATTTTCACATAGTTTTGGAGCAAATATTCTAGGCTATGTGATACAATTTTCAAAAGTCTTGTGAAGAAATAATTAGTATGGGTTTCATTACCTTATTTCAGTGACATTTTTTTTTTCACAAACCACACATAAATGTCATTATCTCAAAACTACAAACTTTTACATACATGCTGCCGACATATTATTGTAGCAGAGTTTTTGCTGAATACAGTGTAAAAAGACTTTAGCCATGCAAATGTTACAAGTAACAGAAATAAGCACAAATGTCAGAGCATGTCAGAACACCTCCAGGACCCAGAAAACACCTCAGATCCAAGAGGGTTAATGATATGATTTCAGATTATAACTAGGGATGCACCGATCCACATTTTTGCACTTCCGATCCGATCCCAATACCTGAATTTGGATATCGGCCGATACCGATACTATTCCGATACCAGAGCTGTGTTTGCTTTAATGGTATTATTGTTATTATTGTTGATTTTATATGATGCTGAAATAAACTCCTCTCAACAGCATGTATGTCCCAAAAGTATGTCCAATGTATGTCCCAAAAGGCAACTTGAGGTAAGTATAATGTCAGAAAAACAGGAAATCCTGTTAACGGGAAAAATCCCATTCTAAAAATAAATATGCAACTGTAAGGGTTTCAAATTGATTGCCATGTCAATATGTATTATATAAGAAAAGTGCAAGTGTAAAAACACATACTATCAATAAAACTGTGCATCTGAACAGCACAAATCAAGTACACTGGCTCTTGTAGTTTTAAAAATCAAGTCAAATCAAGTCTCAAGTCAAATATAAGAAAAGTGCAATAACTGTAAACATCTTAAACACTTTATCAATAAACACTTTATCAATAAAAATGTGTGCATCTGAACGGCACAAATCAAGTACAGTATGAGGTTTGGCACTGAAGATGACCTGGATTAAGCTTAACGCCAGAGTCTAACTATTCTTCAAAAGAAAACAATAAAAAGTAAATGACTCCTCAAAAAGTAAACACTTAAGAAGTGATGTAGTGTTCATCAAATCTCACTTAAACATTGGCAGGTTCTTTTTGAGGAATATGAGCATTTCTGCTCTCTCTGCTGTCAGACGATTCATCTTTTCATCCACGATATTGGATGCCATGCTAAACAGTCTTTCGCTTTCCACACTGGTTGAAGGGGCACTCAGGAACTTTACCACAACAGCAGCAAGGAGAGGAAAGTGGGCATGGTTGTTTGCCCAGTACTGGAAAGGGCTGTCTTTCTCACCCATCGTTGGTTCTTTCAAATACATTTGCATTTGGATAACCGCTGCCTGGGTACCTCCTGCAGGTTCATCATGCTCCTCCAGAATTCTGTCGTACAGACTGCTGAACCTGCTCTTACTTGTGCTTGGAGGAGAACCAGTACTTGGACCAGCTTCCATGCGAGCAACCTTTTTTGCTGGCTCTGCCTCTGTTGCCCCTGCAGCTGATGCCCTGAGCAGTGCTTGCTCCATCTTCTTAAGCTCTTGTGTCAGGAGAGCCTTCGCACTCCTGGCAGTTTCTTCACCCATAAAGAATCTGACACAAAAATTAAATGGGTTGAGTACAACTTATTTGTTGTTGCTGCAAGAACCCAGCCTGCATGCATGTACACAGCCATCTCCCCCCTTATCCAATTAATTGTAGGCCACATTAATAATCAATCAACATGTAGTTTTGGTTTTGTAGTCAGGATTGAACTTTTTCAGTTTTAAAACTTAGCCAACATTAATAAATAGGGCATTAATAAAAAGATGACTGACTCACCTATCTTTGTATCGAGCGTCCACTAAAGTGGCAACTGCATAGAGGGGTTCACTTTCGATGCTGCTGAATCGCCTGCTGACAGCTTGGAGGAGCGAGTTTTTCATTGTTTTGATGCGCTGTCAGTACTGTTCTCCTCGGCGAGCAGGCATGTTAAAACGGTGACGGCTGGGATTATGTCGGCTGCAGTGGAGGTCGCTGAGCTGATTTTCCTGGTTAACTCCTCGAAGGGCTCCAGCACCGTTACTATTACTAATATACTCGTTAGCTGACAGTGTTGCTGGCAAGTTGTGATCGGCAGCATATGCATAGAGAGGTCGCTTCTCTTTCAGAAGGCTCTTGATCATATAGAAGGAGCTGTTCCATCTCGTTTGAACATCTTGAACAAGACGAGTTGGGGTGGTCGTGGTTCCCGCACCTTGCATTTCATGCTGCAGGTCTTCCAAGCGAGACTGTGCGAGTTGTGAACGCTTGAAATGTCCTACGATCTTCCTGCTGTTTGCTAATGCATCACTACGCTGCGTTGTGACATTAGTCCCTCGTGCACAACGAGCTGCAACGAGTGAGCAAAACAGCCCAAATTAGGAACAGCCAAGTCTTCCATAGCAGCCTTCATATTACGTCCATTGTCCCGTAGAATGGCATGCACTTTTTCCAGAGGGATCTCCCAGTGATTTAACATCTCTGAAATGGAGGCTGCGATTGTAGCTCGGTTGTGTGAACCCCTGCACTTTTTTACCTGAAGCACCGCACTGCAGTGGCTATGTGTATCTGAGTCAACCCAGTGCACTGTGAGGCTTATCAGCGATATTGGGCAGACATCTGAAGTCCAAATATCTGTAGTAAAGCTCAGGGCTGGAACTCCTTTTAACTTCTCAGCTAACTTGTTTGACACTCGGCTGTATAGTTCAGGTAGCGCAGTCTCTGATAAATATCTTCTGGATGGTAAACTATACCGTGGCTGCAAGTGTTCAATCAGGCTGCGAAATCCTGGGTTTTCCACCACTGATAACGGTTGGTCATCGAGTACAACGAAGTTGAGCAACTTCTCGGTAATCCCTTTAGCCTTTACGTTGTCTGCCTGGAGTTTAACTTGCTTGTGGAATGACTCCAAAAGTGATTCCTGACAGCTCCCGTTGTCTGTCTGCCCCCTGGCTAAAAAATCCTTGTGCTCTTTAACGTGGTGCTTTTTTAAATGTTTGATGGCGTTCGTTGTGTTGTACGACGCGAGGGAGCTTCCACCTCTCTGAATAATGGCTTTGTAAACATTGCATTTCGCAGTCTTGCTCTGCGGTGATTCCAGTGTAAAGTATTTCCACACAGCGGACATGTTTAGCTAGCCACAATGCTGCTCAATACTATCCTGCTAGCTGGCTGCAAACTGCGGAATGGATTTCCTGAGCGGTCTCATAACTCTGTCTCATTGAGCCGCGCCTCCGTTCAGGAATTCCATTCCACAGTTTGCAGCCAGCTAGCAGACTCGCCGACGGGAATCACTTTTGGAGTCATTTCAGCAGACAACGTTAAAGTGCAGACATGGGTCATGGATATCAGATATCAACGCAGGTTGGATTGGGAAAATCCGATACCTGAATTACGCTGGTATCGGTCCCGATACCGATACTGGATCGGATCGGCCCCATCCCTAATTATAACCTAGATGTGCTGTGTTTGACAGAAACCTGGCTAAAACCAAACAATTACATTACTCAGTCAACCCCACAAGAGTTCTGTTATAAAGATGAACCTCGTCCGAAAGGCAAGGGGGAGGTGTTGCTGTAATTTATAGTAATATTTTCAAAACCAATAAGAAATCTAGTTTTAAATATATTTCTTTTGAAGTGTTGGTGCTTAATGTAAAAATATATAGTGTAAATGATAAATCACGTTTAAGAATTCTGCTGACTACTGTATACAGGCCACCAGGGCACCATAACGATTTTATCAAAGAATTTGCTAACTTTCTATCAGAATTAGTATTGACTGCAGATAAAGTCCTAATTGTTGGTGATTTTAATATACATGTAGATAATGAAAAAGATGTATTGGGATTGCCATTTAAAGACATTGTAAACTCAATTGGAGTTAGACAACACGTGTCAGAACCTACTCATAGTCGTAATCATACTCTAGATCTAATATTATCACATGGAATCAATGTTGATGCCGTTGAAATTCTGCAGCAGAGCGATGACATATCATATCATTATCTAGTCTCATGTAAATTACATTTAGCCAAGGCTGCACAGCCGACTCAGTGTTATAAATATGTTAGACCAGGGATGGGCAACTCCGGTCCTCGAGGGCCACTGTCCTGCAGAGTTTAGCTCCAACCATAATTAAACACACCTGAACAAGCTAATCAATGTTTTCAGGATTACTAAAAAATAATTTTTGTCAGGGTTGGAGCTAAACTCTGCAGGATAGTGGCCCACGAGGACCAGAGTTGCCCATCCCTATGTTAGACCTATCATTTCTGCCACTAAAGATTGCTTTATCAATAATTTTCCTAATCAGTTTCATCATCTCAGCATCCCGGATAGCTTAGAAGAACTTGCTATTGCAACAGAAACTTTTAACTGCATTGCAGTCTCCCTGAGGAAAAATTTGATTCATTTGTTGCTATAGGAGAGGAAGAATTTTGCAAACTCGTTAATTCGTCTAAATCAACAACATGTATGTTAGACCCTATGCCAACTAAACTAAACTAAAAGCAAATATTCTAGACTTTGTGATACAATTTTCAAAAGTCTTGTGAAAAAATAATCAATATGTGTTTTGTGATCTTATTTGAGCAACTTTTAATTTCAATTTTTTTCAATAACCACTCATAAACATTATTCTCTTAAAAATACAAACATGTACATACATGTTGCTCACATATCATGGTAGCCCCGTTTGTGCTATATAGAGTGAATTTACACCTTTGCCATTAACATGTTTATAAATAACTGAAAAAAGCACAAATGTCAGTGCATGTCAAAACATCCCAAGGGCCCCAAAAACACCCTGGTCCCCAGAGGGTTAATATGGCAATTTTCTTTCGATTTACAAATAGTTGGAAGTAATCAACTAAACAAAATGTATAACATTGGATTAGTGGTTTTTGGATATTTTACTGCAAAATTCCTACATATTGTACCTTTAATTATTTATTATTTATTCATTAATTATGATTTTTAAAATTTTAAACAACCCAAACACATCTATATACATTTGGATGCTGCATTAAACAAATTCTTAAAGGGGAAAAAATTTAAATAATAAATCAACTCCATAGCTGATTCCAAGTGACCAAGGGCTTAGGACATTCCAGTTCAGCCCATTGCAGTTTCCGTTAGTAGTGGGCACTTGTGCAACGTAAGCAATGACGTACATCCGAGTGAACGAGACAGAGGGAAGTTAGCGAGTAAAGGGCAGGACAATTTTGGACTGGAACACAGCCCTGGTCTAGCCTCTACTTCCCTTGGGATTACCCTGATGTGCTTAATTCTCACATCAAACACATAACAGTTAAATCAAGTTCCCTTTCGTGGGAACTCCTACGTCTCGTCGGAGGAGTTTCCAACGAATTGGGATCACGCTAGGGAGACCAATCGACTTCGAGTGAACTAAAACGAGCCAATAAATATTGGCATCCAAGATTTGCATTCCGCGACTCGCCTGCCAGTGCGGGTATAAAGGGCGGAAGCAAACGCATACACAATGCTTTTTGCTTCGGAGCCGACCAGTTGTGTCCTCTTGAGTGAATGAGACAACGAGTCTCTGTTTTCCGAGACCTCTCTGTGTTGGCGTGACGGCGCTTCAGTGATCTTCGCGAGCTCCCGGGCGCTGGCTGTTACTGCACGCGATCTACATCTTAAAAAGCTGTTCTCACAGCTGGTATTCGGTTGAGTGCACACAGCGGGCTTGAGGTTTCCCCGCTGTGTTGCCGCGTTGATCCCTGTGTGCTTCAGCACAATAAGAGAGTGTTTCTGTAAAAGAGCAACACGGGTGAAGATCGCGTCCTTTTCAGGATGACGTTTCACCTGTGTGTTTCTGGATGCGGTCGTTTCCTGTCCTCATTTGACGGCCACGATCACCGTTTCACATGCCTGGGCTTAAGCGTGTTGAGACTCCGTTCGTGGGTGGTTCATGTTCTCTCATGAGAGCATGACCACGTCGGCGCGTTGTTCGTCTCCCCTTTCTCGTAAAGGCTTGAGCCGTTCAGCGTGCCGTCAAGCCGCCAGCTGACAGCGCGGGTTGTCACGGCAACCCAGCGCGCGTCATTCGGCGCTCTAGATGCGCGGTCGAGACTCAAGTGCCTCAAACGAGGTGGAGTCCCTTTGCATTTTCCCCGATCTAGTTCCTCTTCTGCACCAGAAGGCATGTTGGTGTGGTAAGCCAACGTGCCAAAATCTGTGAAAGTTTTTCCTCTCTCACTACCCTTGATGGTGGTTTTGCTAATGGTAAGCCACCTCTTCCCTGCATGTGATGGTCAGTATAGGCCAAAAACACGCAGTGCACAAGGGTAGTTCTGAGTCGGGGTAGAGCTGTGCATAGTGACTACCGTGATTTTAGTCACAGCACTGGCCCTCGGTCAGACGATGTCCACACTGTGGTCCAGAAGTTTCCCAGGGCTAACCTTGCAGACGTACGAGTCATCGCCAAAGTTTTCTTTCTCGATGCTCCTGTTTCGGTGACACTGTAGGAGACTGTGCCCAGCGGCTCTCCACAGTTCAGAAGCAGGCTGAGGAAACTACGAGCTTGACTCGATGTGCTTCTGAGTCACTCATGCTCCTCCTCAGTCTGTTTGTCACCAAGGGTGTCAGTCCCCTGTGGAAGCTGTCACAGCTAGCTCTACTGTGACGTTTAGCTTCGCAGGAAGACGGCGCCACCTGTCTCAGCAGCCCTGAGACAGGCGACCCAGCGTTGGAGGAAGTTGCTCTCTGGGAGATGGTTTTCAGTAGAGCAATTTCTTCCATCTCTGGGTCACAAGACAAATAAACAAACAAATAAAAAACAGATATAATACAGATGAGCAAACGATAAAGCTTGGGTTGCTGAATATTCGATCCCTTAATTCAAAATCGCTCATAGTTAATGATAAGATTAAAGACTATAACCTAGATGTGCTGTGTTTGACAGAAACCTGGCTAAAACCAAACGATTACATTACTTTAAATGAGTCCACTCCGCAAGATTATTGTTATAAACATGAGCCTCGTCCGAAAGGCAAAGGGGGAGGTGTTGCTGTAATTTATAGTAATATTCTCAAAACCACTAAGAAATCTAGTTTTAAATATACTTCTTTTGAAGTGTTGGTGCTTAATGCAAATATATATAGTGTAAACGATAAATCACGTTTGAGAATTCTGCTGGCTACTGTATACAGGCCACCAGGGCACCATAAAGATTTTATCAAAGAATTTGCTGACTTTCTATCAGAATTAGTATTGGCTGCAGATAAAGTCCTAATTGTTGGTGATTTTAATATACATGTAGATAATGAAAAAGATGCATTGGGGTTGGCATTTAAAGACATTATAAACTCAATTGGAGTGAGACAACACGTGTCAGAATCTACTCATTGTCGTAATCATACTCTAGATCTAATACTATCTCATGGAATAGATGTTGATGCCGTTGAAATTCTGCAGCAGAGCGACGACATCTCAGATCATTATCTAGTCTCATGTAAATTACATTTAGCCAAGGCTACAAAGCCGGCTCCGTGTTATAAATATGTTAGACCTATCACTTCTGCCACTAAAGATTGCTTTATCAATAATCTTCCAAATCAGTTTCATAATCTCAGCATCCCAGATAGCTTAGAAGAACTTGATATTGCAACAGAAACTTTTAACTCTCTCTTTTCCAGCACTTTAGACACAGTTGCTCCGCTGCGCTTAAAGAAGATTAAAGAAAATAGTCCAACGCCGTGGTACAACGAGCACACCCGGGCCCTTAAGAGAGCAGCCAGAAAAATGGAGCGAAACTGGAAGAAAACAAAACTAGAGGTATTTCGGATTTCATGGAAGGAGAGCTCGATTGCTTACAGAGAGGCCTTAAAAGATGCTAGAACTAATTATTTTTCAACCCTATTAGAAGAAAATAAACATAATCCTAGGTATTTATTTGAACAAGTGACTAAACTAACGAAAAAGAAAGCTTCAAGCCCAGAAGTTTCCAAGAAACACAGCAGTAATGACTTTATGAACTTCTTCACTTATAAGATCGATAATATCAGGGACAAAATTATAACTATGCAATCGTCTACTACAGTATCGCATCAGGGAGTATATTGTAGTCTCCGTGAGGAACATTTTGTTTCATTTGTTGCTATAGGAGAGGAAGAATTTTGCAAACTTGTTAATTCATCTAAATCGACAACTTGTATGCTAGACCCTATACCGACTAAACTATTGAAAGAAATGCTTCCAGAGGTCATAGATCCTCTTCTAGATATCATTAATTCATCTTTGTCATTAGGATACGTACCAAAAACCTTTAAGTTGGCTATGATTAAACCGCTTGTTAAAAAACCGCAACTTCATCCTACAGAATTAGTCAATTACAGGCCAATCTCGAATCTGCCTTTCCTGTCAAAGATACTAGAAAAAGCAGTATCCTCACAACTGTGTTCCTTTTTAGAAAGAAATAATATCTGCGAGGATTTTCAGTCCGGATTTAGACCGTACCATAGTACTGAGACTGCTCTCATTAAAGTCACAAATGATTTGCTCCTATCATCCGATCGTGGTTGTATCTCTCTATTAGTGTTACTTGATCTTAGTGCGGCATTTGATACTATCGACCACAACATTCTTTTAAATAGACTAGAAAACTATGTTGGCATTAGTGGAATTGCACTAGCATGGTTTAAATCATACTTATCTGACCGTTTTCAGTTTGTAGCAGTAAACGAAGAGATGTCTTATCGATCACAAGTTCAGTATGGCGTACCACAAGGCTCAGTGCTAGGACCGCTGCTGTTCACTCTGTACATGCTACCATTAGGAGATATAATTAGGAAATATGGAATTAGCTTTCACTGTTATGCTGATGATACTCAGCTGTATATTTCTTCGAAACTTACCAATTCACAAAATTAACGGAATGCATAGCTGATATAAAAAATTGGATGACCAGTAATTTCCTATTACTAAATTCTGAAAAAACAGAGATTCTAATCATTGGACAAAAAACTTCCTCACCTAATAACCTAGAATACTGTCTAACACTTGATGGCTGCTCTGTTAAGTCTTCGTCGTCAGTTAGGAACCTGGGTGTGCTCTTTGATACCAATCTTTCATTTGAAAGTCACGTGTCTAGTATCTGTAAAACCGCATTTTTCCATCTTAAAAATATATCTAAATTACGCCATATGCTCTCACTGACAAATGCGGAACAATTAGTTCATGCTTTCATGACCTCAAGGCTAGATTATTGTAATGCTCTACTGGGTGGTTGCCCTGCACGCTTAATAAACAAACTACAGCTAGTTCAAAACGCAGCCGCTAGAGTTCTTACCAGAACCAGGAAGTATGACCATATTAGCCCGGTTCTGTCAACACTGCATTGGCTGCCTATTAAACATCGTATAAATTTTAAAATATTGCTGATTACTTACAAAGCACTAAATGGTTTAGCTCCCCAGTACTTGAGCAAGCTCTTAACGCATTATAGTCCTGCACGTCTACTGCGATCTCAAAATTCCGGCCAGTTGATAATACCTAGAATATCAAAATCGACTGCTGGCGGTAGATCCTTTTCCTATTTAGCACCAAAACTTTGGAACAATCTTCCTACCACGGTCCGGGAAGCAGATACAGTCTGTCAGTTTAAATCTAGACTAAAAACACATCTCTTTGGCTTAGCATACACATAACACATTATAGATTTCTATAATTCAATGTTAGGCTGCATAGATTAGATCAGCCGGAACCGGGAACACTTCCCATAATTCCTGATGTACTTTGTACATCACAAGAAGGATGGCGTCTACGCTAATATTAGTCTCTCTGTTTATCCCGAGGTTTACCGCAGACCGCTGGATCCAGGGCATATCCAGATCTGATGAAGGACCATCACATGGACACGACGACACGCATTATCAGGGCTGTGAAGGCCCATGGACACCTCAACACACTCATCTCCTCACCGGCGGGATGACCCAACCCCAACCAGATGAACTGGATAATATCGTGAAAGTTCTGATCCCATCTGACTCCTGAAATTATGCTGCCTAACTCATAATCATACACTGTTCATTCGTTGGCCAGAGGAGGACTGGCCCCCCGACTGAGCCTGGGTTCTCCCAAGGTTTTTTTCTCCATTCTGTCACCTGATGGAGTTTTGGTTCCTTGCCACTGTTGCCTTCGCCTTTTGGCTTGCTTAGTTGGGGACATTTAATTTTGAATTGAACAATACTATTTCAACATTGTTTTCCTGTTACCTCTGTAAAGCTGCTTTGAAACAATTTGTATTGTGAAAAGCGCTATATAAATAAAGGTGACTTGACAAGAGGGTGCGGACTGCAGTGAGTGACGCTCCCATGCCTTGCCACTCCTTTCCCCCTCTTCCATCGCTCAGATGTCAGTGACGCCGCCACGGCCTCGTCACTCTCGTCTCCCGCTGGGCAAGGAGGCACAGAAACCTGGACTCGACGCCCCTGGGCCTCGCTCCTCGTTTCCCCTCCTTCCTTCGCCTTGGGACAGCCAGCAGCCTCTCTCTCGGCCGCAGTGATGCCTCCGGAGTCTGGTCCCTGCCTTCCACTTCGCTGCCCCTCCGCGGGTACGCCGGTGGTTCGAGTGGGCTCGTTGGTGCGGTCTCTCGAGGTCTGGCTAGCGCTTCCGAGGCCGTTCCACTGGCTCGTCCGTACCATCTGGCTCGGCTATGCAATTCAGTTTGCCCGCTGGCCTCCCAAGTGCAAGGGCATCCGCTTCACCCAAGTGCGGAGCGTCGATGCCCTTGTCTTGAGGAAAGAGATCTACGTCCTGCTGGCGAAGGACGCGATCGAGCCGGTTCCTCCAGCCGAGATGAGGTCTGAGTTCTACAGCCCTTACTTCATTGTACCCAAGAAGGGCGGGGGGTTACGGCCAATCCTGGACCTGCGAGTTTTGAATCGGGCCCCACACAAGCTCCCGTTCAAAATGCTCACGCAGAAACGCATCTTCGAATGCATCCGTCCCCAGGATTGGTTTGCAGCGATCGACCTGAAGGACGCGTACTTTCTTGTCTCGATTCTCCTTCGACACAGACCCTTTCTTCGGTTTGCGTTCGAAGGTCGAGCATATCAGTACAAAGTCCTACCCTTCGGCCTGGCCCTGTCGCCCCGTGTCTTCACGAAAGTCGCGGAGGCGGCCATTGTTCCCATGAGAGAACATGGCGTTCGCATTCTCAACTATCTTGACGACTGGCTCATAATAGCTCACTCGCAAGATCTGTTGTGCGAACACAGGGACCTGGTGCTTCAGCACCTCAGCCGCTTGGGTCTTCAGGTCAACTGGGACAAGAGCAACTCTGCCCGATGCAGAGGATCTCTTATCTCGGTATGGAGTTGGACTCGGTCGCTCAGACTGCGCGCCTCACCGAGGAGCGCGTCCAGTCAGTGCTCAACTGCCTCAAGTCCTTTCAAGGCAGGTCAGCGGTCCCACTGAAACAGTTTCAGAGGCTCCTGGGGCATATGGCAGCCGCAGTAACGCCGCCCAGTCTGCTTCATATGAGACCGCTTCAGTGCTGGCTTCACGATCGAGTCCCGAGATGGGCGTGGCAGAGTGGCACGTTCCGGATCAACATTACCCCACACTGTCGCCAAACCTTCAGTCCTTGGTCAGAGTGCCCCTAGTCCAGGTCTCCAGGCATGCTGTGGTTTTTTTACAAATGCCTCTGCCAACGGATGGGGGGCCACGTACAACGGGCATGCAGTTTCAGGTCTGTGGACGGGGCCTCAACTGCATTGGCACATCAACTGCCTAGAGTTGCAAGCAGTACGCTTAGCCTTGTCTCGCCTCAAGGGGCTGCTTTTGCACAAGCACGTACTGGTCCGTACGGACAGCACTGCGACCGTTGCGTACATCAACCGTCAGGGTGGTCTACGTTCCCGTCGTATGTCGCGACTCGCCCGCCATCTCCTCCTGTGGAGTCAGAAGCATTAGAAGTGCTCTACCGTACAGCCAACGAGCTACGGCAGCCACCTCTTCCGGGAGAATGGCGACTCCACACCCAGGCGGTCCAGCTGATATGGGGAATTTTCGGAGCCGCTCAGATAGATCTGTTTGCCTCTCCGGACACAACCTATTGCCGGTGTTTTTTTTTTTTCTCTGTCCGAAGGTTCCCTCGGCACGGATGCACTGGTGCACAGCTGGCCCCAGGGTCTTTGCAAGTATGCGTTTCCCCCAGTGAGCCTTCTTGCACAGACATTGTGCAAGGTCAGGGAGGACGAGGAGCAGGTCCTGTTCGTTGCGCCGTATTGGCCCAACCGGACTTGGTTCGCGGAACTCATGCTCCTCGCGACAGCCCCTCCTTGGCCGATTCCTCTGAGGAAGGACCTCCTTTCCCAGAGACGGGGCACCTTGTGGTACCCACGTCCAGTCCTCTGGAGACTTCATGTCTGGTCCCTGGACGGGACGCGGAGGTTCTAGGTGGCCTACCACAGGGTGTGGTGGACACCATCACTTCCACTAGAGCCCCCTCTACGAGGCGCCTCTATGCGTTGAAGTGGAACCTGTTCATCGATTGGCGTTCTTCCCATCGGGAAGACCCCCGAACTTGCCTGATCAGAGTCGTGCTTTCCTTCCTGCAGGATGGGTTGGAGCGAAGGCTGTCTCCCTCCACCCTCAAAGTGTATGTTGCCGCAATAGCAGCTCATCACGATGCAGTAGAAGGTAAGTCATTGGGAAAGCACGACCTGGTCATCAGATTCCTTAAGGGTGCCAGGAGGCTGAATAACCTCGTAATTTGCACCCCTTACCCTCTTGGGACTTAACTCTAGTGCTTAGGGCACTCCAGAGGCTCCCTTTTGAACCCTTGCCTACGGTCGAGTTATCTTGTCAATGAAGACAGCTCTCCTGTTGGCTTTGGCTTCTTTTAAGAGGGTAGGGGATCTGCAGGCATTTTCGGTCGACGAATCGTGCCTAGAGTTCGGACCGGGCCTTTCTCACGCTGTTTTGAACCTGTAAGCGCTGCCCCTGGAGGAGGCAGACCCAGCCCTAGCTTTTCTCTGTCCCGTCCGCGCCCTGCGTTGCTACGTGGACAGAACGCAAAGCTTCAGGACCTCAGATCAGCTCTTTGTTTGTTACGGAGGCCAGCAGAAGGGGAAGGCTGTCTCCAAGCAGAGGTTATCCCACTGGTTAGTGGATGCTATCGTCCGGGCTTATGAGTCCCAGGACGTGCCTTGCCCACCTAGGTTGACGGCACACTCTACTAGGAGTGTTGCCTCCTCCTGGGCTCTGGCGCAAGGCGCCTCGCTGACAGACATCTGTAGAGCTGCAGGCTGGGCGACACCTAACACGTTCGCAAGGTTTTTTAGCCTCCGTGTTAACCTGTTTCCTCCCGTGTACTCGCTACGGCAAGTAGTGCGAGGAATTAGGTTATGTCGGCTTGCTACGCCATTCCCGCCCCGTGGGCCGGATACGTGCGTCTTCTTACTCCGTTGGTTCCCCAACATACGGCTAACCTCGTGAGTTCCTCCATTACCCCTTCGGCACCAGGCGAGGCGGTTCGGGTTAGCTCCGTGTCTTCCCTCGACAGACCTATTCTGTCGTCCTTGCTGAGTACGCTCCCACCCCTCGGGCTGGGACTACCTCAAGGACTGCCGTATGTTTCACTACCCTATGGGTTAGTACAGACGTGTATTCCAGTGCCTCCCTTCGGGTGGGAAGGGGCCAGCATCATGGCGTTTTATTAGGGATCCCAATTCGTTGGAAACTCCTCCGACGAGACGTAGGAGTTCCCACGAAAGGGAACGTCTCGGTTACGTCTGTAACCCTCGTTCCCTGAGTCCCTTCGCCATGCTTGCTGTACCTTCGCGGAGGACTGGGCTCTGTTCGGCTCCTCTGCGAAAAAGCATTGTGTATGCGTTTGCTTCCGCCCTTTATACCCGCACTGGCAGGCGGGTCGCGGAATGCAAATCTTGCATGCCAATATTTATTGGCTCGTTTTAGTTCACTCGAAGTCGATTGGTCTCCCTAGCGTGATCCCAATTCGTTGGAAACTCCGACGAGACGTCTCCGTTCCCTACTCCGGGAACGAGGGTTACAGACGTAACCGAGACGTTATAATTACACAAAAAAAAATTCCAAGTGAAAACTGAATGTTTGCTTAAAAATGTTAATTTTGAATAAGATCTGTTTCTCACCTTGTCTTTGCAGTCTTCACTGATGAGTTTACTATTCTCCAATATATCTGAAAGCATATCATTTATTATCTATTTTAATAACAGAAGAGCAATCCATACAGCATGAAATTATTTAACACATTCATTTTCTAAATTGTATTTACAGTGTTAACATTAATGTTAGATTTTACATATATTTATACAAAATAGCAAATGAGAAATTTTACTAAAATTATCATTTAAAAAAATAAGAGCAGACAAGACAGTGAGAAAAACTGTCCAGAGAAAATTTTGCCAGTGTTTTAAGTTTTGCAGCCTTAATCTAGCATACTGTGCTTAATCTTTTATCACTTAACCATATATTTAGGGCCCGCCCACACGAAGACGCGTTTCGCTGTATATGTATAAATTTATCGTATTGGCGTTTCTTCCACACGGATCCGGCGTTTTGGGAGAGTGAAACCGCTATTTTTTGAAACCGGGTCCCAAAGTGGATAAATCTGAAAATGACGCCCTTGCGGTTTCGTGTGTACGGCCAATCCGTATATTTTGTGAAACGATGATGTCATCACCCCACGTGTCAACTAGTCAGACACGCCAAATCAGTAGCCATAACAGCAACAACAACTGCGACTACTTGCTTGAGTTCATGCTTCAGAAGCTACTGAGCCTCTTTTATTTATTTATTTATTTATTTATTATTTAGGCCTACTTTAATGTATTTTTATTTTATTTATTTATTAGGGCCCGAGCACCGATGGTGTGAGGACCCTCTTGGAATTGCTCCGTTTATTATTAGGGCCCAAGCCTTGAAAAGGCGAAGGCCCTATTGTTTTCCTAAGGAATATTCTTTATTCTTCCGCATTATGATTATTTTACTACCTTTTGGGCACTTTTGGGGCACTTAACGTGCTCGAAAACTCTTGAAACGTTGCACACGGGTCAGAATCTGCGGCCATCAGGGCCGGGCTGAAGCCGGTACCTGGGCGTGGCAGCGGGGCTCGACAGCGCCCCCTGGAATGGGGTTTGAACACTTGGTCCATAAATCAAACACGCTTGCATGTAATATGTAATTTGACGCGCTATTCGCGTCTGGAGTGAACGCAGCATTATAGGACGACTCTCGAGTTACTTCGCTCGGTTATGCCAACACTTCTGGTGGACGCTTCTTCATTGGTGCGGTTTCTTCTTCCGGTCGACGGACTGTGAATCGAAACTAGGAATCGAAATTTAAACTTTTGAACGATTCCGGGAAAATCGCAAAGCAAGTCCCGGTTCCAATCGATACTCGATAACCCAAGCCTACTGCCAACAGGAAGTGACATGTTTAACACTGTTGTGGACTTCGAATAATATATAAAAAAGTGCCAGCAAGTGCTAAACATGCTAACAACATACTTGAAACATGCTAAAACATGCTAGCAAACACTTAGCTAAGTGCTAAAGCACGCTATTACTGCAATTAAATAGTAATTTGCTGTAACTCAGGCATGGAATGTCCAATCTGCCCCAAACTTCACACATTTGATAAGAGTCCTGCCCTGAACACATCTACATGAGAATATTCAGTTATAGGAATAGCGCCACCTACTGGCAACACGAAGTGTCATGTTTAACACTGTGACGCAGTACTAGTAACATATTAAAAATGCCATTGAATTATAAACATGTTATAAACATGTTAAAACATGCTAGCAATTCTTAGCTAAGAGCTAAAGCATGCTAATGCAATAAAACAGGAAGTTGTTGTTACTTAAGAAGGCAATGTCCAATCTGCCCCAAACTTCACACATTTGATAAGAGTTCTGTCCTGAACACATGTGCATGCTCATATTCAGTTACAGTCATAGCGCCACCTGCTGGCAACAGGAAGTGACATGTTTAACACTGTTGTAGACTTCTAATAATATATAAAAAAGTGCCAGCAAGTGTTAAACATGCTAGCAACATACTAGAAACATGCTAGCAAAAAATTAGCTAAGTGCCAAAGCATGCTATTACTGCAATTAAATAGGAATTTGCTGTAACTCAGGCATGGAATGTCAAATCTGCCCCAAACTTCACACGTTTGATAAGAGTCCTGCCCTGAACATATCTGCATTACAATTTTAAGTTAAAGTAATAGCGCCACCTACTGTCAAAAGGAAGTGACATATTTTACACTGTGATGCAGTACTAGCAACATAGTAAATACGCCATTGAGTTCTAAACATGCTAGAAACATGCTAGCAACATGCTAGCAACACTTATCTGAGTGATAACGCATGCTATTTTCCCCATAATAAAGGACATTTTTGTAACTGACTTTGACATACTCCCACTATATTTATCTACTTAAATGCACATTGCCCACCGTGCTCTGTCTTCCTAAAGCCACCGGGTGGCGCTGGCACGGGTGCGAGGGCCCTTTCAATGCTGCTTGCAGCTTTAATATATTTATATTTCGTTCTCATGCTATGATGCTTGTATTTTGTCTGATTAAGACATTTCGTATTTTGTAGGGATGGGCATGTCAAGCAAATATAATATTCGACGATCGCTGGGAATTATTTGATTTTTATTCAAAAAACGCACCTCTGCCCCTCATGCTCACCGGTGACACGGCGTTCGCTCCGACATTAAATTTCTTGTACTGTAGGCCTATCTGTTGTAGCCATTAAAGAAAAGTTAGTTTCATATTTATGTTTAAATAATGTTATTTTTTCCATTTCATAGATGTTGATTAGGCCCTGAAAAGTGAAAAAAATATGAAAATTGAACAGCACGAGTAAGATGCGCAATATCGAGACACATCATTTTGACCACTTCATTAAGTTTTGTTTTGTATAAAGCCTTTCTTTAAAGTGAATTTCGTTTTGTATAAATTGTATCTTAATTTTAATCAATGTTTCATTAACCAAATGACTGGATTTAATAAATAAGAAGCAAATATAGCAGACAATAGCCTATAATCAGGACATGGAGGTGCCGACGCGATATAACTTGCATCGCACGAGAACTGGAGCTTGTCTCATAAATGAACAGAAACTCAGAAATATATCTCAGCTTGAAATGTCTATTTTTAACCAAAACAATTCAAAACGAAAAGAAACAGACAACTCTAATCCGTATGAAGTGTGCATTTCTCTCTATAGGCACCTTCACAACACTGCGAAGGTGGCGAGTCAGCATCGTCACACAAAACACTAGTTTATTAATAAACAATTAAAATGTCTCCTTGCTATATTTGACACATTCATAATGATTAGGCTTATTTGCCGGTTCTTTGTGGCAAGCTTTATGCGTCTGCTAACTAATCGACTATCGTGACTCATCCCCATTTTGTACCATAGTTTTTCATATTGTTCAAAAAAATTCTTTGAAAAAAAGAAAAGAAAAGAAGCTACTGTGCCTAATATTACTGTATATTATTGTATACAGCGCACAAGGTTTATGCGCAAGTCTTCTACTCTGTTTTTAGTGTATCTGTGTTAGAATTACAGCGCCTCGTACTGGTCTGACATATATATACAGTGGTTTCGTGTGTACGCAGATATTTCTTGAGACGACGCCGTGTTTACGGATTTTTTTTTTAGAACGAAGAAAAAAAAAATCGGATAGGGAACGCACCGGCTTCGTGTGGACGTGGCCTTAGAGCGATGCACGTGACAAGAAATTTGCTTAGCTAAAACATTTTTGCATGTCAACGTACATTTTCTGAGATAGTAAAAGGGGTGTGAAAAAGTACATATTTTTAAAATAGGATGCATGGTTTCACATTTACAAAGTTTTTCAAACAGTTGGTTGGATCATAGAGTAAACACAGGAGTAAAAACTTATGGCCAAAGACATTTGTCTGAATGTGTATGGCTGAAGCACCAGTGGTTAAAAATTATGAATTTAAAGAGACAACTTTACTGAGCAAACAGTCTAATAGATAAAGCATCTAGCCTGATGTAGTGTCAACAATAAATTAGAAAACAATTCTAAAACTACTCAACCTCACTAACTGACTAGTTGACTGTTAGGGCCAGATTTATTAACAGTTTGCACCAACATAAAAAAACTGTGTTAAAAACTACTTTGGGTCATTGGGTCAACTAAGATACTAAAGACACACAATGAAAGATTAGCGCTGAAAAGGTGTGGACATGGTTATTTTAGCAGCTGAGCTTATTGCATATATATTTTTAGGAGTTTCCCTTTCAGACGCAAAGTTTATGGGAGAAGAGTATTTAAATGTATCGCGCAAGGTGATTTACTAAGGTTTGCGCTAGTCAATTTACTGGTATTTGCGCCATTATTTACATTATTTATCTTAACCAGATGCTAATTTGTGCTGCTCTTATTAGATTGTGTTGGTCACTATGGAAATGATTCGACTGCATCTGTGTCCTTTAATTTGCGCCTGGTCAGTACATCACACGCAGAACTTTTCACTCCCATCTGCGCTTTTTTGTTTTTGTGCTCTCACGCTAATTTGCTCTGTTTAGTAAATCTGGAAACTTAGTCAACTAACTCAGAAACACTAAAAGAAATATTAGTGATTGTTGTACTCACTATGGCAGGTGGGACAGCGTTTGCCATTGCAGGCAAACTTGGTGAGAGTCATATCAAAATCTGAGATCACCTACAACATAAACAACAAAAACCCATCAATTCCCATGTCATTACATGAGACCCTTTAATCACTGTACTCAATAGAAAACACAAGAATAAAACAACAACTGATATCTGCATTGTGATGAGAATTTGGTTTAATCAAATGAGCACCTCAACATCTCCTTTAACATGACAATGCATTTTAGCAAAAGCTTACCACATACTAAGTACATTTAAGCAGCTAAATATTAGAATTAAATTGTTTTGTAAAAAGCAGAAGTGTCTGATACAGTGGGTGAGCACATTAATTATCACAGCTGAAAACCAAAGATTATGAAAGCCACAATAAGGCCTGTGATGGATTTTTTTTATTAATCATAACTAACATTTGTTTTTCTTGCAGGAACAACATTCATATGCTTTGAATTTGAAATGTATGTTTCTCCTTTGGTGAAAACTCATGACTTTGGTTGTGTGAGTGTAAAAATAACAAATATGGGAAATGAAACTAGACAGATGTCTAAACCTTTTGGTTACCTAGTGACAAGAGGGCTTGTCTAAGAAGAACCAATAAATTGTGGGGGAATTATGTAATGCTTCATGTCATTTTCACCCATTCCCCTATTCTATAAAAACTGTATTTGTATTTGTGTTTACTGGTGGGATTCTCTCTGAAATTTGTCTGAGATCCTCCGGCCGCGCTTAAAGCTTCTTCTTGGGAGAGATTCTCTGAGAACTGCTCAGGAAGATATCCCGGTCGTGATTAAAGCATTGAAAGGACATTTGCTGAAGTCTGTCAGTTATTATTGCTGCACAGCAAGTTAGGGTTAGTAGGCTCAGCCGACGTCGATGTGTAGACGCGCTGGAGTATAGAATTAGCACCCAGCCGACGTCGCTGTGTAGACGTACAAGAGTATAGGGTTAGACTTGGCCGATGTCAACTGTAGACACACCAGAGTTTAAAGATTATAGGATCCCAATCCCAATTCTACCCCTTACCCCTTCTTTTTCCCCTACCCCTCTGTTAAGCGCACTCATGTGAAGGTGTAGGGCTGTCTCAATTCTCTTTTTGTTGGAGGGGTAGGGATAAGGGGAAGGGCCAGATAGGCCGATAAACAAAGATTTTTCAGACCCCCTGTGCATCGGCCACAGTGCATCGGCCACATGCATCGGCCACAGTGGCAACATGGCTGCCGAAGCGAAAAAGGAGACCAATAAATGTATTTTGGCGTTAATAAGGACTTTAACACATCTTCCGTTTTCACGGTGTAGTGAGATGTTTTTGTTTAAGTAGTGTTTAATACAGCTGTCTTTTCTTATCATTTGTGCGTGATAAAGTGTCTTTGGTGATCAGGGAGCGGAGCTAATACAGAAATGGGCAAAAATACTAAACCTGACACTGGCAGTGCTAAAAACCAAGTAACCTCTGGCAAAGACGACGAGGAATCCGAAATGGTGGCGGCGCCTGTTCCACTAACAGCAGCGGTGCTCGTGTCAGAGCTTGAGAAGTTGAGGCGAAGTTTGACAGAGGAATTCACAGCTTTGCTGAACTCTTCTTTATCTCCATTACAAACATCGTTGGAAAGCATTCACAGCATTTTGGCCTCTCACACCACCACTATTTCCAAGATGGAGACGGCTCTCACTGACCATAGCAGCAGGATCACTGAGTTGGAGAGCGAAGTCACTTCGCTCAAGGCCAATCTTACGGCGGCGGCTGATTTGAATGCAATGCTTGGTTCTGCTGTGGAGGATTTGGTGTCCCGGTCGAAGCGACAGAATCTACGGGTGGTTGGCTTTCCAGAAATCCAAGAGAATTCACTGACTTTTTCTTTGAAACTATGAAAGACGTCCTTCAGCCCCTCCTGAAATTGATCGCGCTCATTGGAGTCTGGCGCACAAACCCCGTCAAGGTGATAGACTGCGCCGTTCATAGTTAAATTTCACAGGTTTCTGGACAAAGATGCTGCACTGCGCTGGGCCAAGGAACACAAAGAGATCTCATACCAAGGTCACACCATAAAGATCTACGAGGACTTCAGCGTGGGTATCGCCAGGAAGCGTGCAACCTTCAACAAAGTCCAGTCAAGTTTGTACAAAAGAGAATACGCTTTGGCATGATCTACCCAGCCCGCCTGCGCATCACTCATAACGGTGAGCATGTCTTTGACACTCCGGAGGCGGCTGAACGTTTCTTTCAGGAACACATTCAAGATGGATAATGTTCAATTGTACTGCCCTTTTATTAATCATCAGTGAATAGATTATTTCATAAACTGAGTAGCTATGTCTTTCTCATTTGCGTGAATTACGTGGATCACATAAGTTCATGCTCTATTAGACATAAGTCCATCACTATTACTATATTATTCATTATCAGAGTGGTCATCACTGCATGGTTTTCCGGTTGTGCTACAGTTTGTTCCTGCAACTCGTGTGGGTTTCTATGGCGAGTTTAGGATGTATGTTCTTTTGTTTTTGTTGTTTTATCTGTTTTGGGTTGTTTATATTCATATGGAGGAAAAGGATAACTCAATTGTGGTTTTTTTCTTTCTTTTTTTTTCTTTCTTCTCTCCAGTCCTTTTTACTGATTTTGTTTTCCATGGATCAGTGAAATGGCTGGACTAGGCCTAAATACAGGGATGAGTAGTAGGGGTATTTCTGTTAACCTAGTTAGTTGGAATGTCCGAGGTTTAGGAGGGCCAAATAAACGTTCTCGAGTGTTTTCTCATCTTTAGAATCTGAATTCTGATATAATTTTTCTTTAGGAAACACATCTGCTAGTCAAAGAACATGTTAAATTAAGAAAACCCTGGATTGGCCAGGTGGTTCACTCTAATTTTAACAGCAGAGCCAGAGGTACAGCTATTGTTATGCATAAACTAGTTAATTTCTCTCCATCACAGATTATTGCGGCTTGCCGTCTGGATTCCTGTCTTCCTAAAATAATCTCTGAAGATCAGACCGGTTTCATTAGGGGACGACAATTATCATCAAATATTCGACGACTCTTAAATATTATCTTCTCTTCATCCACCTCTTTATCTAGTGAGATAATCATCATTAGATGCGGAAAAGGCCATTGACCGGGTTGAGTGGAATTATTTATTCACTAAGTTAGATAGATTTGGCTTTGGCCCCTTTTTCACGTCATGGATACGCCTTTTGTACACAGCTCCTGTTGCTAGTGTGAGAACAAATGTTTTGTGTTCCCAATATTTCCCGCTCTCAAGAGGTACTCGCCAAGGTTGTCCTCTTTCCCCTCTATTGTTTAGCAATAGAACCTCTTTCCATAGCCCTGAAAAATTCCCCTCTTTTTTAGGTATTGTTAGAGGAGGGATAGAACATCATGTCTCGCTTTACGCTGATGACCTTTTTGCTTTTTGTTGCGAACCCAGTCGTCTCTGTCTATGATCTTTTGAATATTTTTAACAATTTTGGTTCTTTTTCTGGTTATAAGCTTAATATAAACAAAAGTGAATGTTTTCCAGTAAATAGCATGGCTAAACAAATCCCAGTGGAGGAGCTGCCTTTTCATGTTTCCTCCACAAAGTTTCGCTACTTGGGGGTAAATATTTTGCACTCTTTTGATCTACTATATCAATATAATTTCTCCAAATTGCTCACTCAAGTCAAATTAGATTTGCAACGTTGGGATAAGTTACCTCTTACTCTATTTGGTAGAATTCAGTCAATCAAAATTAATATTTTACCTAAGTTTTTGATCCTTTTTCGGACCCTTCCAGTGTTTTTACCAAAGTCCTTCTATATGGCAGGGCAGACCTCCCAGGCTAAGCAAGGCATATCTTCAGAGACATAAAAAAGATAGGGGTCTTGCTCTGCCTAATTTTTTTATTTATTACTGGGCAGCAAATATCAGAAAAATCCACAGTTGGTTTAATTACCCATATAGAACTCCCCATATAGATTGGTGTTTGTGCTGTATTGTCATCTCAAGGTTTTTAGTGTCACAGGACATGTTGTAAAGCATTAATTTGACTTTTCCTGGTAAAACAGGCAAATTTGATTTTATACTAATTAGGGCTGGGAAAAAATTAATCGTGATTAATCGCATCCAAAATAAAAGTTTTGTTTACATAAAATATGTGTGTGTAGTGTGTATAATTATTTTGTATATATAAATACACACATACATTGTAAAATCAAATCGTACTCCTTACTATAAAAATACTAGTAGGTTTACTTGATTTTAACCAAAATGTTGAGTTTACTACAAATTTTTTATTGTTGCTGAATATTAGAAAATATAGTTCCCATAACTAACGTAATTTAAGTAAAATTACTCAATGTCCAAGAGGTGCTGTTACGCATGCGTACTGGTCCACAATTTCCCCTCCCCCACACAGCACAGAAGCACATGCAGCTTTTACAGAAAGGATCGCACTTCGTGAAGTTCAAGGTAAACTCTTTTAATTTAAACCTCATTTTCTCATTTTTTTGTGTGCTAGTCTTAATAATCGTTACATTTTCTGCACTTTGTTAGTTGCATTTTGTTTAGTTGAATATTAGCCCATGTTAAGAACACAAGCACGTTTTGACCACTGCCCATTATCTGAAGCAATTTCTGCTCAAAGTTATTTGCCGCTTTATATCTGTAAATCCAGCTGCCTGGTTGCCTATTAATTACTATTAACTCATTCATTTGTTTTAGTGATGGGCAAGGTTAACCAGTAATTTGAACTGATGATTGGTCATGAACGGTTATGCAGACGCGAATGTTTACAGAATTCAAAATTCAGTGACAACTCTACAAAACGTGTCAAATGGGTCAACTCGTTTAGAATGTTGTGTTTATGGAATGCTTTTCGTTGACCCTCAACATATACTAGGTCTAGGATAGCTGGACGCGCCAATTTCGAAAGAGGCAGCAGACACGGTTGCATTCACTCTAGAGAGTGCGCAATCCAGGCAAAGTACAAATTGATGGAACAGACCGCTAACGTTACATCTCCAGATCAGTTATTTAATTTTTTTTTTAAATAACGATTTTTAACTTGACAGGGCACGTTAAAAACGCAATGATAAATGCTGAACTCCAGTCAGGCCGGTTGCTTCGAAAATTAAATGCGTGCTTATTATGATAATTATGGCAATATGCAGGCAGCACAGCAAAGGGTAACACTTTATTTTGATAGTCACTTTAGACATTCTACTAAATATAAGTAACTTTGCAGCTACATGTCAACTAACTCTCATTAGAGTATTAGTAGAGTATTAGTAGACTGTCTGCTTATTATCTGCTAACACTTTATTTTGTTGGTCCCCCAAAAGACATTCTACTGACTATAAGTAACTTGGCACCTATAAGTCAACTTGTTCTCCTAACCCGAACCCTAACACCTACCAGTCTACTGAGAGTCTACTACAGTCTACTAATACTCTAATGAGAGTTAGTTGACATGTAGTTGAAAAGTTACTTATAGTCAGTAGAATGTCTAAAGTGGACTATCAAAATAAAGTGTAACCCAGCAAAGAATCTGGCTGCGTCCGAAACCGCATACTTCCCTACTATATAGTAGGGAAAAAGCAGTAGGCGAGCGAATAAGTATGTCCGAATCCTTAGTATCCATAAAAGAGTAGGCGAGAATTACCAGAGTGACGTACTAATTATCGCGAGATTCGGGCGTACGTATACTTATAGTACGTCCGAATATTCCTACTTTCGTACTATATAGTAGGGGAAAACAGTATAGAGCTCGGGATCGTGTCATCACGTCGCAATGCATTGTGGGAATAGCGGTACGGAAGTAGATGTACTGTAGTAGGCAGTAGGCGGGAATTCAAATTGTAACGTTGGTCATTTGGTATTATCCTTTTTAATTTAGATTTTTTGGAAAATGGTTCAGTATTGCTCTGTTGTGAGCTGTTTTAATCGATCTCACGATCGAAAGGGCAAACGCCTCTCAAATTGTGTTACTTTTCACCATTTTCCAACGTGGAAAAAAACACAAGGAGACTTGGTGTCTAAAATCACAAAGAGGCGTTGATGGCTTGGGTCGCTGCTATACGGAGGAAAACCATTACCTTTGATAATATTTCCAAGGACATGCTTGTTTGCTCACGGCACTTTCACAAAGGTAAGGTATTGTTATCACAGCTGTGGTCTCTGCTTTGCTTTGCAATCAACTCCGTTAGCATCGCGACTAATCGCGATTAGCCGTTAGGCTAACTGATAACTGATATTTTTATGACATGGTCAATAGATTTTCAGCTGCCAGAGTTAACTAGCTAGCTACATTTACATTGAATGTATTAATTTAGCAGTAAACTAAAGTTCTGCTGTTCAGATTAAAGCAGTAAGTACGTTGCTGTGTTTTGGGAGCAAGCTGTTAAATATAAAGATACTGTTGTAGCTGTTAGCCAAATCAGCATATAAAATATCGATTAAAATGCTTTATTATGATGAAATGAAATGCCCTTTTATTGTCACTATACACATGTACAATGAGATTACAAGCAACTTCTTTTCCAGTGCCAACATGTAGAGCAATAACAACATTAAATTAAATAAGAGAATTGTTTAATTGATTGAACTGAATTAAATAACCACATAGAACTAAATAGTAGTGCAAAGGATAATTATTATTAATAGCTTACATATTGTTCTATTGCTGGAGCTCTGTAGTTTAATTGTTAATAGCTTAAAGTTATTCCATTGTTGTAAGTCTCTTTGGATTTTAACATCTCTGCCAAATGAATACATGTAAATGTAAATCACACAATTGCTGACAGCTATGTAACAAAATTTTGTTTTTTTGTTGTTGTTGTTTTCAGGCAAGCCAGCATATGAAATGTTGCAGTGTGACCATGATTGGGCACCGTCTCTACACCTTGGTCACAAAGGGATCAGTGGAAATTCTGACAGATATCAGCGGAGGATTCAAGGGCAGCAAGCTCCAGTTGTGTCACCCTTTACCAAACCTTCTGCTGCCACATCTGATGATGCTTGCTGTGTCACACCTGTTGACACATCCAATGACCCACCTGTTGAGACACAGATGGCCGATGACACACCCTCTGACTCTGGGGAACAACAAGAGTGCAGCTTTTGTGGGCAGAGGCAAGCTGAGATCAACCGTTTGCTAGAGGAGAACAGGCAACTGAAGGAAGAGATCTCCAAGAAGAATTTTGATGAGCACTTCCTTGAAGGCAATGAAATGAAGGTGAAATATTACACTGGTCTGCCTTGCTTCGCTGTTTTGATGGGTGTGCTGGCACAGCTCCTTCCATGCCTACAGACAAGTCGAAAACTTTCACCTTTTCAGATGTTCCTTTTAACTTTGATGCGGCTGAGGCTGAACCTCCCAATTCAACATTTAGCACATCTATTTGGCTTAGACAGGAAGACAGTCTCAGTTACTTTCAGAGACACCATCGCAGTAATGTTTTCACATTTAAGGCCACTGGTGCACTGGCCAGAGAGGCAATAGGGACTTTAAGCAACAGCCTCTGGTGGAACGGCAACGGCATTTGGGCGTTCTATTGCGCATGCGCGACTTTAACTGCTACATCACGACGTTCTATTGTAACCGTCCACTACGGGAGAACAGCTGATTTGCCGTAGTCGCTACTACGTGAAAGATTAAGAAAGTTAATGTTATGTTTTATGGTATGTGGCATTGTGATTGTTTATGTATATCATTAAATGCCCAAAGCAATCCTCTCCTGCTTTTTAAAATCACTTTCTTTACTTGTATTTTGTCAAATGATTAAATTATCCCCTACGCCGTACTCTTCACTGTTGCTTAGTGATTTTTGCGTTCTTTAAAGGGTACCTATCATGGAATTTTGAAAATTACCTTTCATGTAGTGTGTAACATAGATCTAAGTGAACAAAAATATCCTGCAAAGTTTTAAATATGAAAGTTCACCGTATACAAAGTTATTGTCTCTCAAAAGTAAGAGTCGACTCTGAGTCGCTGATATGAATCGATAGACGAACGATGCACTTTCGTACGTCACTTGTACAAGTTATTTGAATTCGACACGCCCACTCAGTGTGCGCGCCGAGCAGACAGAGAAACCTGACAACAACATGTCGACGAGACGCTGTTCTGAAGTGCGAATCAAAAGCAAACTTTTTTTTTTCACTGCCCAGGGACAAGCATGTGAAGACTCAGTGGCTAGAGTTTATATTTACAACTATACCACACAGGTATAGCCGAACCTTGAGCTGTGTTCGCGTTATTTTAATGACGATCGCTTCACAAACACAAATGCTTTCACGTGTGGATTCGCGAGTCGCCTGATACTGAAGGAACGTTCAATACCAAGTTTATTTGTGGATCAGCTTCCTCCTCCGAATCACAACCTGTAAGTACTATTAATAATTGTTGCTTTTGTGTGTGTGTGTGTGTGTGTGTGTGTGTGTGTGTGTGTGTGTGTGTGTGTGTGTGTGTGTGTGTGTGTGTGTGTGTGTGTGTGTGTGTGTGTGTGTGTGTGCGTGCGTGCGTGCGTGTGTGTGTGAGAGAGTGAGAGTTACGCTCAGCAGCTTCTATGTCATTTTTTTTTGTTTTTTGAAATATGTGAAATTATGCGAAGCGTATTGTAGTACTGCAGTGCTTTATCAATATGTTTAAGCTTTGGGCTAACGCAAAATATAACTGACTGCCTCATCTGACCAATCACCGCCGATTAGCGTCACGCAAAGGAGGGGTTTGGACAAATGAGTCGTCAAACGAATCATTAGCGAGTCAGTGAGCAAATCAGGTAAAAATAAATGCATATTATAAGACAACAAAAGTGTTTTTTGTCATTGCATGCATGTAAAACTGTTGTTGGGGACTCCCAGAACATTATTAGGAACATTTTAAATGCCATAATAGGTACCCTTTAACTACGGCAGTTAACCGTTTACTTCCGGCTGCCGTTGCCGTTCCATCAGCAGCTGTTGCTTAAAGTCCCTATTGTCTGCGAGGTACCATGCCACATCAGTTTGTGGAGGCTTTCGGGGATCGTGTAGCAGTTATTTTGGACTGTTTCGAGATTGGCATAGAGAGGGCATCCAATCTTAAAGCTAGGGCACAAACATTTTCCCACTACAAGCACAAACACACACTGAAATACCTAATCGGCATTACACCACAGGGAGCAATATCTTTCATTTCAAAAGGGTGGGGTGGTCGTGCGAGTGACAAACAGGTGACGGAGGACTGTGGTATTCTTAATCATCTGCTCCCAGGAGAGTTGGTGCTGGCGGATCGTGGGTTTGACATCAGGGACAGTGTTGGACTGATGTGTGCTCAAGTAAAAACGCCCGCCTTCACGCGAGGCCGCTGTCAGCTGGATGCGAAGGACATGGAAGACACCAGGAAGATAGCGCACCTTAGGGTTCATGTGGAGAGGGTAATTGGTTGTGTAGAGAATTTAAGGATGAACCAAACACAAATGAATCTTCCATTTGATTCATTCAAACAGAACTCAATCACTAATTCAGCCATAAAAGATCCCGGCGCCAGCTAGTCTAAGACTCCCTCCAGAGATATACCAAAGCAGGAAGAACTTGTCACTGTTTCATTCTTAAGCAAGACAAATCTCCACACAAATGGTTAAACAGGCCTGACCACCAAAGGGGCCTGACCACCTTTGACTGCTGAACAGGACAGAGATGCAAAACAGACCACGCTTTCATTCAGAGACCAGAAAGACTTTTACACTTTACATATCAAACCACATTAATTCTGCACATTCTGCAGAGAACAACTCACACAGAACAATGCTCAGTGGACTCATAATCAAACATCATAATTCTTGTTTTTCCTACAATTCATGTTTGTATTATGCTTAGATTACATATAAATCATGTAAATGGTGATATAACTGTGTGTATGAATGAAAGAGTATCGTGCTTCCAATCAAAAATAATCGTATGCCCTTAATTCATAAGATGGCTTGTTTGAAATCTGTGTAAAATGCTTTGTATGATTATAATAATCTATAATGTTTAAACTGTGATCTCTTGTTCTCTCTGCTTAGTGCTGGAAAACAAGGAGATCCCAGATAACGCATTTCCACCTCCTAAAAGGATGCCATTGTCTCATTGGTCAGAATTCTCCAAAAGAGGTTGGACTAACTTTAAGTTAAAGACCCGAACAAAGCAGTTCAGTTCAGTTCAGTGCAGTTCAGAGAGCAGTTCAGTTTCGGTTCGGTTCAGTTCGGCAGTTCGGTTCGGTGTTGAATTAAGTTTGTGCCTCTCTCTACAAACAGCAAGAGAGTGTTCATGTTCGTACGCTTCTACATCGACCAGACCCAAATTAGACCAGCAGACAAACCCATCAAGATCGGAGTTTAAAACAGCTTCATTCAAGCCATCAAACTTTTCGTCTCACTTTTCTTTCTTTTTCTTAGTTGAATTTTATTTTCTCGTTAAAAGTCTCGTTCTAAGTTAAGTTTTGCTGTAAAGTCTCGTTTTAACGTTTAACTACAAAACCAGCTTCCAACTTCAAAGACTTTCACTCATCCGCGCCAACACCCCACGTGACTGGCCGTCCAAGATCTATCAGGCACACGAGGAGACCAGCCAAGTAACGGACCCGGGAAACACCTTTGACGAAGCACCGCAAAAAGGAAACTCCCTGGCATAAGCAACGCAAAGACAAGCAAGTACTCCAGACTCGATCTGAACTGGTGCCTTTGTATGTAAATTGAATAACCTGTCTAAGAAACGAAGGGTTAAATTAATGCTTGGTGGTTCGTTCAGGTCATGTCTTACAAGTGCCTCTCACTCACTCTGAAAACCCACTCTTTCTCTCTCTCCCTCTGCGCCTCGTATGAATGTGTGTGTGTGTGATTGTGTTTAGACCTTAGTTTTATGTGTTTAGAATAATCAATAAAGTCTTGTTTATATTTGAAAAGATATTTGCCTTGTGTTGTGCTTACACATTTAATGTCTTGTACTGTCGATCTAAGTTACCTTGCTAATACATAGTGCTTCACTATAGATTGGATATTTATATCTGTTGCCAAGGTTAAAATTACGGCCCGTTCAAATGAACTCTAAACGAGTCATTTGCTCGGTTCCATAGTGATTCGGTCAATGATTCATTGCAAATCGATGAATCATTCCCTTTGAGCTAAATTGGCCTTCCGGCCCCCTTTAATACATTTTATGTATATTATTATTATGTAGCTTTGTTACAGTTGTGTTCGCGGAAAGTACATCATATTGAACGACACAATTCCACTAAGCATGGTGGTTCCCTGTGAAGGTGAAAACATGGTCTTGCTAGACAAAATTGTTTGTGTGTGCTGTGCTCTGACTAATATGTGCCCCAGTGTTGTTATGAAACCATAATGTAACAGGAAAGCTGAACAATTATTATTGTCATTATTACTGTTATATTTCTGAATGAAGACTGCTGTTCATATTGTTGTTAGAAGTATGGTGAATATATTATGCCTGTTGTTTAGAAAAAAATGCAGTCATTTTATTGGTGAAGTACTGAACATGTAAACAAGTAAAAAAATAAATAATATTAAATCAAATGAATTCAAATTCAGTCATTTTATTTGTGAAATACAGAACATGTAAACAAGTAAAAAATAAATAATATTAATATTATATCAAATGAATACAAATTCAGAAATTTTATTTGAAATGCAAAACATGTAAAGTAAAAAATAAATAATATATCAAATGAATAAAAATTCTGTCATTTTTTTGTGCAATAAGAACATGTGTACAGAACATGGATTACTAAACATAAACAATAAGAACAAGTGCAGAAGTGCAGAACTACGGAGCCCCTAAAGGGACCATTGCAAAAATAAAAAAATAAAGACTATCGCGTGCGCACGCGAAACGTATTGCGTGCGCACGCGATAGTATCTCGTGCTCACGCGATAGTATCTCGTGCGCACGCGATACGTTTCTCGTGCGCACGTGATAGTTTCTCATGCGCACGCGATACGTTTCTCGTGCGCACGCATTACAATTTCCGGTTTGCATACAATTTGCCTCACTGTCATTACTATGAGGAAAACAAGAGCATGGATGTCAAAGTTTAAACTTATCCTCTAGATAAAAAAAAGACCAAAGTGTTATTAAACTGTTGGTTACAACGCGACCAATAAATCCTTATTTTTAAGGAATTGGTTTAACAGGGATATTAATCATCTTATGAATATGTTTGATAATTATGGAAATATTTTAACATACAAACAATTTATGCGAATCCATAGTTTTCCTGTGCATTTTAAAGAATTTCATTCTGTCATTAAAGCTATTTCCCCTACTCTGATTCATCTTATCAAAGTCATATTCAATTTAACTCCACATTAATGATAAATCCAAAATTACTTTTAAATGGCATTGAATTGATTGATAAAAAATGCAATAATAAACATATTTGTACAATATTTCAAATACAAAATAAAATAGCATCTAGAGGATTTTTTTTGGAACTCTATTATTGATAATATTAATTGGAAGACTGCTTGGTTAATCCCTTTAAATATTGCATTAATAATAAAACCAAAGAAATACATTTTAAAATGTTGCATATCATTTATCCTGTTAAATCATTAATTGCAAGATACTCTGATATTGACGATTTATGTTCCTTTTGTAAAAGTGGGAAAGAGGTGTTGACTCGTTTGTTTTTGAATGCAAAATTATCCAACATTTCTGGAAGGAATTGACAGAATTTATCTTTAATTTAGTAAAAATTAAATACTATTTTACTTTAAAGGATATTATAGTTAGGATTTATATATATATATATATATATATATATATATATATATATATATATATATATATATATTATATATATATATATATATATATATATATATATATATAATATAGTATAGGATATATATACATTATGATATAAATTGACGATTTATGTTCCTTTTGTAAAAGTGTATACAGCTTATGGAAACCCCAAATTCAAATTTAGAATATTGTGAAAAGGTAGCTGTATAAGCCATAATCATAAAAATTATAACAAATAAAGGCTTGAAATATCTCACTTTGCAATTAATGAGTCTATATTATTAGTTTCACCTTTTAAGTTGGGGATGAATTTAAATATTTTTGCTTATATAGTTTTCTTATATTTTGCTTATATTTTTGCCAACAGTATGAATAAATTAACAATATATTCAAGATTTGTGTTAACATTGTTTTCATAATATACAAGAATATCCTTTAAAGTAAAATAGTATTTAATTTTTTGTCTCATTGTCACACGCTAACATGTCATCGAGTCCTTCAGGACCTCTACAGAGGCACCATAGTTTGCTTTTCTTCTGTAGAGCCCGTTTAATGTTATGAGATTGTTTTAAATATAAGTTAATCAACAATCGTTGGAAAGAATGATACTTTTAAACAAAACACTAAACCAGCATTGGTGTTGCCAGGCGACCGTTTTAATTAGCGAGTAATTGATTGATTCATTCGTTCAACCGATTCATTCGAAAAACTGAGTCATTCATGAATGAGACAGATGTTTATGGATTGATAATTGAATCTTTGAGTCAACCGATTCGTTCAAAATGCTGAATCATTCAGTAATGAGAAAACACGTTGCTGTGAGATGCACGTTTGTTCTGTTCTGATCTTTAACTATTTTCCCTGCTGAAACAGAACAAAAACAGTCAATATTGCATCTAAAATGTAAGTCACTTAATTTTAACTGTTTATTGAACTGTTGTATCAAATCAATGTCACAGGGCGACAGATTTTCAGATTTCAGAAAACAGATTTCCTGGTGTCAATACACTCTGACAAGAGTTTAACCCTTCCATTTTACTTTTACTTTTGTTTAAAAGTCCATTTTGTGTGCATTGGCCTGCATTGAAGGATAAGAACTGTATTAGGCCTCGTCTCTTCTTAACAAGTTTGATTAACAAAGTCATACGCCTTATTCACGGCAGCGCCATCTTTGATTTTTAATGAGAATGAAAGCGAGGCTGTGAGGGATAGACATGCATCTCTTCAATGGGCTGTACTGTTATTTAATGTGTTTTCGGATTGTTCTGCTCATGAAACACTGGAAAAATAACTTTCCAAGAAATTTCAGTTGACAAAAAACTCCCGACAATATAAGCTGTGGAAAATTGTAAGTAATCTAGGAGCTTTATTCAGCTTTTTACAGCGGATCCCATTGAAAACACGGTAAGTCTATCCCTCACAGCCTCACTTTCATACCTGTCATGGCGCTGCTCTGAATAAGGTCTATAGAACCAGTTAATTTGTAGTGCACTGACAACATAGTTTTAAATAATTAGTTAAATAAAAATATACACAAAAAACACCTTGAGATAAAAAAATGTCCTCATGCAAAAGATAACTGCACTCATTTAAAAGTGACCTATGACATTCAATGACATGAAATCCATCTAAATTTAAATGATCTCATGGATGTGGCTGTTGTGGTTCACGGTCATAGTGGCACCAGTTGCTTTAGTAAATGTGCCGTATTATGACGACTTTGATGTGGTTCTTTTACATTTATCGCGTTCTACATTCATATTGCCCGTTCAAGGGCAAGGAATCAATTCGGTGTTCAAACACTATCTGAAACGCACCTCTCTCTCCCTCTCCCTCTCCCTCCCTCTCCCTCTCCCTCACCCTCTCCCTCTCCCTCTCTCTGCGTGCGAGCTTTGGGTGATAATGATAATGCAAAGATAATGCACGAGTCTCGATTCTTGCCTCTTCTTCCGTGTTTAAAATTGTTTGAATGTGTAAATTGGCAAGACAAAACACGTCTTAAAACATTATAAACTTTCACTCTGTGATGATTAAATTCAGCAGTTATTCCGCGAATCAACTGCGATCCGTTCCACCCCTAACGATAATAAAGCCTAAATCTCTTACCGACGTTTTAAAGGATGCCAATGGGCTTGTATCTAAAAGGACCTTAGTACAGTCATTTGGCTGGCCAAAAACAATGACCTCTGTTCGCCATCCAGTGTTAAATATAATTTAAAGCACGCTAAAAGAGAATCCAAAGATTTCGTAGGGTGCCTTAATGATAAATACAGTTGAGTATCGTTGGCAAAACAGTGGAATGATACTTCATACTTTCTAAAAATGCTATCAAATGGGAGCAGATACAAAAGAAAAAAGTGTGGGAGATAAAATATAGACCCTCGTGGGACCCCCCACGGAAGCGGTTGTTTAGCACTAGTAATGGGCGATATAAACGATATGCGATATAAACGATATAAAATTGGTCTACGATAGAGATTTTAATTCTATTGCACTATCGCGATATTGCATGTTGACGCAATTTTCCCGCAAAAATTTAGAGCCACGAGCTGCAACCGGCAGCAACGCATCGTCATATTCGTCATCTTGAGTAAACATGCGTCTGAAAGCGAAACGGAGGACCTGGTGAAAAAGACCGGTACAACATCCATATTTGGATTAGGTTCGGATTTAAGCCGTCCGACAAACAGCATCAAACTATACTCTGTAGGGGCAACAGTTCTGGCTAACACCTGTTTCACACATACCGGTACTCCGTTTGCAGTTCATATGGCATATGCGGTGTGTATTTTTTCCGTACCCATGTTAACAGGCCTGCACGCGGATGCGGTGCGGCAATGCGTTGAGATCGTTTCAGCACAGAGTCTGTGCTGCACGTGCTGAATTAAAGTGACAGCGCATGGCTCGTGGTCAAAATGAACACGAATTGATATGAAAATATAGTAATCTCTCATTTATCTCATCATTTATACTACTATTTTTCAATCATTTTCTTTTTAACTGTAAGCTCGGGGTAATAAGCAAGGAAAAGTTACCTCAACAACGCGACAATAATGGATGTTTGTCTCTTGTGGAGGTGGAAAAACAAGTTCTTTGTGACCGCAATATTTCTTGTAAAAAAAGATTTAAATGCAAAAGAAAAGGTATGGTAATCTGTTTTTGTCAATTGTGTATGCTTTAGTTTAAAATGTTTGCAATTTTAACATAAATGTAGTAAATGTAGTTGCTTTTTCAGCTTTTTCTTTGTTAAAGTCTCTGCAGCTAGTGCACTTGGATTTTATTAATCTGCAACATTATGTTGTATAATTAAAGTTTTGCATAATAAATGTTCTCAAAACTACATACGTTTCTTTTAAAACAAATAGCCTACATAGCAGTTTGACTTTCCTTATGGTCTATCTAACCTGTTCTGAAATTGTTCTATTATAATTTATATATCGCGATATATATCGTTATCGCAAGAGGCTGCAATGTATATCGCAATATGGATTTTAGGCCATATCGCCCATCCCTATTTAGCACAGGTCGAATTTCCATAATTTTCACAAACAAATTAGTGACCGACAAACAACACCCCAGAACGACAGTCAACCACACAGATCAGTGACATCTTGAAAATTTTAAATGTGACATGGGCTATTGGGCATCTCAGTACAGGCTGGGCCGGATCGGCATGGAATGAAATGATAAAGCAAGAGAGAAAGTTTGGCCTCACAGCGGAAAAGCGTTTTTTTGGGGGGGGGTTTTACGTTTTTTTGTTCTTTGCTATGCACTGCCATTGATGTTACCCAGTCATTTATCCTGCCGCCACCAATCCCAATTTCTGAACATTCTGCCTGGCTTTGACCTTACCAATATTTGACATATAATTTATTGAACAACAAAAGAATCCATCAATTAAATGAAGCCATAATTACCTGTAGTGTGCTGGATCCAGCATTTCTCATGGATGTCAATATCTGTTCCACCCTCTTTGGGTCCCTCATGCTCACTGAACTTTTTGTTAACTCGGGAATCTGTGAAATTGTGAATTAAAAAATCTAAGCATTATCAAGCCATCCAAGAAGGTTTTTAAAAACAGGAGGCAACTGATGAAAGTTAAGTTGTATTCTGCCTTAAGATTATAAAATTATAACAACCAAAAAAGACAGGGGAAATCACTTCTCTTGACTGAATAACTTAGTAGCTTGAGCTAAGACATAAAAAAAAAAATGTTTGGTTCCGGTTTCCGACCGACCCTGTCAATTTATGTGTGACTGCGACCCGAATTTATTTTATGAGCTTGGGGAAGAAATAATACAAATTAAATAAATACACAAATAAAAAACTTTGAGGCGAACTATAATTTACATTTTGTACAGCACCGTATTTGTATAGCACTCTTATGCAAGATGCGTTGTCCTCCAGCAATGCTATTAACAAACAAGGCAGCTACACGGTCGTTCACACATCGTTCGTCAAACTGAACTATAATACATATACATATACAAGTATTTTTTGTGACATTGGGTTACAGTTTTCATTTAGGACACTTTTATTCATATACGCACACATACAAATGCATGCATTCATAGGCACGCACACACCACATACTAAGATTTGATACAAATAAATGTAAATTTAATATAAAACTATGTAAATGGCGTTCTGTGGCGCAGCATGATTTTGAACAAGGTCCTGAGCCGTAGCTGGGCGCCACGGACAGACGCCGAATGGCGCCGCCGGTGTGTGTACACTCATAGACAATAACGTGTTTGAATTTTAAAGACATGGAGCTGCGCTGCGCGACGCGGCGCTTCTCGTCCGGTGTGCGATGGTAAAAATTCTAGCTGGTTCTAAAGGGTTAACATAATATTATTCTTTCTTTTACAATGGACATTGTGTAATGTGTCGATTATTTGCCCATGCAGCATGTCAACCAAAGTTGTGAGATTGGGTTTAAAATCATTTAAAAAACGTACTTCAAGAAGTCAAAAAAAAAAAAAAAACTACCGACCCATGACCTCACCTGACAACCAACCGGAACCAAACTTTTTTTTTTTTATACCCAATCATCCTTTTTCCTATGCCACATGAAGCTTTGTGTGAATTATGGGAGTAACTGCCGTTAAACTAAGCAATCAGCTAAATGTTCACTCTATGAAAGCAATAATAAGTATTTTCAAAAACTGGGTACAATGAGATGACATTACTCACCATTCAACAATCGAATATCAAAAGGAAATTTAAAAGTTTTAACAAATTACTACAACGGACCACGAATAACCACTAAAGCTTGATTATTATTCCTGTTATAATACCGTCTCGTTAGAACTGACGGATAAGAATTATTTGTAGCCCAACCGTTTATTTGTCCTATTGCTAGTAATTGGTAACTGTTTACATGTCTTCAGTAAGCTTTGTAATTGGTAACTGTTACAAAGAAGACAAAGAAGTTTGTACTCACATTAGGCTACTTTTCTATGGAGCTACAAATGTGTCTATTACATGCGAGAAAATAAATGATCTGAGAGCAACATGACATCATGACTTTTGCGTAAACATACACGCCACTTTCAAGTCAAGTGGCGTGTTATTTATACGCATTTTGAGCTATCCGCGTGTATGCGTGTATATCTACGCCGTTATGTCCGAGTGATTCCGCGTGTATGTACACGCTGTTATAAATCCGAGCGAAATAAAGCCAAATTTTGATATACATCTGGGGGAGCGATATTTTTCTTCCTAGGATGGTAGGGAAAGACTCATAAATGGTATTAATCAGTGACGGGTAGGTTTAGGGACGGGGTTGGGGTAGTTCATATATTTATATATACAGTAATGTAACGTTAAGTCAACGGCGTTCATAAACACGCTGAAAAGCGATTATGCGTGTTGATAACACGCCAAAAATGGAAATACGAATTGGCGTGTCATACATACGCAGTTTCATGAGATCAGTCTGCTGAGAGAGAAAAAAAAAGTTTGAGAGAAAAAGTTATCACACTGATAGCAAAAAAGCAATTCATGAGAGAAAATAGAATATTTGAGAGAAAAAGTTTTCATATCAATAGCAAAAAAATAATATTTGAGACTAAAAAAAAGTTGAGAGAAAGTATTTTCTAATAGAACATAAAAAAATATAAATTTGAAATTTTTAAAATTATTTCTGAGAAAAAAAATCTCTCTCAAAATACTCTGAAAAAAAATCTTAAATATATATTTTTTGCTATCAGTGTGAAAACATTTTCTCTGAAAAAAAAAAGTGTTTCTCTCAAACCGCTTTTCTTTGCTCTTAATGCAATTTTTTGCTCTCCCTATCAGGATTTTGCTTTCACTGTGAAAATTGTGTCATGGGCAGGGCCACGTTATTTTTTTCCTATTGGAAAGTTCCTATTGGCCAGTCGGGTGAGCATCGTCTTGTCTTGGGAGTCCATAGACATATACACTAGATGTCACCTTGGGGTTCTAAGCATGCGTCAAAACCGCCACCATCTTGGAACAGGGGTCTTCTCATAGGAAGTATCTAGGTAATGCTGCTATCTCCGCCTGTACTTCAAATTAATGGATGATGCCGGATTTTTGTGCTGCGTATGGATGTTCACGAACGAAATCTGAACTAGGAAGAACGTTTTAAAAAAAAAAAAATGTTTTTATAAATTTCTCTGGACTCGATAATAAATACATGTCTGACTGTTGGGGCGAACCAAAAAACTAGAAAATCGCATTCATGACGATTTATGGTGATTTTATTTCCGTTAGACCTTTGCCTATACATTGACGCTGATGCATAAAGAGAAGGGGCTCCCCTGTTCCAAGATGGCGGCTCTATTGACGCATTCGTTCCAATGAACTGCTGTAGCCAAGGTGACGTCTAGTGTATATGTCTATGTTGGGAGTCGAACTGAATCATTACACCATGGAGGCCAAGATGGCGGCGGTGTAGGTGGTAGTGTATCTTTGCGCTTCAGGGAAATAAAGGTGATTGGACTGGTGATAACGTGAAAAACTAAGTGAAAAAGTTATATGATTCTGTTTTAAACTCTTTATGCATGAATGGGAAAGAAGAGCGTGAAATAAGTTCGCCTTGACACCATGTCGTTCAACGCATCTGACACAGTCGTTCAGCTTGAGGATTCGGCATCAGCCTCGAGTAGTGCTGGTTTTAAATCTCAGAAAGATGCTGAATCACAATGGTTTGACACGTGTCCAAATTTTGACAATGAGGTTGTTGTCGCATCCCTCTCGGATACTCCTCAGAAGCCAGCAGCAAAAAAAACTAAACGCACAGAATCTAGTGGAAACGGAAATGAGGATGTCTTGGCGACTATTCGTGAGCTTGCTTCAAAACTCGATAAAAATTTCCAGAAGATTTTGGCGATTGAAACTACCACCGAGGCAACTTCCAAACAAGTCAAAAGTCTAACAGCGACGGTGCAACAGCTTATTTTGGATGTGGGAGTGCATAAAGAGGCTCTCGATCGTATGGAATCTGAGGTCCACGCTCTGAGAAAGGAAAATAAATCGCTGAAAGCAAGTGTACAGGAGTGCAGACGTTACGGTTGGCGATGGTTTCTAAAGTTGCACGGCGTTGCGGAAAAAGACAACGAGGATGTCCGAAATGTGATCCTCAACGTCTTAGGGAAGATTGCTCCTGGAGTAGGAGACGGACTCCAGGACAGTGTCGATGTCGTTCATCGTCTGGGTCCGAAGCGGGCGGATGGAAAGACCAGATCCATCATAATTCTCTTCTCACAGCGCCGCATCCGTGACATCATTTGGAGTGCTGCTAAAGGTTGCAAGTTTCTAATTGACAATAAACTGCGTCTCTCGGAGCCTCTGTCTCCCGAAGATAGAGCAGCACGGGACAAGTTGTGGTCTCTCGTGAAGAAGGCAAGGGAGGAGGGCAAGAAAGCTACCTTTCGCAATTCATTTGCCTTGATTGATGGGAAACAATTCTTCTATTCTGATGTCATGTAAGCTAACATGCTGCTTGCTCTTGTAATTTTTCTCATGTAAAAATTTGAAACTTGAGTAACAATATAAACTGTAGGAAAAAAAAAAAGAAAGGAAAAACTTTTAAGTTGCGCAGAATGCGCACCAATAGAAAGGTAACTATGTTTATTCTTCTTTAATTATTGTTACCTTACTATTAATCACCTTATTTATCCCCTCGACAACGATGTTCTTTACGGGTTATAATCCACCTCTCCTTTTACATTTAGGTAGCTAAATCTAAGTCATCTTTTTGTTATTTTTTTCTCAATTTGTTTGGGTGTTCCTGTTATGGAGTTTACGTTTAACTCCTTGTCGGTTGTATCTTTAAATGTTAGAGGTTTGCGGGACAATCTGAAAAGAAAGGCAATTTTTTTGTTTTGTAAAAGAAGTGCAGCTGATCTTATCTTTCTTCAAGAAATTCATTCAGGGGAAATGGATGTTAAATTTTGGAGGACTCAATGGGGAAACTCAATTTTCTTTAGCCATAGCAGCAGTCATTTGGCTGGGACTGCTATTATGTTACATAGGTTTAAAGGGTCTGTATTAGAAACTTTATGTTCGGATGAAGGCAGATGGGTTAGTGGTGCTGTATTAAAACAAGGTGATGCCACCTTTATAGCTTGTTGTGTATATGGATACAACTCACTCGTGCTTCCAATAGAGTAATGTTCTCTCAGCTAGTGGATAAACTTAAAAAGTTACACAAAAAATATAATAACGCTTATTTTATTTTGGGGGGTGATTTTAACGAATGTATGGATGATCACCTGGATAGATACCCCCCTAGACTTGATAGCAGGATGAATAATGATCTAATTCTTTCTCTGTGCTCCGATCTCTCCCTTACTGATGCATGGCGATTCTTTAATTCTTCTACCAAAGATTTTACCTGGTCAAATAAAAGCTTGTCTTTTAGATCTAGGATTGACTTTTTTCTAATTTCATCTTCTATCCTTAACTATGTAAAAGACAAAAAATTCAATGATTGTATTATCAATCTTACCAAAGAATTATTTACCGGGTTAATCAGAGATTATAAAACAAATTGGGAGTTTTTTAAGTATAAAGCTAGATATATTGCAGTTAAAAGAAGTAAAGAACTTAAGATATTTAACATAAAACGGATTCTGAGTTGATTAATAGATTTAATGTATTACTAGCTAAAGATAAGATTACAGAAGTAAAAGATCTGGAAATAAAAAAATTAAGTCTGGAATTCGACAGAGCTTACTTAGAGTTGGCTAAAGGTGCATATATAAGGTCTCGGGCAAAGTGGGTTGAGGAGGGGGAAAAGAATACTAGCTATTTTTTTTGCCCTGGAAAAAAGAAACGGTCAGAGGAAAGCTCTTTCAGCACTTCATATAGATGGAGTTACCTCCAATGACCCCAGAAAAATATCAGAATTTGTAACCAAATTGTATAGCAATCTTTATACTTCTAAATTTAACTTTGACTTCTGTGAAAAATGTATTGATATAATTAAACATCGTATTACAATTATTGATCGTGAGTATAGTCAAATTTGTGACGCTGATTTGTCAATAGATGAAATTAGGCAAGCATTCAATGAAAAAAGGCAAATCCCCTGGTATTGACGGGCTTTCAGTAGAATTCTATCTCCACTTTTGGGAGTTTATTTCATATGTATAAGGAATGCATTATTTAGGGAGAAATGACCTCTACTATGAAACAGGGAGTTATATCCCTTATACCCAAGTCAAACAAGGACCCTTTATTTATTGACAATTGGCGGCCTATCACTCTGTTAACATTAGATTATAAACTATTAGCTTCTGTTTATGCTAAAAGATTAAGAACTGGTCTAGATCACATTATTTCTGAATCTCAATCGGGATTCATGAAAGGCCGTCACATATCGAATAATATAAGGTTAGTATTAGATGTGTTGGATTATTCTAATCTAATTCAATCAGACGGTCTCATACTTTTTCTTGATTTTTACAAAGCTTTTGATTCCTTAGAACACAACTTTATTTTCCGTACTATAGAGTTATTTGGATTCGGCAAATCATTTATTGATACTGTAACCATGTTTTATAGAGATATTAATAGCTCAGTGATCGTTAACTTTGATACATCTAAAAGGTTTGACTTCCATCGTGGAGTCAGACAGGGTTGTCCAATCTCCCCGTTTTTATTTCTTTTAGCCACAGAATTACTTTGTCTAAGGATTAACCAAAATGAAAGGTTGTTAGGAATATCTATATTTGATAGGGAGCTTAAAATTGCACAGCTAGCCGACTATACCACTCTATTCTTGGAGGATAAAAAACAGTTATCTTATGCTTTGGAAATGATAGATCAATTTTCATATGCCTCTGGTCTAAAACTCAATATTTCTAAATGTGAAATTATCTCAATTCATGATATAGATGAGACATCTTTGGAAGGTATCCCAGTTAAAAACAGTGTTAAATATCTAGGTATTCATATCACTAAAAATCCAATTACCAGACATCATTTAAATTTTTCTGATAAAATGATAAAAACTAAAAACATCTTTAACATCTGGCTTCAGAGAGATCTTTCATTATACGGTAGAGTTCTTTTATCGAAGATGGAAGGGCTCTCTCGCTTTGTATACCCTGCTCTATCTCTGTTTATCAATGATAAAGCTATAAAGGGAATTAACAAAATATTTTTGGATTTCATCTGGAAAAATAAACCTCACAAATTAAAAAGAGAAGTACTCTCCAATTCCAGAGGTGAAGGTGCCCTTGACTTTTTGGACTTTGCTGATACTATAAACTAGGGGTGGAACGGTACACATAGGTCACGGTTCGGTTCATACCTCGGTTCAGACGTCACGGTTCGGTACGATTTCGGTACAATGGAGTGAAAAGCAAAACAAAAATGCAGAAGGCATTTTTATAAATGTCTTAAGCCTTGTATTTTTTAAATAAGTTTTATTAATAAAGGCATAGAACCAGTTTATTTGTAGTGCACTGACAGGAGTTTTATATAATTAGTTTATTAATTAAATTATTAAAAAGATGAAAAGACCTTGAGATATGTTTGGTAATTGTACCTGAATTAATTTAAAATTAATTTGCTCTTTCAGATTAATATATTTGTTTTCCTTCATTTTAGTTAACCCTAACTTTATTCTCATCTGAATTATAAATAATTGATTTCCGTATAAAATAATACTACCTTTAAAAACTTTTGTTAACATTTGTAGGTTACAGTTTGACAAGAGTTTAGAGTGTGACAAAAGCACAATGTTGTGTTTTATTGCAAGTGTACACAAAAGTAAACAGTAAACACTTTGCAGTTTTAATGATGTCCTGTATGAAAAAATGACGGAGTATGTTTCCACTGTTCGATCGCGCACGAGAGATCTCTCTCGCACGCGCGCAAACACACACACACACACACACACACACTGACTGTTCATTGCGCCTCTCTCTCGCACACGCGCGCAAACACACACACACACACACACACACACACTGACTGTTCATCGCGCCTCTCTCTCGCACGCGCGCAAACACACACACACACACACACACACACACACACACACACACACACACACACTGACTGTTCATCGCGCCTCTCTCTCGCACACGCGCGCGCAGACACACGCAATGTTCATCGCGCCCTCTCTCTCTCTCTCTCTCTCCCCTCTCTTCTCTCTCTCCTCTCCCCTCTCTCCCTTCTCTCTCTCTCTCTCTCTCTCTCTCTCTCTCTCTCTCCTCTCTCTCTCTCCTCCTCTCTCTCTCTCTCTCTCTCTCTCTCTCTCTCTCTCTCTCTCTCTCTCTCTCTCCTCTCTCTCTTCTCTCTCTCTCTCTCTCTCTCTCTCTCTCTCTCTCTCTCTCTCTCTCTCTCTCTCTCTCGCTCGTCCTTTTTGTACCGTGTATTCTACGTGCAAATTCGTGCACCGAACCGTGACGCCCGTACCGTTTCGTTCGATACGATACATGTACCGTTCCTCGAACATCATACTATACAAAACCTTTAAAGTAAACTGGCTGAAAAGATGCCTTGCGAACCCAGTGTCGTTATGGTTTTTCATTCCTAATAATATCTTCAACAAACTTGGTGGCCTATCTTTCCTATTAAAGTGTAACTTTTTGCCTGGCAAGTTACCCATTTCCTTATCTTACTTTCATCAGCAATGCCTTCTCTCATGGAAATTGTGTTTTGTCCATAGCTTCCCCCCACAAAGTTCTCCTTTGGAACAATGTGGATATAACCATTAGAAATAAGTCTCTTTTATTTCGTAGATGGTTTAACAATTTAATTGCATTCTATCTGTCTTTGATGATTTTGGTCATAATCTAACTTATAAGCAATTTTTGAATCTCCATAACTTTCCTGTTCCACCAAAGGAATATAATACCTTGATAAAAGCTATAGGCCTTATTCGCAAACACCGGAACCACGGCCATATTGTTGACATGACATCTGTCCTGCCCCTAGCCGCACGCAGATTTGAGTTGAGGTGAGCAGTAGCCTAATGGCTTCATCTCGTCGGTATCAAGAGAAGATAAGCTTGATTTGTGTGGACCCATATCAAATAGACCCAATAGCCTTAAGTAAAGATCCGTCCTTATTGCCAGCCGTAACTTATCCGGATATTTATAACGTTAACGTTCATACAGTATCCGCATAACGTTAGCTACACTTCGCAGGGCTCCTTTACTAGGATCGTAGTAACAAAATAACACAGTATCACACAAGCACTAATTCCCTACCTAGTATCAATGAGGCATATATCAATAGTCAAGTCACCTTTATTTATATAACAGTTAGCGCTTTTTACAATACAAATTGTTTCAAAGCAGCTTCACAGAGATAACAGGAACAAGTTATAATAGTATTGTTAAATTCAAAATTAAATGTTAAATGTCCCCAATAACGTTACCTGTGGTAAAATGATAGGAACAGACATTGCTGTGGGGAGTTGGCAGATTGTTTATCCTAGCTAGCCACAAGTCTCTCCTGCGCTGGCTCAACTCCTCTGTCTCACTCCCCTCACGTTTTCTGACAGTCGGTATCACATAAAAACTAACTCCGGGGTTCTTATTGCTGTTGTTAGAACATCAGTGTATTACATAACACACCATCGCGCTGTTTTAAAAAAAAATACAGCGATAATACCATGGATAATACCGATGCTGCCTCGCTTGTCAATGGGCTCCTTGCACGTAACTACTTCCTTACCGGAAATGCGGCCTCGTCTTTTCCGGCGCTATTCTACACTATGAGATGAGATGTTTACAAGAGTTGCCGAAACTTACAATAACGGACGTATATTGCCTTTGTAAGTCCTCCTCCAAATCACCTACCAGCAAATTAGAGAGAATGGCTTTAAAATGTATGCCTCTTCATATATCCACGGATATGAAGGTAAGTCTATATATCTCAAACTTTATGGTTTACATTAGTTTGCTAGCTTACATTAGGCTAATAAACAATCCCGGGCTGACAGAATATGCGTGTTATAATGCTGTACTGTTTTCTAGTATTAGGCGGAAAATGTATACGTTGTGTCTAGGGGTGTCACGATTTCGATTTTAAATCGAAATCGATCAAAATTAAGTCACAATCTCGATAATCGAATTCAAAAATGGAATCGTCGATACTGCCACGCCCCCATGTCACGTCCAGTCGGTTTGCAAAGCGGAAAAAAGCACACGTGTTGAAGTGCTGCGAGTCCTATACCTCAGCTAGAGCCAGTCAAAAGATAGCATGGCTAACGTTTACTGCAGATGCAGGAGACCCATCGTCAGGAATTCTGACCTCCTCTTTCACTGAAGTCGCCGGTGTGGGACAGTGGGAGTATTTCTGATTTCCAGTGAGTTATGTTGACAACATTCACATTCGCGTTCAAAGTTCGCGCTTCAAAAAAGCCACAGTTTGCAAGCTCTGCTCATAGACTGTAAAAAAGGCTCTGCTACTGGATGTGCGTCAGTGCGTGTACCATATTCCAGGCACGGCGTTATGGGTGGGCCTGACGGGCCTAGGCCCACCCACTTTTCAACAGGCCCACCCAAAACTTTTCTTCAATTTTTTTTGTCAAGAATTATAAAAAAAAATCGCCCATTAAACTCACAATTTGTGCTAAAATAGTCTAAATGTTTAGTTTTAAAAACAAATTTAAGCTGGTTATGTATTGATGTTTCTGCGCAAGTTCAGCAGACAGTGTTCGGGTTTTCTTCCGATCAGAGCATGTGAGTGGAGAGCGCATTTCTGAATATTCCGCTCTGTTCTCTCATTCCGCAGGGTCGCGCGCTCAACCCAGAATGGCCTGCTGGTTCGAACTTCGAAGATATGTGGAATATAAGGCCTCCGGCACCGACTATTTCTAGTAAGAAAATAAGGCCTCCTAGTCGACTAAACCATTAGTAGACAAATCGCCTCTTTATATTAATTTAATTAGGCTACTTAAATAGGGCAGGCTGAAAGCTTGTTTCCGCCATAGAATAAAACATTTTAAATTATTTCTCAGAATTGCGAGATATAAAAACAGATATAAAAACAGAATTTCGTGAAATAAAATCGCAATTGCTTCTCTTTTATTTTACCCATAGTTTCTTTATATCTTTATATTTATTTCTTTATATTTCTTTATATCTCACAATTCTGACTTTGTAACACGCACTTTATATCATGCAATTCTGCCTTTATATCTCCCAATTACGTAGGCCTATTATAAAGTCAGAATTGCGAGATAAACATGCAATTATATGAAAAAAGCCAGAATTTCAAGCTATATTTCTCGCACTTTAGCCTACAAATACCGTTCAAAAGTTTGGGGTCTGTATATTTTTAAAAGACGTCTCTTCTGCTCACCAAGACTGCATTTATTGGATTAAAAATACAAAACAAACCCAGTACTATTGTGAAATATTATTTCAATGTAAAACAGCTGTTTTCTATGTGAATATATAGTAAAGTGTAATTTATTCCTGTGATCAAAGCTGAATTTTCAGCATCATTACTCCAGTCTTCAGTGTCACATGATCCTTCAGAAATCACTATAATATGATGATTTGATGATCAAGAAACATATGATTATTATCACAGTTGAAAACAGTTCATATTTTTGTGCAAACCGTGATTAATTTTTTTTCAGGATTCTTTGAAAGTTCAAGAGATAAGCATTGCATTAAAAAAGACATATTTTGCATTATTATAAATGTCTTTACTGTCACTTTTGATCAATTTAATGCGTCCTTTCTGAAGAAAAGTATTAATTTCTTTAAGAAAAAAAAAAAACGTATTGACCCCAAACTTTTGAACGGTATGTATATCACACAATTTTGACTTAATAACATAGGCTACAATTGCGACTTTATATCACACAATTCTGACTTTATAGCTAACCTGCAATTGCCACTTTATATCACGTAATTCTGAGATAAAAAGTCAGAATTGTGAGATTTAAAAAAATCGCAATTACATTTTTCATTTTTCACTCTGTGGCGGAATATGCTCCAGTTCTCGTGCAATGCAAGCGATCGTGCCGGCGCCTTATTACATTGTCTGATATATATTTGCTTCTTATTTATTAAATACAGGCAGTTGGTTGATAAAACATTGTTCAAAATTAAGATACAATTTAATACAAAACGAAAAAACTCAATTAAGTGGTCAAAATAATGTTTTAATACCCACTCCATCCAGAAATATTGCGCATCTCATGATGTAGCCTATCAATAACTCTCTCATGCTGCATGCTCACTTTCATAATCAACATTGATTAAATTAAAAAACATAATGACGTCACATATTTTCCAACCCCAGCGCAGCAGCCCCCGCCGCATGAAACAGCTTCAGCGCTTATCATTAGCTTGTATAAAAATAATTCCCAGTAAAGGACAATGTTGCAACAGTCGTTGTTTAGGTACCTTAAACGCGCACGTACAGTCTCTGAGTCATCGCTGCAACCAGGAGATGAAGGAGAGCTGAGATCCACAACACCTAGCACATCTTCGTCTCTGCCACCCCAGGATGCTAGTGTGACTAGCGCAGCTAGCGCGAGCAGCGCAGCTAGCGCGACCAGCGCCGTTGCTAGGAGGGCGCCAGCCCATCTGCCTCTCAGCGCCTTTGACTCACGAGTGGATGATAGTCCTGTGGATCTGTCTTCCGTGGATGAGCCCGCAACTCAACCAGTGCTGAAGTATCCGTTCACAGTGATATGTGAGAAACCAAGGAGTTTCTCCACAAACTGGTATAGCAGATATAATTTCCTTGAGTACAGCATTAGGAAGGATGCAGTCTTCTGTAAGATGTGTAGGCACTTTGGTGATCGGGGCAGGGAGGAGAAGTTTAGCCAGACTGGATACCGGGACTGGAAGCACCTCAATCACGCTTGTTTAAAGCACCAGAATAGCAAATCGCACACATTTGCTCTGGATAAATTTAACAATTACAGGCTGTCAATGTCTGAGCGCGGCTCTGTCATCCATCAACTCAACAACACAGATGGTAGACAGTGTGAAATCATAGAGAGGAATCGGGAGCACATCAAAGTAATTCTGGACGTTCTGATTACTTGTGCCAAACAAGAAGTACCCCTGCGTGGCAACCGGGAGAATGAGGAGGTCAAAAACGCAGGTAATTTCCTGGAATTTTATAGACTTGTCTGCAGGCACGACAAAGCAACTCAAGAGCGACTAGATGCGATCCCTAGCAATGCAAAGATGCTCAGTCACGAAATTCAGAATGACCTGTTGGATGCTGCGTGCACTCTCCTGTTGCGACGGATTAAAAGTGAACTGCATGAGGGATCTTTCTATGCTATTTTAGCAGACGAGTGTAAGGATGTATCTAAAAAGCAGCTGGTGGCTGTTTGCTTTCGGTATGTGCACATGGGGACTGTGCGAGAACGTGCTGTTGGCATCGTATCCACAGACAACATGACTGCTTATGCGATAGCACAGAAAATATTAGAAGTTGTCGCACCTTTTGAACTAGACCCTAGCCTTTGCGTTGGTTTTGGGTTTGATGGTGCATCGGTAATGGCTGGGCATAAGGGTGGTGTCCAAGCCATCCTTAAGGGCACCTTTCAAAACGCCATCTACGTGCACTGTCACTCTCATAGGTTAAACCTCGTCCTGTCAACTGTGGCCCGGACATCGCTGGATGCTTCTACTTTTTTCGACACTCTCAACACCTTGCACACCTTCATGTGCGGCAGCGAACGTCATGCCGTTTCCTTAACGCGCAAAAAGAGTGCGGCCCGATCAGAGGTCATTGGAATTGGAGCGAGGGTGTGACACCAGTGGGATTCAAGATCAGCCGAGTGACAAAAGTTTCATTCTTTATGATGTTATCGTGGAGGTGCTGGCACAGTATGCGGAAGACGGGGGACAGAGTGAGATTGAGGCACAGTCACTACTTCAGCAGATCAGAACAAAAAAGTTCATATTCCTCCTTGTACTTTTTAAACAATTGTTCAGTAAATCCGACTTCACGTCTAAAAGCCTCCAGTCCATCCACACATCAGTGACAGACACGGTTGATTTGATCGAGAACCTCAAACAAGAACTGACAGACATTCGCTCCGGTGACTCTGCGTTCTCAAGTATGTTAGCCACAACAAATAAGATGATGGAGGATCATGATGTCGAGAACTGGGATGTCATCAGTTTGCCCCGCTCAAGAAAGCTCCCAGGCCGATTTGAGGGAAGTATTGTCACATGCACGTTGGGGAAATCGACAAGGGTGAGGAGTGATAGTGACCTGCGCAACATTTCCAACACGTTAATAGACTGCCAGCTTAATGAACTGAACACTCGATTCCACAGTGACACCTATGGCCTCATGGCATCTGCTGCAATCCTGATGTCCCCTAGCCTTGATACAAATGACACCAGCTTGGCTACTATAGCGAAGTCTCTCAATGATACAGGGAAGCGTTTCCACGTAACCATATCAGAGTCAAGCTCGACGTGTTTGTGCAACTCCTAGAGAGGAAGAAAAAAAGAGGAGAACATCTCAAAAGTCTTGTAGAAGTGATGGACATATGCAATGGGGACGTTTTCCCGAATATCCATGCTTTCTTAAAAGCTCTGATAACACTGCCAATGACATCTTGTACAGTTGAACGCGTCTTTTCCAGTGTCAACCGGATTAAAACACCAAATAGGAGCACCATGCTTACCTCTCGCCTTATGTCCCTCTGTCTGTTGACCTTTGAGAGAGAGCTTACAGTAACTCTCGACTTCGATGAAATCATTGACATTTTCAAGAGCAAACCCCGCCGACTACTCCTGTAATTTCGGAAAGATAGGCCTAGTGTAACGCAAAGTTGAGATGTGGCTCAGAGGGGGGTAAAAAAAAAAAGCCGTCGGAGGGAAATATGCACGAAAGACGAGAGCGTAGCCTATTTTCCCCGTGTTTAGTAAAATTACTCAAACGTTACACTCGTCCACAAATATAAAATGAATATAAAGAAAGAGTAGGCCGACAACGGTTGGTGGAGCGGTTATCTCCTCACATTTCAAATCTATTACTGACAGTTTACGCACATGCGCAGTTCTCATTTTACCTCAGATTAACAAAAGCACAAAGTGACCGTTACAGTAGCATGCCCTTTCCTACTGCTCTCTGATAAATAATTTGATTAGCAATGAATGAATATTCTTCTCATACTCTCTCTTCTTCCCTTTCCTTCACGTTTGGCAATCTTTTAAGTTTAGCCTAATCTGTTAGCGCAAAAATATGAGTGTCTTTTACTCAGTTGTTACTCAGTTGTTATTTTTTAGCCTGATTATTTTTTGGCTTCTGAAATGTTTTTTGTTGTTGTTGTTTTTCTGCAATGCAGATAACTTTGTTGATATTGTGATATTGTATAGGTTACATTTTAATACATCTTCTCTGTATAATAAGTAAGTCTGGTGTTAATGAAATCGAAAATAAATAAATGGACATATGACGTTGTTAATGAACAAGTTCTGTTCCCGAGTATTGATTGAAACTGTCGGGCAGTGTTGTTGATCTGCAATGTAGCATGTTGAAAACTTAAAACAATTAAGAAGAATTGTGAAATATTCGGCCTCATATTATAGGAGCAGAATTAAACAACTATGTTTTGGGGAAATATTACATTCCTGACATTTCTTTTACAGTCTAAATATAGGCTATTATAGTTTAGATTATTTTTTATAATATCCCATGAGTCCTAATAAATGCAATTTCAACTATTTCTGAAGTGCTTATTTTATAAAGAGCACCGCTTTTTCTTTTATCGGGAAACGCAGTGCAGGTATATGCGTAATGGAGATTTCCAAAGTGCTCTTCTTGGTCAGAACCACGGAGAGCGATCGCGGATAGGTCCGTCCCGACTCCATATGCACCGAAACTTTTTAACAATGCAACAAAAATATTTAAAGAGCATCAAGCTATTTAAATCTATATCATGTATATAGCCTATACAGATAATATAGCAGTATATTAGTCAGTAACTTTTATTAGGTTAAACAGTGATTGGATAACGTTTTTAATTTAACTTTTTTAATTTAAGGCCCACCCACAATTGGTCTGGCCCATCCAAACCTGAAATCCTGGCGCCTTCCACTTTTTAAATTAAAACTTTAAATTGACAAAAACAGCAGACTCAGAACAGTATAAATCTTTATCCAATAAATCTAGCATGTCACAAATAACTTGATTCTCCACCTCCACGAATGAGACGAGTGTCGTTCATTTCCGCACCGAGTCTATTTCTGCTGCACGCGCCGAGTTAAAGGGACAGCGCACAGTTCGTGGTCAAAATTAACATGACATGAAAATGTTGTAATTTCATCATAAATGCATTTATTTAAATTCTAAATTAAATACTAATTTTTTCACAGTCATGTTTGTACTTTAAGACCGAGGTAAAGCAAGGAAAACATAGATGTTTCTGTTAACATGTGTTTGTTTTGTTGTGAACTTGAATGTCATCATCTGTGAATAAGACTGCAGTTACAAAAGAGAAACTACATGGCAGGCTATTTTGCTTAAGTTTCTAATTGACTGAAGATATAAGTTATTGTAACATTATTTTGTTAATAAATGTTTTAAATTTGACAATGTAGTGTGGTACATTGCGAACAAAGGTCATATATTATACATAAAAGTCTAGTCTAAAAATGGCATCGCAAACTGTGCTTAAAAAAAATAAATGTAAAAATCGAGAATCGAATCGAACCGTGACCTTAGAATCGAAAATGGAATCGAATCGAGGATTTGGAGAATCGTGACACCCCTAGTTGTGTCGGTACGCCGTCAAGGGGTAAATTCTATTGGGGATCCCTTGTAACAAATGTAAATTGAAAGAAGGCCTGGCTTTTGCCTAGTAAATTTTGTGTATCCAACAAAGTTAAGGAAATTCATTATAAAATCCTTCATAAGATCTATCCTGTTAACTCTTCTCTTTCTAAATATTCTGATATTGATGAAACTTGCTCCTCCTGTGGTTTTGTTGAGCCGCCCATTTATTTTGTGACTGTAATGTAACCAATAGATTTTGGACTAAATTAAGTTCTTTTGTTTTTAGCCCTACAAATGTGACCCACACTTTCACTCTCAAAGAGGTTATTTTTTTATTATGAAAATCCAAAGTTGCTTTCCCTTGAGTATGTGTATGGAAAAGTCTTCATCCACAAGCAAAAATGGTTTAAATCTCCTTTGAGCTTTCCTCTTTTTCTTGCTGATTTTGACTCTTTTATTTCGTCCCTTAGACTTATAAATAACAAGAAAAGTGAAAAAAATTTGATGCATTATGATGATTTATTCAAAGACATGACTTGACCTTATTATGCTTTTCTATCTTTTTTTATGCATTACATAATTTGATGTATGCAAACCCAGGATATTTATTTTCTGTTATGTACCATTGTTTGTTTGTTTGTTTGTACACCTTGCTTAACTTCCCTGAGTTGGTAGTTATGTATAAGTTCTGCAATAAAAAAAATAAAAATAAAATAAACACAACAAACCAGAAAAAAAAAATCATTACACCATCGGTTCACCTCCTAGATAGATTCCGCCTCTGCCTTAGTTGAGCACGGACACTCCAATGTTTGGGTAAGTTGATGACACACACAACTCGATGGGTAGCTGGCTGAGCAAATTCAGCATCACTGAAGATTAAACATTAAAAAATAGCACTCATGCAAGTTTAACTAGCATGATGGCTAATTAATAATTAGTTTTATAACTATTATCTATATATAACTATATTATCTAGCAAGATAATACTATGTGTTTAAATGTTTTTATTTGGAATTACAGCAGAAGATCATTGTAACTACACTTTTTTTGTATACAGACAAATAAAACTTACATCCTAAAAAATAAGTAAAAAAAAAAAAAAAAAACCGACCGCAAGATAATAATATAATACACATTCATTCATGAATATGAGTGCTATTTTTAATGTTTAATCTTCAGTGATGCTGAACTTGCTCAGCCAGCTAACATCCAGTTGTGTGTGTCATCATCTTACCCAAACATTGGAGTGTCCGTGCTCAACCCCGAGCCCGTGCACGTTGTGTCCGAGCCCGGCCCGACACATTAACTATAATTATAAGCCCGAGCCCGATTTAAAATCGACCATTTTAATACGTGGGTCGTTATAACTGATGTTCTCAGCTACTTTCCATGTTACTTTCTGCTCCTCATCCTCCTCCTCTGTTCTGCACCTCCAAATACTTTCAAGTTAGCCTACGTGAATGTTCCTGATAAATTATTTGTTATTAAAGCATTAACACACAAACCACTGTTATAACATAAAATCAAGCAGGCTACTGTACTGCGTGCATGGTTTGGCATGACTGAATGCGCGCAAAGTGAGCTACCTTAAAAATTCCTAAAGCTGACATCAGTTCTATAAAGCCCTATAAAGTGTTTACGCATACTATTAACTTTTTGATGTTCTCTTGAAGAAGGCATTGGTGAAAACAGGCAAACAGAAGTCAACAGCAATGCAATAGAGTTATGAAAAGGGATAAATTATACGAATTCCTCAACCGTAAACATTTACGCAGTCATATTCGTGACTGAGAGAAAATTGTCAGTAATGATGCAATAACTTACCATGTTAAGACTCGGTGGTGATCTTGGTTATAATACGCTGGAAATAGTTATAATTGATGTAAATAGATCATGTAATTACTATGTGACTTGTGCGCGCGCCAATAGCATCCAGCTGCAGCCCCGCAGACTCACTTCTGGCTAGACACCAGTGGCTGGACACCAGTGGATGGACAGCCTACGTCATTTCCGGTTTCTCCGTCATTTCCGTTTCGCCGCTAATTTCCGTTTTCACCTCTGGATAGACAGCATATTTATTTTATATTTTCACCTCTGGATAGACAGCATGTTTATTTTATATTTTCACCTCTGGATAGACATATATTTATTTTCTGTTTTCACCTCTGGATAGACAGCATATTTATTTTATATTTTCACCTCTGGATAGACAGCATATTTATTTTATATTTTCACCTCTGGATAGACAGCATATTTATTTTATATTTTCACCAGTGGATAGACAGCATATTTATTTTATATTTTCACCTCTGGATAGACAGCATATTTATTTTCTGTTTTCACCTCTGGATAGACAGCATATTTATTTTATATTTTCACCTCTGGATACAGCATATTTATTTTATATTTTCACCTCTGGATAGACAGCATATTTATTTTCTGTTTTCACCTCTGAATAGACAGCATATTTATTTTCTGTTTTCACCTCTGGATAGACAGCATATTTATTTTATATTTTCACCAGTGGATAGACAGCATATTTATTTTATATTTTCACCTCTGGATAGACAGCATATTTATTTTATATTTTCACCTCTGGATAGACAGCATATTTATTTTATATTTTCACCAGTGGATAGACAGCATATTTATTTTATATTTTCACCAGTGGATAGACAGCATATTTATTTTATATTTTCACCTCTGGATAGACAGCATATTTATTTTATATTTTCACCTCTGGATAGACATCATATTTATTTTATATTTTCACCTCTGGATAGACAGCATATTTATTTTATATTTTCACCTCTGGATAGACAGCATATTTATTTTATATTTTCACCTCTGGATAGACAGCATATTTATTTTATATTTTCACCTCTGGGGTTTCATGACAGATTCCTGTCCTAACTGTACATGTGTGCATCAGATACCTGTGTGTGTTTACAGGGGTTTCATGTGTGATTCCTGTCCTAACTGTACATGTGCATCAGATACCTGTGTGTGTTTACAGGGGTTTCATGAGAGATTCCTGTCCTAACTGTACATGTGTGTATCAGATACCTGTGTGTGTTTACAGGGGTTTCATGACAGATTCCTGTCCTAACTGTACATGTGTGCATCAGATACCTGTGTGTGTTTACAGGGGTTTCATGACAGATTCCTGTCCTAACTGTACATGTGCATCAGATACCTGTGTGTGTTTACAGGGGTTTCATGTGAGATTCCTGTCCTAACTGTACATGTGCATCAGATACCTGTGTGTGTTTACAGGGGTTTCATGTGAGATTCCTGTCCTAACTGTACATGTGCATCAGATACCTGTGTGTGTTTACAGGGGTTTCATGAGAGATTCCTGTCCTAACTGTACATGTGCATCAGATACCTGTGTGTGTTTACAGGGGTTTCATGAGAGATTCCTGTCCTAACTGTACATGTGTGCATCAGACACCTGTGTGTGTTTACAGGGGTTTCATGAGAGATTCCTGTCCTAACTGTACATGTGCATCAGATACCTGTGTGTGTTTACAGGGGTTTCATGAGAGATTCCTGTCCTAACTGTACACTGTAAAAAAATCCTGTAAAAATACGGGAAATTTTGAACAGTAATTTACCGTTATTCACAAATACAGTTGAATACTGTAAATGACGCTGAATTTTACAAGCAAAATAATAACGGCAAGCTACTGTTCAGTTTTACGGGATAATACAGTATTTTTTTAGTCTAACGTTAGTCACGTGCTAGCCCGCTCACAACTCGATTGGAAAATTACGACTCATCGATTCCCATCAACAGGCGTGCGGTGCAGTAAAAAAGGATTAACATTACATTAAAGGTTTAACTACATTACTTCAATATTGTATTATGTGAGAAGGACGAGTAAGAAGACAATTAAATTCAGAAAGACGATTTTCTCTCCGACTGTGACCCTGCCAGCACAGATCAGTGAACGGAGCTTTCACCTGCATTCAGCTTTTCTCTTCGTCAATTTCAAGGTAAGTCACAAACTGATAAAAGTGTTACCCTGATATTGACTTGATTACCAAATCTACGTCAGGGATTGGGCTTTATTTTGCCATTTGTTTTAGGGTTTATTGAAATGTGCACTAAATCAATGAGGCTAACAGTTAGCCTGTAAGTTAACTGTCTGCCTCTGTTTTATGCAACACTTTTACTATTCTTTTTTCTGTATTAATCTCATTAAAGGGTTAGTTCACCCAAAAATTGAAATTATCCCATACTTTACTCATTCTCAAGCCGTCCTAGGTCTATATGACTTTCTTCTCTCAGCCAAACACAATCAGAATTTAAAAAATATCTATATATTTTTTTTAACACAGATTGTGTTTGGCTGAAAGAAGAAAGTCATATAGACCTAGGACGGCTTGAGGATCAGTAAAGTATGGGATAATTTCAATTTTTGGGTGAACTAACCCTTTAACTTGTTTTGTTGTGCTCTTAGGTGTAACTTATTGTTGTTTTAGCCTTCCCAGGTCATTGGGAAAGTATTGATTTGCAGCAGTATATCTTATGATACTCTGTGTAAATAGAGAAAAAATATACTGCACAATTTAATATTGTGTGTTTTAGCCAGTACCTTGAAAATGCATGGATAGGGCACTCATACCCATATTTAATACTGTTTCGGGACATTAACTAAACTATATTTGTTGTCTGAATCAGTTGCTGGTGAAGAAGTCACTGAGGAGGTTGGATGATCAGTGTGGAAAACAACGTCATCTGTGAAGGCATCCAACAGACCTTCATCACTGGCCTTGTACCAAGAAGGACATTGGAGTTTGTTCAAAGGTAAATCCTCTGCTAGTCCTAAATGTTGTTTGGACATTTAGTCCCTCTTATCAGCTCTGTTCAGGAAAGTTAAATTGGTTAATTTCTCTTGTTCCTATATTGACTTTATACCCTAAACCCTAACCCTAAATTAACACATGCATTCAAATGTAGCACTGGGTTCAGGCCAAATGTATCGTCATGCTGCATGTTTTGAATAGAGAGAGTAATTCTTTCACGTCGACAAATGGTGGACAAAACAGCGCAAGCGCATAAACATCGCGGAAGTAAATTACAACAGTGATTACAACAGTGATCACCCTGACAAAGCTCGCACGTAAACATGCAACACTCAAATTCCACACTCTAGGACAAAACCTTCCTGTTAACAAATGCTGTTGGCCTCTTATTTTGATTGGCTGTTGTGTTGTCTTTTTCTTCTATTGAACACTTATTTTGTGTTCAACAATATAAATAAACTATTTCTCTTTCTTTTTGATGACAACATTTTCATTTTTGGGTAAACTATCCCTTTAACACTACTGACAAAGTTATATAATGCTGTCTACATTACTCTGAAATACTCAGGTGTCCAAATGCCTCAGATCAAAAACTAAACATGATGCGAATACTGCCATAATGGCAACAACCTAGAATATTTATATTGTGAATGCAATGGGTTTTTGTATGTCTAAAGTGCAATTAATCTTTACTTATCTCACCTAATATACTGCATTATATTTCTCTGTAATTACATTGTAGATGCTTTGTTGGTGTGAACCCCGAGAGAGGAACAAAAGCTAGCCAGACAAAGATGGTGTCCAAGAAGACGGGGAAGCTTGTCCAGAGAAAGGCAACCACTGTGAATTTGCATGTGGCCACCCTCTTAAAAAACCTCATAGACTTTGAGTGGGGCTTTATTTAATCAGGTGAAGTCAGAGCATTGTGCTGTGCAACTATGTAATTCATTGAAGATTTGATATCTTATTAGCTTTAATAAAAGCATGTTTTAAGGTCATCTTTTGTTTGAGCCATTTGTTTGCAAGCAATTTTCAGTGTTTTTTTATTTTAAAATGCTAATTTTTTAATTGTCAGATTCTAGTAGTCTTACAATGTAAAGATCACATTTTAGAGTACTTTAATATACTTTATAGTAAGACCTTTTTTTTACAGTCTATGAGTAATACACAGTTTATGAAGATTACAGCAGGGACACTAATATAACAATATAATGGCAGCTGAACACCTGACAGTATTATACTGTGTGCAGCCTATATTTTCTACAGCACAGTACTGTAGTATTTTTTTACAGTAATAAACTGTTGTTTCAGATTACAGCATTCTACAGGTAAATCTAGCTGCCAGTAGTTTACTGTAAATTAACGGGGAAATTTTTACAGTAATAAAACTGTTGTTTCAGATTACAGCAGGTCCACTGTAAAATTACAGCATTCTACAGGTAAATCTAGCTGCCTGTAATTTACTGTAAATTAACGGGGACATTTTTTTACAGTGTACATGTGTGCATCAGACACCTGTGTGTGTTTACAGGGGTTTCATGACAGATTCCTGTCCTAACTGTACATGTGCATCAGATACATGTGTGTGTTTACAGGGGTTTCATGACAGATTCCTGTCCTAACTCTACATGTGCATCAGATACCTGTGTGTGTTTACAGGTGTTTCATGTGAGATTCCTGTCCTAACTGTACATGTGCATTAGATACCTGTGTGTGTTTACAGGGGTTTCATGTGAGATTCCTGTCCTAACTGTACATGTGCATCAGATACCTGTGTGTGTTTACAGGGGTTTCATGAGAGATTCCTGTCCTAACTGTACATGTGCATCAGATACCTGTGTGTGTTTACAGGGGTTTCATGAGAGATTCCTGTCCTAACTGTACATGTGTGCATCAGACACCTGTGTGTGTTTACAGGGGTTTCATGTGAGATTCCTGTCCTAACTGTACATGTGCATCAGATACCTGTGTGTGTTTGCAGGGGTTTCATGACAGATTCCTGTCCTAACTGTACATGTGTGCATCAGATACCTGTGTGTGTTTACAGGGGTTTCATGACAGATTCCTGTCCTAACTCTACATGTGCATCAGATACCTGTGTGTGTTTACAGGGGTTTTATGAGAGATACCTGTCCTAACTGTACATGTGTGCATCAGACACCTGTGTGTGTTTACAGGGGTTTCATGTGAGATTCCTGTCCTAACTGTACATGTGCATCAGACACCTGTGTGTGTTTACAGGTGTTTCATGTGTGATTCCTGTCCTAACTGTACATGTGTGCATCAGATACCTGTGTGTGTTTACAGGGGTTTCATGTGTGATTCCTGTCCTAACTGTACATGTGTGCATCGGATACCTGTGTGTGTTTACAGGGGTTTCATGAGAGATACAACAAAGACTCGTAAATTAACTAGAGCAACCTTCGCACTGACATTTCACCTTGCTTATTGGTCAAGTCAAACCATAGGGGTTGGATCTTTCTCAGGCTTTATTATAGACATGTGACCACATGTGACCTCCCTCTCTTAGTTTATTCATCCAACTGCAACACTGTTTCTGGTGATACTGGGGAACCCCCTCCCCCTCCACGGGGGCCCTAGGGCTCAGCAGGCCTTGATCCAACCAGATATGGGCTCATGCAGGAGAGAGAAGACTCTCTCACAAAGAACCAAGGACAATCTCAGGAGTTTTGGAACGACTCCAACCAACAATGACTGCAATCACCCACTCTTCCAACTTTCTCACTTCTCCCGGGTGCTCAGCGTGGCCTCAACAGGGCCCAGGGCCCCAGGCCTTGACCAAACCAGGCATGTGCTCATGGAGAAAGATAACTTTCAAACAACTTCCACTTGCCACTGCCGGAACCCTCAACAACTTCAAGAATTGTTCCCACTACAAATGGAAGTATTCAATTCAATGAAATGTGAAAATGAAATGCTGTTGTTGGTTTTTCTCATAGTTAGATGGATCTTCTCCATCGTTACATCATTCCATCTCTCAATCCTTTTTCCTACACCTGTATTTATGTATGTTTAGTTGATTCATGTTTATGATTTAGTTAATAAAACTTATGCACTTTATGTATTTGGTTCTGATTTACTGCTTGCAAACAAGTGTCTCTTTTACGATCTTGATCTTGCTACATGCTCAAAGCGCTGTACATGCTAAGAAATAATTATTCTTCTGTGGCGATGGAAGATACCCTTTTCTTAGAATAAATTAATAATCAAAATAGTTATTTGGACGAACTGAGTAATTGATTGTAATATTAATTTAGCCATGTCAAGTTAATCCAATTAACTGAGCAAAATATTCATAATTAATCATGATTGATTATTAATATTTCCTATAGTAAGTTCCTTACATCCGATCAACAGCTTTTAAAGGTCCCTCGTTATCATTTAAAATCAAAAGGAGATTTTGCTTTTTCTGTGGTAGGTCCCAAACACTGGAATAGTCTCCCATTCCACGTGAGGTCAGCTCCATCAATTGCCACTTTTAAGTCTTATTTAAAAACTTATTCAAAAGCTAAAGAAAATAAATAAGTTATGTTTGTTTTGTTGTATGATTTTAATGTTATTTTTGTAAAGCACTTTGGAGCAACATCTGTTCTTTGAAAATGTACTATAAAAATAAAGTTGCTTGCTTTAGCTCACAGACTTTAGACAAGTTAAAATAAAATCTATATAGTCTAATACACATACAAATACGCCTAGGTTTTTACTAACTTCTTTTCCACTCCTATTTTAGAACAACATACTGAAAATGAGTTGTTCATACTCAACTTTATTAAAAAAGAAAATATGAAATATTAACAAGCAAGCAGAACAAGGCAGGACCTCAGCTTTTGGATGTCTCCGGTCAGGACACAATCTTTACAGGATCTTCTGGTGCGTACTATCTCCCACACCATCACCTTTCGTATGACAGGAATGTCACACTACATAGAAAGAGAACAATCATGTACAGACAAACTTTGATGATGGATTTTGACAAAAAAATAAAAGCTTTTAAAGATATATCAGTGAGACAATGATACAGTTGCTAAGGTGTTCCATGTTGTTACTGTACTAAGTGTTAGTCCTAAGTTTAGAGTGAGGTAGATACTAGTGTGTTAGTGGATAGATGGTTATTGATGAAGTCAAACAAGTGTTAAGAATCAGGTTTGTGAGAAATATAAATATTGTAGCTTGGTCATGTACCGGTCTGAAAGCAAGTGCCTTTCCTTTAGAAAGGAAGTCTGCATATTTGCAGATGAAAACGCCACAGTCACTACCATTAGTCTGTTTGGGAATTTCCTAGAAACAAAATTCCAAGTAAGTATAACGGTAAACAAAAGGGCAAGTTTAAAGAATATTTGTATAACTTATTATATGGTGGTATGCATACGTTGGTTCTCATTCGGCCAATGGTCCACCTGGAGGCCTCAAAGCAGCAGGCTTTTTTAAGTTTCGTCTCCTCCATGAGGTATTTCCTGTTAATTAAATCACACAAGACATGCATAGATACCTTCAAAGCCGTTTAAGGTTAAAACCAAAGTTGTAATTGGACATAACTCACAACAATGTGTGGCAGATGTCATCATGTCTTTGACCCATGGAGTCATAGCACTGGATGGTCTGGGATTTGAAATCAATTACCTGGTGATAAGCAATGGATGTCAAAGGTTAAAAAAAATAGTGTAAAGGTAAATATACAATTTTTACACTTTTAATCATACAGTATAGATATGGAAACAACGTGTTACAAAGGCATTGCTATTCATAAATTACTTACAGCCAAAGCCCAGTGTAAGTCGAGGTGCAGCGGAACAAGAACTAGATCCTGGACGAAGAGATCCACTGTTTTTGTCCATTTCTTAACTGCTGCATGGCCTGCAAAATGTCTGTCACTACTCAGAAGCTTTGGGTAGAAAAATGTGCTCAAACTGTCACATGTCTGTCCTGTCTTGTGTTGCACATGGGTGGTTGTTATGTTGGGCCATGTGCCTCTGTCATTGTTTGATCCCTCCCACTCGTTACCTGATTAGTGTTTGAGTTTCTCCACCTGTTCTCTCTTGATTTGTTCCCTTTATAAGTCTCCTCATGTTTGCAGTCTTTGTCGGTTCGTTGTCAGTGTCAGATGTTTCTCTGTTCCTGGTTGGTGTTCCCTGTATTCTTGACCCAGTGTTTGTTTCATGTTCATTTATTATGTTTTCCCCCTCGTGGGTTTTTGATTTGTGTTTGTTCTGTTTTGTAAATAAACCTTCCTTGCTTTGCACTTGAGTTCTCCTTTTCCTAAGTGTGAACGTGACACAAACAGTACACTTTAAGACCTTCCTGCTGATCATTGCTCCTCTTCATTATCAGAGACAAATAGAAGTTGATAACCTTGAGAACATAAGAGTAAAAATATTAATGATACACATATCCCTGACAGCCAACATTAGAGCTTTTTAAAATGATCAGATTAATCAGACCAATGTCAATATTTAAAGAAATCAGAGATTGTTGTGTCCAACTTAATGACTGTGGGATTTTAATTCAATCAAGCAAAACAGTGATAGATATAACAAAGTTAATTAGCTACAATATTATTAGTATAATTGATCTTACTTTTTTAAATATATTTATTGCACAATAAAAAGCATGACAAAATTTACTAAAATAATTATGGTAGAGGAAGTCAATGTGAATGATACCCAATTACAACTGATTTTACGTCTATAATGTGACTGGAAAAAAAAAGAAAAATGACAAAAAAAAAAAAAAAACGATGACCTGATTTTATCTACAAGGAATTGAATAGATCATGAAAAGTGATGTACCTAACTGAGATGGTAGTTGGTCAGATGGGAGGGGTTGAAAAGTAAGCGAAATATGTGCATGTGCAAATATGAGAAATATGTTATCTAAAAATATCTTTAGACAATCAATCAAGTAGTTGCTTTTTGATTCATTATGAAAAAATATTGTCTTTCTTTTTTGAGAAAGTGTAATTTTTAATCTTACAGTATGTTCGCTTACACTCTTACCATGTCATTGAGCCAGGAACCCTCCTCCAGCGTTGCCAGGTCGCTCTGTCTAATACATAGTTTGAAAGCTGTGCTTATCACCATGTTTGGGTCATCTTGTTCCAGAATGCGTCTCACCTCTGATGCCATGTCCTAAAAAATACAACGTACATATAAACAAGCTCAAAGTATTTGCTCAGTGGACATATGTTATTGACAGAACATTTTATTTCACAATCATATTCTCACCTTTGTTAACCTAGGTAAGTTTTCACTATGGTTCACAAGATTGTCCGCGTGTATCAGTGTGGATGCTTTCCTTGTTTCTTCCACAGAGACCTCCACACCACACGACTGAAGAGAAAATCACAAACAACTTAAAATTTCATGCATTGATAGCAGATTCATTAATAGTATATTAACTGTATACTGCCTGAAGCAAGTCTTTGTCCACCTCTGTCTTTTTAGACTTTTTATGGAAATGGCCATCACCTGATAAGGAAATGAACAGAATATGAAAAATAAAAATAAAGCATAGAGAAAACAGAATTTATGTATAGCACAGAGACCTTTTCAACAATAAACTATTAAATGGTTGCCAAATGCCAAGACAAGTCATGTGTACTATACACCAAGTTGACAGGTCAACAAAACAAAACAGGAAATAGTACATAATGTATAAAAAATAACCCTTTGGCAAACACTGATTGTATAGCACAGTATTGCTACAAGATAAAAAAAATTATACACCATTTCATTGTAATATAACAAACCTTCATTTGAAACTGCCATCGCTCTCATTTTGCGTTTTCTTGCAGTTTTTTGTTTAGCCTTCTTACAGCGACTTGGTAAAGCCCGAAGGTTGTGCTTGACAGCTTCTTGCTGCTGGAGAACCAGGCCATGATCTTTAGGTAAAGTGGATTTGAGTGTTTCACATAGCTCATGCACAACACAAGATGCATTCTGAATTGCCTCCTTGTCAGTGCACATATATGATACATCATGTAACTGTTTGAGCTCTTCGCGCAAGCGCTGCTGATCAGCTCCTACACCAGTTGTCTGTGGCTCGCTGTTGTTTGTCTGTTTCCTTGGGTAAGGAAGAGGACTAACACAAAAGTCACTAGAAAAGTCTTCTTGAGTGCTGTTCTCTGTGGTTGGTGGATTAGTTAGAGCAACACTGAAATCCAGAGTTAAATATGGGCTTCGACAATAAACTGGACTAAGGTCTCCCCATGTTTTGTCAGAGTGACAAAAAACAGCGAAGAAATGCTTACATGGTAAGAATGTTGTTTTGAAGTGGACACATTCACAAGATGGGTACATTTCAGAGTCACCAAGTTCTACTCTGTACCATGCAGAGGTTGTCTCACTCTTTACCTTGAAAGATTCCTTTCCAAGTACCTCAACATGCTCTTTTGAATAGATGGAAGCTGCTTGGATACTGTTTAAGCAATGTTTGACAAAACTCCTGGGTCTGTCTCTCAGGAATGTTGGCACATCTGGATTGTATGTTTTGCATTCACTACTGTAGATGAAGTTGAGTCTACTGTAGGATAGCAACTGTTCTGGGATGAAATCGCATATTATAGTTTCAAGCAGAGATGTTAGACTTCCTGTTCCAGAAAATTTGAGGTAGAAGCTCTTCAATGATTTATTGAGAGCCTCAACTCCATTGTTGGTGGTAACTGCCACAGAGAATCCTTGTGGCACATAGGCCCTACACCACCGCTGAAAGGGAAAAGAACATATTACTTTGATAAAAGTAGTCGATGCAGAAAGAATGGAACATTACACCCAGTCTACACTGGATGCATAAAAGCAGATATCCTAAACCAGTCCAGACAGTGTGCAAAATAGAGGCATCTATTTCCTTAACCCAGCACAACTATCTTAATCAAGTGTAGACTGAATCAGTGATGACGAAGACTTGCTTTTGTTGTGACTGTTTGGTGTTGACAGGGTATAATAATTTCAGAGAAAACTAAATGCTGGCCTGTCCCTTTTATTCTAATCTAAATGTACTGTACAACAATTGAACACGTGGAACACGGAACATGTCCAGTGCAGTACCTCACCTCCCGAATACATAGCCACCTTGTATCAACATAATGTCTGACTTCAAATGACTTCTTGTAAACCTTGCTCTCCTTCAGTCTGTCAACCTCCAAATCACAAGATGATTCGCTTGGGGCACTAGCTATCTCACGCAGATGGCCAAGTAGTTCACTTTGTTCAGAGAGGGACAACTTGTTCTTGGCTGCCAGAAAGAGAATATATGGGATATTAAACACTGTAAAAATAGGAATTACCTATATGTTTCAGATGACTAATTTACGGTACAAACGAAATGTAAATAAATGAAACTAAGAAAACAATGTAATGCAAACTTTGAAAGATGTTTTTGAAAAACGGAAATGTAAATTTAAGGTTGTATTGGTTTACTTCTAAAAGTAAAACAACAACAACAACAAAATAAATAAAAAAAAACACAAAAATATACATAATCACATATCCAGGATTATAATGAAAACCAAAGACTATAAATGGAATTCTGGTAAAAAATAAAAAATACACTTCAGCTGGACTGTACCTTGTCTTGTCCATCGTATCCAAGCTTGCTCACGATGGAATGAGCATAAATACTTCTGTTCATTTGGAAATGTATGGTCCAGAGCTTGATATTCCTGTTGTGAATAATCAAGCATGAAGTACTTTGGCTCCCAGTGCAGGTTCCACTGTTTCAGAATGTTAAGAGCTTCAGCTATCGCTGTAGTTGTCTCGTTTTCACATATAAACTCAGCAACTGGTTTGTAGCCAACATTAGTCCGAACAACAACCAGAAACAGGGGCAAAGCATATTTGGTTGTTCTATAAGTGGCATCAAGTAGGACCATATCTCCATAACGCTCAAGTAAATGCTGCTGTTGTAGGTTTTGATGAATAAACAAGAATGTTTCTTGTGATGTGGTCATGTCCGATGTGTGTTGATCCTCAAAATCAGAGTCTTCGGTGACTGGAAAGCCATTTCTTTGTGCATTCACTTCGACATGTATTTCTGTCTGATGTCTGTAGTTCTCTGTGCACTGCCTAAAGAAAAACTGGGCACCTGAATCTGTTAATTTCCATTCATCAATTTTCTTTTCCAGTTGCAGTTGATCAAAGCCAGAGTGTTTTCCAGCAAGTAAGGCCTGGTGCACATGGTTTTGAATAACATGGCTTGATGGGTAGTATGATGGGTCCTGTGTGTGTGGTAGAACACTTCCCATGCCTGAAAGCTGTTTCTGGACAAAGGTTTTCAGAACCTTCTTCAGGAAAGGGACAGAGGTCATTCCAAGTGAAACATATTCATGTATTTTGTCACGCACCCCGTGATGGATCTTATTTGAGAAATAACAGTTTTCTGAAATGTTGTGCTTTTTGTGTGCTTTTGCCAAAGGTATTTTGACATGAATTACTTCAGAAGTGGCAGTGGGGTTCTCTTTTATTGACTCCAGAAGCCTCTTTATAGCTGCTTGTTTTTCACTTCTAGAACTTTTGTCTCCAACAGCAAAGTTGTCATATCTGTCAAGAACAACATACCATAATGAGTATCTATCTGAAAAATATCCAGTTAAGTAGTCCTATGTATTATGCTGCAACACCCTAACATGAGACAACTAAAAAGTGCACTATTTTCACCATTACCTTTATAATGGTAATAAAGTTATACATATTAAATGAGTGCATTTAAATGAGTCATGACAGTGAAATTTACCTTAATATATATCTGACATACAGTTTTGCTGGGCAATCAACTTTCTTGGTGCTTTGAATGTGAAATCTTCTTTTGCTGATATATTCATGTTCAGTATGCTGCAGATTGAAAGACACATGATTTCTACATCACTACATTTTATTTTTCTAGGGCCAAGCAAAATAAAAAAATAAATAAAATAAAATAAAAAAAGTATGCTTATAAATTAAATCAATAAGCCCTGTGAAGCCAAGTTTTACAGTAAATTTAGAACAGCTAAGTTAGCTGTTCTAAACTCACTGTAAAACTTGGCTTCACAGGACTTATTGATTTAAAAAAAGGCTAGTCCATAAAAATATTTATTTTTACACAGAAATGTTTATTTACATGAGAAATACTCATGTAATTAGGTCACAGGTGTGTTTATCGAGTAACTTACAATGGCTTTGAACGCAGCTCAACCAATCAGAATCAAGGACTTGAATTACCCGTTTTATAAATATATACCACATCTCTCATACAACATACATTAAGCTCATGAAAATCTGTGCAGACTTTAGAACATACCAACTCATCTGTTTTTGGTGCCTTTTTGTAGTTTTTTCCATGCTGGCAAGCATATATCACTCTTCTTTTTACAGAGAGAGGAATGTGTTTTGAATAGTCTTCAACTTTCCGGAGAAATCGGGGTGTCACTTTTTGTTTTTTTTGACTGTCATCCGACCTGTCACCAGGAAGTAAATAAACAAAAAAGGCATTTAATACTTTTCATTGTACTACCTTTCCTTTTCTTTTTTTAAATTTCATGTAAATACAATTTTTTTTAATGAAAGTAGCTGTCCTAAGTGCATGTCTATAAAACGTAACAAATGTTCTTCATAACAATACTTTCCATAAGGTCATAAAGAAACAATCAAACAATAAACATGCAGTTAATTTAGAAACTGATAAATTACCAAACAGTGTAAGATGTGCCAGTTGCCCGTTTGTGGCTTTCCAGAAGAAGTTTCAGGTCTTCTTCTGAAGAAACTATGCCGGTTATGTACTCTTCTGAAGATGAACATATGTGAAAAGATGATGGAAGCCAGTCTGGTGGAAAACAGAAAAGAGAGTAATATTCATTAAAGTAGTTTCAGTACTTTTAGTCTACATTGTCCTTCTTTGTTTATTCATTCTATTTATTTATTATATTTAGATCATAGACTGTTGATTTAGATGCATTCATATGCACACATGAAACCCCTGTAAACACACACAGGTATCTGATGCACATGTACAGTTAGGACAGGAATCTGTCATGAAACCCCTGTAAACACACACAGGTATCTGATGCACATGTACAGTTAGGACAGGAATCTCTCATGAAACCCCTGTAAACACACACAGGTATCTGATGCACACATGTACAGTTAGGACAGGAATCTGTCATGAAACCCCTGTAAACACACACAGGTATCTGATGCACACATGTACAGTTAGGACAGGAATCTGTCATGAAACCCCTGTAAACACACACAGGTATCTGATACACACATGTACAGTTAGGACAGGAATCTGTCATGAAACCCCTGTAAACACACACAGGTGTCTGATGCACATGTACAGTTAGGACAGGAATCTCACATGAAACCCCTGTAAACACACACAGGTATCTCATGCACATGTACAGTTAGGACAGGAATCTCACATGAAACCCCTGTAAACACACACAGGTATCTGATGCACATGTACAGTTAGGACAGGAATCACACATGAAACCCCTGTAAACACACACAGGTATCTGATGCACACATGTACAGTTAGGACAGGAATCTGTCATGAAACACCTGTAAACACACACAGGTATCTGATGCACACATGTACAGTTAGGACAGGAATCTGTCATGAAACCCCTGTAAACACACACAGGTATCTGATGCACACATGTACAGTTAGGACAGGAATCTGTTATGAAACCCCTGTAAACACACACAGGTATCTGATGCACATGTACAGTTAGGACAGGAATCTGTCATGAAACCCCTGTAAACACACACAGGTATCTGATGCAAATGTACAGTTAGGACAGGAATCTGTCATGAAACCCCTGTAAACACACACAGGTATCTGATGCACACATGTACAGTTAGGACAGGAATCTGTCATGAAACCCCTGTAAACACACACAGGTATCTGATGCACATGTACAGTTAGGACAGGAATCACACATGAAACCCCTGTAAACACACACAGGTATCTGATGCACACATGTACAGTTAGGACAGGAATCTGTTATGAAACCCCTGTAAACACACACAGGTATCTGATGCACATGTACAGTTAGGACAGGAATCTGTCATGAAACCCCTGTAAACACACACAGGTATCTGATGCACATGTACAGTTAGGACAGGAGTCACACATGAAACCCCTGTAAACACACACAGGTATCTGATGCACATGTACAGTTAGGACAGGAATCTGTCATGAAACCCCTGTAAACACACACAGGTATCTGATGCACACATGTACAGTTAGGACAGGAATCACACATGAAACCCCTGTAAACACACACAGGTGTCTGATGCACACATGTACAGTTAGGACAGGAATCTCTCATGAAACCCCTGTAAACACACACAGGTGTCTGATGCACACATGTACAGTTAGGACAGGAATCACACATGAAACCCCTGTAAACACACACAGGTATCTGATGCACACACAGGTATCTGATGATTCCTGTACTTTTTAGGACAGGAATCACACATGAAACCCCTGTAAACACACACAGGTGTCTGATGCACATGTACAGTTAGGAATCTCCCATGAAACATGATAACGTCGTTAACGTTATCGTACGTGAAACCACTCCTTACATTAGAATCCTACCGCATCTTTTACAAAACCGTTTGCCTCTTTATCATAATAAAACCTCAAAAACAGTTACCGAATTCGCTGTTTTGTCCTTGATTGTTCATGGCTGTTTAATGTGTACCCGTCTGCTTTTCATCATCCATCAGTTCTGTATCTAATTTGAAAAGTGCGCGGGAAGAAGGCACTATACTCTGCGCATGTGCGGTGACCTGCAAATTGTATTTTTTTTTTTGAAAGGGGTGTGACGGCCACACCCTCGGATACGCCCCGTGTGCGTCGCGGTACTGAAACCCCTGTACTTTAGTGAATGCCATCGAGGCAATCGACCCGGACGAGAATTGGAGCCGCCATCTTAAACCGGTCATCCGCTCCGCTCAGTGTAATCAGAATGGCAGGTGAAATGAGCTGTCAGCGCATTACAGTTTTTTACAGTCGCTAGGACCCATTTTTCAATACTTAAGTCACTTTTTCAAAACTCTTCACACAGTTATTCTAACCAACTTTCAGCTCGGCACAGCAGTTCATTTCACATTCAAAATGCACTAAAACTACCAAATCACTTCATACATATCTCAAATCAACACATTCTTCCATAACACTAGCAAAGGTTGACAGCTAACAAACACACTTTGTCACCCACAAAACAATAACATAAAAAACACTAACAACAGGTAACTTTATACAATGTTTTCCTAAGTAAATGCTTTCTTTCTTCTACCTCTCTACTGTTTAGAATTCACTGCAATATATGTTACTAGAATGAATCAGACACCATGCAGTTATTATATTTTATGTTTTTGGAGTAATTCCAAAGTACAAAAAATTGTGTACACACCATCCACCGATACAGATACAATAGGAATCAGCTGTGGTTGGTCCAATTGTTTTTATGCCATTTAATATTTAGATTCTAAATATATTTCATTACAATATTACTGTAGAAAGGTTGCAAAATGCTGTCTTATTCAGTTTTGTATTATGTTATTGTTTTGAACTTAAGTTTAAGTTTTTGAAAACAGTGTGTAAGCATGTGCAAATTGGCCTGTAAGTACACAGAGTTTTGGCGGTTGTGTCGAAGTGAGAAAAGAATTAATGTAATTTATAAGATGTAGTCATTGAATGCATTTTGTGCCAAAGCCATGATAAATGATCCACAGTTTAGCCCACATATACTTCTGTTGTGCTCACTGTGTTAAGAGTTTTGAAAAAGTGACCTAAGTATTGAGAAATGTGTCCTAGCGACTGTAAAAAAACTGTAAATTAATCATATCTCACTGAATACTGAAATGATTTTCACGGAATTTTTTTTTTTTTTTTTTTTTTGCTGCAAAGGTCATTCATGTAGCTATGATACAGGACACATGGTTCGGCGTATTTTAATATCCATAGTAGGCTTAACAGTAATATAATATTCTGATATAAGACAATATGTGTGATGAAGGATATAATGTATTTTATAAATCACACAGTATAAATATAATAAAGAAGCAGAAACAGATATTTGCAGTAAAGTAAGATATTTTAATATCTTAAAACATATTTTAAAACAATTTATGATTTGTGACACGCACATACACACGAACAGACACACAAACAAACACGAACAGACACACACACACTCTCTCTCTCTCTCTCTCTCTCTCTCTCTCTCTCTCTCTCTCTCTCCCATACAGAAATGTAATATATGTAAATATATGTAAATTACATATATAATGTCAGTGCCCATGTATGTCTGCTGCCTATATGAGAATATATGTAAAATTCATATATGTAAAATACATAGACATATATGAAACATATATTTCAAAATATAGCAAAAATGGCCGTTTTCATGTAAGTGCCATATATTTTCCCGTATATGCACATAAATGTTAAATATATGTAAGACGCATATATGTATACATGCATATATGTACTTATTTCCATAGTACATACTTTCACTTATATTAGGGATACATATATGTATACATGCATATATGTACTTATTTCCATAGTACATACTTTCACTTATATTAGGGATACATATATGTATACATGCATATATGTACTTATTTCCATAGTACATACTTTCACTTATATTAGGGATACAAATATAATGTACTGTTTTATATCATATACACTCTCAGAAAAAAGGTACAATTTTGTACCAAAGGTACAAATCCTTGTCACTGGGTTTGTGTACCTTTTTGTGTACAACCAAAATGTACCTTTTGTTTCTTTGTACAATGTTGTACTTTTATCAAAGGTACAAATTTGATCCTTTAAGGTACCACCTCAGTGACAAGCCCCTTTGTACCTTAACTGTGTCAAATTTGTTCCTTCGAAAACTAAGGCTATTTTCCTATCGAATAACGCACATTCAACAACTGAATCCAAAAGGCATCAATTTAATCAGTTCTGCAAATACATATGAACATTTGAATACTTTCTTTCCAACTTACAGTAAAGTATTTCTTTGTGTAAATACATCAAAGACTTTACAATACAATAAAGACTTCGCAAAATTAACAGAATATCACTTGAAAAAGATTTGAAAGAATTAAAAGTGCAATTACAATAAAATGTTACAGTACATCAAATATATTTTCTCATCTACAACAAAGCTAGACTTTTGTTTTGTTTTTCACTTTTCACACAATACCTCTGCATTTATTTAACTAAACGCCTTCCTCCACCCCAACTGCTAATAACCCTCCATAAATACACTGCTAAAGATTCTCCTCTCACTGAAGACACGTCCAGTCAAGACGGTCCCAAAATCTGCACAGTGGATTGTGATGTAGCCGGTTCTTCCTGAACAAAATGAAGAATCAGTATTAGAAAAGACAGAAGTAAATTGATTATATTTAAACTCCCATGACGAGCTAAAATTTGGCCTCTAGACTTAAAGGGATAGTTCGCCTAGAACTGAAAATTCAGTCATTTACTCGCCCTCAAGTTGTTCTAAACCTGTTTGAGTTCTTTAAAAATTAAACAGTTGATGTGCCCCATTGACTTCCATAGAATTTGTTGCTATTTTCTATTTTATTCAAACTATGGAAGTCAATGGGGCCCATCAACTGTTTCATTGTTTGGGTGAACTACAAATCCTGCAACATCTCATTTGGCATCCATGTAATGTGCTTCTATAACAGGTTTCAGCTTAGCCAACCTCAACACATTGGACAATTTTGTTTTATGGGTTAGTTCACCCAAAAATTAAAATTATTTAGTTAATTACTCACCCTTATGTCATTTCACACCTATAAGACCTTTGTTCATCTTCGGAACACAAGTGAAGATATTTTTAATGAAATTCTGAGCTTTCTGTGCCTTCATTGGGAGCAATGCAACTAACACATTCAAGGCCCAGAACGATAGGAAAGACATCATTGAAGTAATCCATGTGACTGCAGTGCTTTAAACCATTTTATGAAGCAATGCATGTGCTTTGTTTTTTGCACAAAAAAAACCCCACCACAACTTACCACTTTATTTACAAAATTACTAACCAGTAGCAATGCAATCCATTAGGGAGAGCACTACGACACATGCGTATTGTGTTGACTCAGGACCGGGTGTTGTTCCGTGAATGTGCTTTAGATAATATAATTTGTAAATATAGAGGTAAATTATGTTTTTTTTAATTATCGCAAAACAAAGCACTTGCATCGCTTCATAAAATTGAGGTTAAACCACTGGAGTCTTTACTTTACTGGTGTCTTTACTACCTTTCTGGGGCTTGGATGTATTAGTTGCGCAGGCTACAAGTGGAGGAACAGAAAGCTCTTGGAGTTTATAAAAAATATCTTTATTTGTGTTCTGAAGATAAACGATGGTCTTACGGGTTTGGAACGACATGAAGGTGCATAATTAATGACAGAATTAAATTTTTTAGCTGAACTATACCTTTAAGGAATCCTGGAAACAGATTTAATCAACCACAGCATGCATTCGACCCATTTCTGGATGAACTGAAATGCAGATAAGAAAACAACAGTTTTACCAACAACAAAAAAAAACTTTCTGCATTTTTACATTTTCCACAAAAAACAGTTTTAAATGATTCACTTAAAGCTTCATTTAAAATACACAGAAGAGTAAAATGTTAGCTGCAGCCCTATTTTACAGTTTTCCTCTCCATACTTTGCACTTCTATAATATAAGCTTGTTCCCACATTTGAGAAATTGTGTTTACACAAAAATATTGCTTTAACTTTAGAATAATTTCAGAACGGCCATTGTGAACAGGATTTATCAAGCACTCTTGAATGTGCAAAGTAGAGCTAGGGCTACTGTATGGTGAAAGACAAGATGTTCACTAAAAAAAATAAGACAAACAAGTCCCATGGAAAATATTTTTAGTAAATAAAGGGTTAGTTCACCCAAAAATGGAAATTCTGTCATTAATTATTCACCTTCATGTAGTTTCAAACCTGTAAGACTTTAGTTTATCTTTGGAACACAAATGAAGATCTTTTAATGAAATGGGAAAGTTTTCTGTCCTTCCATTAGTGCTCTGACCCTAAATTTGGACTAAACAGTTCGATTCAAATTATTTTACGATCTCTTCAGTATGGTAGCATACAGAAATGTAATATGGAAAAAAGCTATGTAATATATAAAATGGCAATTTATTTCTTATTTAAATTGACATTTTCCATACCATATGTGCAATGTTTGGGTGACAATTCAAATTCAATACTATAAATTAAATTAGCCATTTCTTACACTTGTTTAACATATAATTTAAACATATACATTTAAAATTTGTACAAGTTGCACAATTAAAATTAAAATGTATTACAAAAATGATTAGAGATAATTCACCCAAAAATGAAAACTCTTTCATTAATTATTCACCCTCATGACGTTCCAAACCTGTAAGACTTTTGTTCATCTTCAGAACACAAATGAAGATCTTTTGAATGAAATCGAGAGCTTTCTGTCCCTCCACTGACAGTCTAAGCAAATAAAACTTTGATGCTTCAAAAAGTTCATAAAGAGATAGTAAGACCAATCCATTTGAATTGAGCAGTTTAGTTCAAAATTTTGGAAGAGACATGATTGCTTTATATGATGAACAGATTTAATTTAGTCTTTTCTTTACATTTAAACATTGAGTAGCGAACATAAACAGAAGCTCAACCGAACATGCTTGACACGTGAGAACAAACCTCTTTCTCAAACGTGCTGCGCAACACACGAGAGTGAACCTCATTTGTTCTCGCATGTCAAGCGAACATGCTTGAGCTTCCGTTTACCGTTTCTGATGTGTGAAATGATGAATACTTATATGTGAATAAAAGCCTAAATTCAACCTGTTCATCATAAAGGAAGTGATCATGTCTTCACAAAATTTTGAATAAACCATACATATGGATTAGTTTTACGATCACTTTATGAACTTTTTAAAGCGTCAAAGTGGTAGTTGCTTAGCTGTCTATGGGGGTCAGAAAGCTCTCAGATTTCATTATTAAGATCTTCATTTGTGTTCCAAAGATGAACGAAAGTCTTACGGGTTTGAAACGACATGAGGCTGAGTAATTAATGAAAGAATTAAAATTTTGGGGTGAACAATTTTGCCCTTTAACATGTTCAAGCTAAAATTGTAGCAAAATTATCATTTTAAAAGCTATTTTTCTTAACCGCATTCACACTCACAGTTAAGACACTTACGACTGCATTTTTATTAAATACTCGCAATTAACGTAGCAAAATTCAATGTGGATTTAAAAAAAGGATTCCGAGCCGATCAAAGCCCCGCCCTGTCAATCATTGCATAAAGTGCCTTAACTTTGAGTGTAAATGCAACTAGGAAAAATAACTTAAATTATCATTTTGCTATAATATTTGCTTGAACATGTTAAACATCTAATTTCTGGAATACATTTTAATTGTAATTTTTAAACTTATAAAATGTTCAAATGTATGTTTTAATTTTATGTTAAAGCTAGTGTAGTAATGCCAATTTATTATATTATTGATTTAGAATAACTGTTTTGCTCCAGATGTTGCACATGTATAATATGTAAATATAAAAACAGAAATACATTGCCATTTTACACATTGCTTTGCCATTTTGCATGTTACATTTCATTTTTTGTGAATATACTTTCAATTAAGTGACAGAAATCTTTCAGATTTCATTTGAAGTGCAGTTTTACTGTGCTTTATCAAGATTGACATCACTGTCATTATGGCAAACATTTTGTCTTAGGAATAAAAATTCAACCTCATCAGAAAAAAGAATGTCACAAGATTAAGATTAATAATCTTAACAAATAACCCATTGTACTGATACTTGCCTCACAGCTGAGGATGAAGTCAGACTCTCAGATGTGTGATGATCAGTGAGACCAGGCAGTTTTTTCCCAGCATCTTCATGATCTAAAAATCAAAGACACATTTGCTGAGTTTCAACAAAGTTCTATGATAAAATTAATGACATGTGACTTAGGGCAGAATCAGGTAATCGCATTCATTTAAACACAATGCGATAAACTATCTGTGCACTGTTCGGTGGCATTCAATCACGTTCTTCAACAACGGCATAAAGTATTGTGGATTAATGTAAAATACAACAACATGGCACCTCTGGTTGAGCATTCATTTACAACAATTACGTATTAAATGTTTAACTTACGACGACACAGAAACTCAATTGATTTTAAATATATTTGCAGACGGCTAATATCACCGACTGGATTCGTACATTAAGCTAACTTATTTACACTCGCTATTGTCATGTTGAATAGCTGTAACGTTTTATACATTTTTTTAATTGGTTAAACATAAACATAAAACCCACCTTTGCGTGTCCTCTTATCTTTGTCTTGTATTTCGAGTCCAGCCTCTAAAGTTCTTCTGACGATAAAGAGGGCAGCCATGGTTGTGGTGGTCCGCGCTCGTGCTGCTAATCGGCTTCCCGCTCTCCGGTCTATTTGAAAATGCAATAACGGCTGCAGCGCCAATCAGTTCATATGTTGTTGTGCCTAATAGCAAAGTTAACATTTATAGTGGATAATGGAGAAAAAACGTCATAATGTACACGCGATGACTTATACTAGTCAATAATTATATTAAAAATATAAAAAAGTGTAACGTTAACTTTATACATATCAAATGGCTAAAAATCATTTGGTGCAAAGCTAATTTAACTCGCTAAATAAGTGACTGAAACCTTTTTATTTTCGACTTGTGAACTAAATATAAACATAAAAGGTCAGAACTCACCTTTAAATGTCGTATTCTACAAGTTTGACAAGTTTGATATTTAAAATAAACTCGACCGCTGCAGTCGTGTAACGTTAGTCTGCTTCCCGTTGTCAGTTTGGAATTGGAAATTCAGTAGCTGAAGCGATTTCAGCCAATCAGCGTCTTTTTGCTATGCCAAATACTCAACACATCAACCAATCATGAATGAAACAGTAATTTGGCCATCACTGTGATGTGAGAAGAAAAGTACCTTCATTTCCTAAAAGGTACCAAACAGACAGTCAGATGTTGTTGTACCATTAAAGGTACTATTATTAAAGGTACAAAACTGTTCTTTGAGGAACATTATTTGTACTGTGCACTTTTTTTTCTGAGAGTGTATTTGAATACCTGTATTATTATACCTGTGTATTTAATTTGAATTAAATGCCTATATAGTTGGAGATGCTGTGTCTGTATATACCAAATGTAGTATTTTTAATACAATAATGCAGTTTTTCTTTGTCATTTTTGACAAAATCCACAAAGTACCATAACCATATGCCACAGCTTTAAAAATGCATCAGTATTGCATCCATGTATGTTTACATACATTTATTAAATATGTGTAAAACAAATATGTATGTCACATATTTATACTTAATGTTGTCCATATATGTGAGAAACCAATACTATACTGTAATATATGCAGATATATGGTATCATATATGGATGAACTCAAATATTTTCTTCACATGTTTGGACACATAAATGTTCATATATGTTGCAGGCATATATTGTGTTCTCAGATAAGCCAAATATATGTATAGATATATGTCATAGGCATATATTGTGTTCTCAGATAAGTCAAATATATGTATAGATATATGTCATACTATTTAAAATATAAGTACATATATGGCCATATATTACATTTTTGTATGGGTCTCTCTCTCACACACACACACACACACACACACACCACACTTTCACACACAGAACGCAGCCAACGAATCCACCGAACACAGCCACCTGTAATAAAAATTGAGAAGAAGCTTTTCAACGTGTTTGCCCTATTCGGATTAACTTTACAAGGGTAGATGGAGTAAGTTAATAATGTAATTTTACCACAGGACTTCTGTAATATCAATAGCCAAATCGCATGCAAGATATAGGTTATCAATAAAACTAGAAGTTGGAGGGGTAACTCAATTTGCGCATCGCTGTCATGCATGTATTACAATGCTTCCTGATATCATGTGCGCAAACGCAAATAACCTATACAGCAGGGCAGTTGAATGCTTATCTGATAACCTAGAAGCTCTTGTAATTATTACTTTAACAGTTACCCCACCTCTCCATGCCGAGTGAACACCGGCTGATGCAGTAAACAGCATTTCACAACGATTTCAGTACAGTAATAGCAAATATCCTTGCTCCTTCTCGATTATCTGGTAATATTCTATTCACAAAATACAACCAATAGTACGGTAATGTTAAGACTTACTTGTGAAAAGTCCTATTTTCGATGGTCCGGCGATTAGAACAGGAAAATGCTCCACAATGCTCTGGCATCTTATCTGCTGCCACGCAACGAAACTAGGAATACGACCGGTTCAAGATGGCGGCTGGATTTCTCGGTTTCCAGCGGCCAATAGGGCATCTAGTCTCTATATGATATCTATGCCTCAATGTGTGCCATAAAGGCATTCAGGGGTTTCAGTTTCAGTAGCGCGACGCACACGGGGCGGCGTATCCGAGGGTGTCAATATTATCTGTCTGCACCATAGACATCATATAGAGACTAGATGCCCTATTGCCCGCTGGGCACCGAGAAATACGGCTGCCATCTTGAACCGGTCATACTCCTAGTTGCGTTGCATAGCAGCAGTTAAGATGCTGAGCACTGTGCAGCATATTCCTGCTCAAATCGGCGGACCATCGCAAATAGGGCTCGGGAGATACTTTTTACAAGTAGAATTTAACATTACCGTACTATTGGTTGTATTTTGTGAATAGAAAATTACCAGAGAGTTAAGAAGGAGCAAGGATCTTTGATATTACTGTACTGAAATCGTGGCCAGCTAGCTAGGGAGGCTATGTCACCCGGCTATGAACTGAGACTTAATAAGTCATTCCATAACACTGACTTAGATTACAAATGACACAATAATGCTATTGTAGAAATAAAACAAATATTACTGCGAATTTTACACAAGTGGCACAGACTGTGTTATCAGTGTTGGGCAGTCACTACTTAGCAGAAGAACGCGGTTGTGTGTGTGTAATCATGTATTGTTTATTCAACTTAGGGGGGGTGAAATGCTATTTCATGCATAGTGAGTTTTTTACACTGTTAAAGAGTTGGATTATCATGCTGGACAAAGTTTCAAAAAAAAAGTTGTACGTTTGATTGAGTATTTCTGTTCTCAAAATACTCCTTCCTGGTTGTCACAAGTTTCGGAAAGTTTTTTTTGAGTATGGGCGCGTCTGACGTCAGATGCGCCGGAATTACCTTATACGGTCCTAAGGGTACTTCTCTCGGAAGGGCGCGCGCGCAGCTGTAGAGCGATAGCCGTAACCTATGCCTATCAAAGGGCTGTGCATCGGCTGCGCTGCAATATGTCACCAAAGAAGTGTGTTTTCGGTTGCCAAGGCAAGACAACACTGCACAGATTCCCAAAGAATCAAGCATTAAGGGACCAGTGGATGGAGTTTGTTTTTCCAGAACATCAACACAGTTGTAAAAGTGTTCTTGTTTGTTCCATGCATTTCGAGGATGATTTTTTTTTATAAACAAGGCCCAGTTCGAAGCCGGATTTGTTAATCGTTTAGTTCTCAAGGATGCAGCAGTCCCACTCCCAACACTAAAGGTTAACGGTCTTGCGTTGGAACCGCAGGCGGTGAGTAGAACTGCTTCAAATATTTGTGTGTGTCTATCGGCGTGTAACTTAAGCACAGCAAGTAGGCTAAACAACATGATCACGTATTAATGTATCTATGGAGCATGCGATGTATGGTGTGTGTTTGTTTAAATACATTTGTTTAGGTGGCTACTGTAGGTGTCTGTTTGTTTATTGTACAACCAAATCATGTCTTCATAAACCACGAGTAGACACCAAGCGTGCCGCACAAGCCCTCAAAAGTTAAGCCAAAACGTCTCGATCGCCCCCTAGGTGACCGGTCCTAGTATAGGTCATAAGCCCCGCCTCCCCATGTTATTCAACGGGACGTGAGACAACTAAATAATTAAATTACAATTCACATATCTTTTTTTCTAAAGATATTTTCTGTCATTTACTGTAGTTTCTATCACGTTGATGTAGTTTCAAGTATTTGTTTTTAAAATAAGTTAGTTTTTAGTTAGTTATTTCATGCTATAAAAACGGTGCTGTGACATCATGATTGACAGCTGTGATTGACAGGTTCTCTGTGTGAAGTAGTCACTGAAGCACCAACGGACTTTTTTTCATAATGTTGACTATGTGGTTAGTAGTTGTATTTACCAAGCGGCAACCTCCCCGTCTCTCTCTTGAAACCAACACGGAAGTGAATTAAACTGCAATTCATCGACTGGCCGCTTGAGGCTGGCTGCAAAAGTGAGTCAAATCTGTATCTCCCACTTGTTAAAATGCCCAACTTTACAGCAGCAAAAGATATGTTTACAGCCTGGTGTCAAAAGTTGTTTTGGTCTATATAGCTAATTTTGCCCTTCATGACAACTGTGAGGGGGGTGATTTTTTTTTTTTACAACTCATCCATTTAAATTATATTAAGCCTTAAAGTTCCGCATAATTAAGGGCGTGGTCACTTGAGTGACAGCCATGTGTCTGGTGTCTGTTAGCGTCGCCCTCAGCAGCAGCTGCTGTACTCGCAATCTCTGCCGTGTTTTTGCTTTTTTTCGGGATTATTTCATACAATTCAATACACGCATTATACCTTCGCCCATGCTGTTGGATTCCGTCCAGTATGGAGAGAACAACCAGTGCTGTGTTTCCAGTTGTTTTCCTCGCATGCACTAATGGATGTCTGAAAATGTCGTTGCTTTTTGGAGCTTAGATTTAAAAACGTCTATAGATATAGAGACTCGTTATGCGGTACTGTTGCTCTCACGGAACAGATATGCTTAATTAACTTTGTGTTAAATAAAAAGTACCAGATGAAATCCTGCATGTGTCAGTGCTTTCTCTCTGTCCATGCAATAGATGCACACCCTTGAATAAGCACGGATTTCTAATGCATTTACTTGAACTTCTGAGGTAATATCTTTGGTTTAATCCATTTGAGAAATTGTGAGGCGGCCAAAATCATATTTTAAAATGGACTGAATAAAGCTCTTTTTGAACTTGACGTGCGATGCCGCGCTGCCTGACATGTATGCGCAGGAATCACTGTCACAAGCTCAGACTCAGAGCAATATTGTAAGTTACTGCATCTACATGATAATACATTTTAATAACGTTAGCAGAATAATAATGCATCACAATACACAATCTCACTTTTAGTTACGTCTTTTCACTATTATAGTATTTCGAAGGGCAAAAACATGAACTTTAACTGTCGGCTTTACTTCTTTAATCAGCTGTCACTTTAGCACGAGGCCAGTAGCAAATAGCACTAGCGCCTCAGCTCCACCCACGTCCCGCCTCTTTGCCCATTTTCTGTTATCCGGGAGTGACGAGAGATGACGCACTGCCAAGATGGCGACGGTTGACCCCGCCCACTTTAGGCTTCAAAAACAGTCTTCAGAAACCTACGGGTGACGTCACGGACACTACGTCCATATTTTTTTACAGTCTATATGGTATTTACCTTATTTTAACGAGGTACTGCAATCAGCAGACATCATTGGAGAGGAACGGAGCAGACAAGGCCACTTAAGAAAAGTGCAGGGCGTGTGCTTGCGACTGATTCAGCGAGAGTGAGGGCGGGGCCTTGATTTCGCGGCTTTACTTCCTGCTCACGACTGCGCATGACTCGTCCCGAAAACGCTACTGTGCAGACTCAAGTTCCAATATGTCAGCGCCATATCGGGACTCTGGCGGCTTCAGTTCTCTCCAATGGAAAAGAGCAAAGGGGCGTCGTCCATCTTTTTTTACAGTCTATGGTAGACACACACAAATGTTTTAAAACTCGTGCATGACATGATGTTCTAGCTTCCAGACGCTCTCAAAGCTTCGCACGCTCGTGGTTATTTAGCTCTGCCCACACGGCACGCCTCCACTCGCTCGGCTTTTCCCGGAAAGACTCGGTACAGCCTATCTTTCTTTTATAAATATAATAAAACTAAAGACTTTTTGGAGATATGATGGATGCAAGATTAACATGAGATTGACTGAAACTGAGTGTTTCACCCCCCTTTAAAATATCTGACTTTACTGCCCTAGTGAAAAAAAAAGTATGCTAAGTATACTTGCAGCCAGACTAATTGTCAGTATACTTCAAGTGTGCTAATGATTAGTTAACTTGAAGTGTGCTATTTTGGATACATTTATTTGTACCAAGTGTATTTTAGTTATAATTAAATTATACTAAAGTATAACTTTTTGATGCTAAATTAAGACAATTATGTAGGGTTTGAGGGTGAACCAAACACAAAAGGAATCTTTCATGGGATTCATTCAAATGTGATTCAGTATTACCTATCTAAACACCACATTCCAAAGTCACAAGACGGCTCCAGCTAGTCTATGCTAGCCAACCAAGACCCCCTTCAGAAAGGACTTTATGACCCTGCAAGCGCCCAGAGATAAGCCTAAACAGGAAGACCGTTGTCACTGTTTCATGCTTAAGCAAGACAAATCTGCTCAGAAATGGTGAAACAGGCCTGACCACCAAGGGGCCTGACCACCTTTGACCTCCCTCAGCATCACCACTGCCAAACAGGACAGAGTTATAAAACAGACCACGCTTTCATGGAACTGAAAGACTTACACAGACTTTAAATATCAAATCCAGTAAAACTTACACAGAACAATGCTCAGTGGACTTATAATCAAACATCATAATTCTTGTTGTTCCTACAATTCATGTTTGTATTATGCTTAGATCAAATATAAATCGTGTAATTGTGATATAACTGTGTGCATGAATGAAAGAGTATCGTTGCTTCCAATCAAAATAATCGTATGCCTTAATTCATAAGATGGCTTGAGTGAAATCTGTGTTAAAACGCTTTGTATGATTATAATAATCTATAATGTTTAAACTGTGGTCTCTTGTTCTCTGCTAAGTGCTGGAACCCAAGCAGATCCCCGATAACGGATAAGTAGGAACTAGTCCCCTCCTAAAATGATGCCATTGTCTCATTGGTCAGAATTCTCCAAAAGAGGTTGGACTAACTTGAAGTTAAAGACCGAACAAAGGAGTTAGAGTTCAGTTCAGTTTTCGGTTCAATTCAGTTCGGTTCAGAGAGCAGTTCGGTTCGGTGTTGAATTAAGTTTGCGCCTCTCTCTATCAACAGCAAGAGAGTGTTCCTGTTCGTGCTTCTCTCTGGAAAACAACAAAGAGGTGTTCGCACGCTTCTACATCGACCAGACAAATTAGACCAGCAGACAAATACCCATCAAGATCGGGTTTAAAACAGCTCATTCAAGCCATCTAACTACTCGTCTCACTTCCTTTCTTTTTCTTAGTTGTATTTTCTTTTCCGTTGAAAGTCTCGGTTCTAAGTTAAGTTTGCTGCAAAGTTCGTTTAAACGTCTCTCCTGCAACGCGCTTCGACCTGAAAACCTCTCATTCGCCTGCCCATCACACGTGACCGGCAGTTCAGAAACTTCCATCCAGGCACTTCAAAGACAACAGCGACGCGGACCCGGGCGGGAAACTCCTTCGGCGAAGCACCACAAAAGGGAATTCGCTGGCCTAAGCAACGCAAAGACAAGCAAGTACTCCAGACTGTAACTGAACTGGTGTTTTTTTTAATGTAAATTGAATAACCTGTCTAAGAAACAAAGGTTTAAATTAATGCTTGGTGGTTCGTTCAGGTCATGTCTTACAAAGTGCATCTCACTCTGAAAACTCACTCTTTCTCTCTCTTCCTCTGCGCCTTGAATGAATGTGTGTGTGTGATTGTGTTTAGACCTTAGTTTTATGTGTTTAGAATAGTTAATAAAGTCGTCCACGTCCATATATTTGAAAAGATATTTGCCTTGTGTTGTGCTTGCACATTTAATGTCTTGTACTGTCGATCTAAAGTTACCTTGCTAATACATAGTGTTTCACTATAGATTGGATAAATATCTGTTGCCAAGGTTATAATTACGGCCCGTTCAAATGAACTCTAAACGAGTCATTTGCTCGGTTCCATAGTGATTCAGTCAAGATTCATTGCAAATCGATGAATCATTCCCTTTGAGCTAAATTGGCCTTCCGGCCCCCTTAAATACATTTTATGTATATTATTATTGTGTGATTCGTAACAATTTCAAGTATACTTAGTACACTTTAAGGACATGCATATTTTCATGCTTGATTAGTGATATTAAAGCATACTTTTTTGTATTACAAGTACATTACAAATTAATTAAGAGTGTCTTCCAAACAAACAAGAAATATACCATATGTTATTTTTGAGTAAAAATATAAACTCTAAAAACTTTTAATATGATTTACTCTTTTTTTTGGTGGAAACATTTTTACACTTAAAAATATTGATTTAGTTTGAAAGCAGTGAAATAAATTACATACACTGTATGAACTGAGTAAATGTAAAAAATATTCCATACAACCACCGGTACATGACATTGGCCTTTATTGTCGATAAGTGCTAGCCTGGCTACGCCCTCCTACGCACTTCCGCTCAATTTCATTTTCCTTCAGTACTACGTCTGGGATTGTACTGTCGAGTTTGGTTTCCAGAAATCATTTTTTGTAGGACCAATCAGCGAATAGAGGGAGTGCCTGACAACGATGACGTTGATGTAGCGCGTCAGTTTGAGTTCAGTAATGGCAGCGGAGAAAGACATGAGAAAAGCTATTCGGTCTGTTGTTGGAAAACTGCCGAATATTCAGAATTTAAAGCCGGAGCAAGAACAATGTTTGCTAAGTTTTGTTGCTGGCCATGATGTTGTGGCCCTCCTCCCCACGGGATTCGGGAAAAGTTTAATTTTCCAGCTCACTCCGCTAGTGGTGAATGAGGTAGCTAAGGCGAACGATACTGATGCAAAGCCGATAGTTGTTGTCGTCTCCCCTCTTGTTGCACTAATGGAGGACCAAGTGAAGGAGGCAGAAAAGTTAGGAGTTCGTGCTGGGCAGCTCGGCGTGCACGATGACCGTGACATTTTGGACGGACGATTTAGCCTGGTGTTCGGAAGCCCCGAGTCCTAGCTGCTAAACTGTTGTTGAAGATGCACTCAGGAGTCATGTCAGTATCACAAGAATCACTAAATTTACTGTTCAGAATTTTAGCTAAATAGAACACTTTGAGCCCCTTTGTGTATTTGTGCAGGACCATGGTTTGTGTGTCAGTTTTACATGTTGTAAATCATAAAAATTTGTTGTATTTTTTTTTTTTTAATAAAAATGTGAAAACATATACTTTGAAAGCCATAATTTGAGTTTCAGTTTTAGATGGAAATAGTTAGTTTGTTTTAATAAAAAACTATGTCATACATAAAAATGTACAAACACATACTTTGAAGACCATAATTAATTAAGGTAATTAACCCTTGTGTGGTGTTCATATTTTTGTTATTCAGCCAGTGTTCGTGGGTCTGGTGGACCCGCTGCATTTTTGGGTTTTTAATTCAACATAATCAAACAATTTATGTTAAAATACTCAACAGATGTTTACTTCATCCCAATTACAAGCAATATAAACAGCATTTATGGTTAATATTTTCCCTTTACCTTTGTTAGATCACATTTAAGAATTGCAACCTTGTGCGGGAACGGCAGGGGTAGAAACAAAACTCACTTTTGCACTCACACTCTCTCACACTTACACACAATCTCTCTCTCTCTCATGCATGCACGCACCACACACACACACGCACTAACTACACTACACTACACACACACACACACTTGGATATGTGGTTTATGGGGACTCTCCATAGGTGTTAGGGTTTTACAAATGTACAAACTGTATAATCTATCCCCTACACTAACCTATACCCCTAAACCTACCAATCACAGAAAACTTTTGGCCCTTTTTGAATTTCAAAAAAACACCATTTAGTATGTTTTTTGAAGCCGTTTGGTTTATGAGGACACAGATTTCCTCATAAACCATGTTTACGTTGTAATACCCATGTCATTATACACATTTGTGTCCTCATAAACCATATACAAGAACACACATACACACACACACTAACAGCAAGCCCTGACAGGAGGAGGACCGAGTAAAGGTACACAGGACCTAAAATTTCCACACTTTTATTAGCCCCGGGTCCAGTGGACCCGAACATCCTGTGTGTAATATAAATGTGTAGGGGGGGTGTACAGTGTGTGGTCATTGAAAATGTGTTTGGATATATGTTCTTCACAGAAAATGAGCCAAGGCCAACGAGTCTGAGGTTGAAAAAATTATTAATTGTATAATTTTTCTTTTGATAAAAAAATGAAAACACCATACAAGGGTTAAGAAACAATAAGACTAGGGCTGGGACAACGCGTCGACGTCATCGATGAAGTCGACACAAAAAATACATAGACGCAAAATATGTGCATCGATTCGTCAGACCCAAAACAAAGGCGGCGCGCGCACAGGTCTCTCGCTCTCTCCCTCTCTGCCACTGTATGTTATGCGTGCAGTATGTTCTGTTTCGCATGCGCGGAAATTCTGGGAGATTTGAACTAATTTGCGGGCATCAGGGAGACGCTATCAATATGCAGGAGGCTTCCGGGAGACTTGGGATGTCTGAGTGCGTTTTTTTCCCCCCGGCGTGCATGTTAATCCGTGAGTGCATTCACACCGGGAGCAGGAGCGTCACGTGAGCAACAGTGAAGCGCGGGTTTCGGTGCAGAGTCTTTGCTGCTGCTCACGCTCAATTAAAGTAAAACCACACTTTTGATAGACAAAATAAATATGATTTCACCCAAAAAGTGCCGAAAATGCACATAATTTGCATGTCTGGTAATAGACATCAAGTTATTATTTTCATCTAAAAGAAGAATTACAAGATGCACTTTTTTCAGTAAGCTAGGCCTATGTGTTTTCAAAGCTGTAAAGTTTTATTGAATGCTACTTCTGACTAAGAATGCATTACTTTGCACTTGTATAGTCTTTTATTTTGGAATTTTAAGAGCAATAAACATATATTGCAATGTTAAGGAATTCGTGTTTTTTCATTCAGATATGTAAATCAACATGTATAAATTGCTATTAGTCAATTAATGGGGAGATAATCGATAACCGAATGGAATCGAAATCGAATCGGACCGAGGAAAATTAATCGTTAGATTAATCGTTGCATCGAAAAAATAATCGCTAGATTAATCGTTTAAAAAATAATCGTTTATCCCAGCCCTAAATAAGACATAATATGAAAAATTGTTGTTTATTACACATCTGCAGATAGAGACAGATCATTCACTGTACAGCATTTGCGGCAGATCCGAAACGACCGCAGCGGTGTATTTTTAATGATTAGACCCAGCTTCGACCGTTGAATGAATACATCACTGTCCTTAGTGTCAAAATACTCAAATCAAAATATTTTGATGGAAATTTCACAAATAGATTAAGTATATTTTAAATAAATAATTGGTTAGTCAAATACTAAATTCTTTTAGTGAAAAAAACTTAAATATAACTGGAAATTTTAGACAAAATTAACTGTTGGATTTTTAGTCAATTATTTTTGTATGTTCAACTCAATAAATTATGTTCAGAGATTTTATTAAGTTAATAAAGTTAATTATTACTGAGATATTTACTAAGCCACTTTTAGAGTGCACTTTCTTCCCCAAAGCTTTCAATGCATTTATCATGTTTTATTACTTTCTGAAAGTAGCAATTAAGTGAATTGCAAGCATGAAGAAATACACTTAAAAAAATCCATAATTTAACAAAGTACTACAACTTCAGGTTATTTAATAATGTACTTTGAAAGTATACTTTCAATGCATTGTTACAATGATCATTTTCAGCACATTAAAATATGCATACAATATATTTTATATACTTTATTAACTTAATAAAATCTCTGAACATCATTTATTTGATATTTGAAGTTGAACATCCACAAATAATCGACAAAAAATCCAACAGTTAATTTTGTCTAAAATTTTCAGTTATATTTAAGTTTTTTTCACTAAAACAATTTAGTATTTGACTAACCAATTATTTATTTAAAATATACTTATTCTATTTGTGAAATTTCCATCAAAATATTTTGAGAATGGATAATTAAACTGATCTGTTTCAAGAACCACAAATATTACTTTATTCAAATCAATATTATTCATATTTAACATACACATAATAAATTGAGTAAGTTTACTCAACTAAAACAATGTGCCCCTCCCCACCCTCTGATGTGACGACGACTCAACGGTTTCACGAGTTCACACTTACCAATGATTAGAGAATAAAATGGTTATGCGTATTTGGTGTGCTGTCCGGGGGGAGGGCTCCGAGCTCGGAAATTGGGCCCGAACCCAGAGTACTCCCCCCGTATCTCAGTTTAGGAAGATAACTAGGCAAGTGTGAGGAGATGGGGTGCTGGAGGGATGCTGAAAACTGTCGAGGAATATGGGTGAGTTGACTGTGTATTTATAGGCTTTACTTGTGCTGATTGAGTGGACCAGTTGATTACTGATTGCTGACAGCTGGCTGACTTGATTGTTTGATCATTAGAACGTGTTCCTCCTGAACCTTGTTAATAAAACATCAATTCACGAGTTCCCACTTACCAATGATTAGAGAATAAAATGGTTATGCGTATTTGGCGTTCTGTCCGGGGGAAGGGCTCCGAGCTCGGAAATTGGGCCCGAACCCAGAGTACTCCTCAAAAAGCAAAGTGAGTAAAGGACAGCCGCCTGCTTAAAGACCCCCCGAAAAGAGCGCAGAGATTGGCGGGCTGGCATTTCAAGGAGAGCTGGTAGTTTTGGCTGGGAGAGTTCGCGGTGTCAGACGAGAGTTCAATGCTTAGGGTATCGGACGGGTAAGTATGGATGTTCGAACGGGAGGGTTCTTGTGGCAATGGTCCCAGCAATCGGAAAGGGTAAGCCTCACCAGTCTTAGGGAGCTCTCGCGGAGTCTGCTGGGAGATCAATACTCACTGGACGCAAATAGAGGAGATATATATATATACTCGACCGGGAAGGCTGTCTCTGGGTCCGCTGGAGATCAATACTCGCTGGACGGAGAAAGAAAAGATATAAATATTCGACCGGGAAGGCTGTCTGTGGGTCCGCTGGGAGATCAATACTTGCTGGACGGAGAGAAGACAGAAACTCGACCGGGAAGGCTCTCGCTGTGTCCGCTGAGAGATCAATACTCGCTGGACGGAGAAAGAGGACATATAAATACTCGACCGGGAAGGCCGTCTCTGGGTCCGCTGGGAGATCAATACTCCCTGGACGGAGAAAGAAAAGATACAAATATTCGACCGGGAAGGCTCTCGCTGTGTCCGCTGGGAGATCAATACTCGCTGGACGGAGAAAGAGGAGATATAAACACTCGGCCGGGAAGGCTGTCTCTGGGTCCGCTGGGAGATCAATACTCGCTGGACGGAGAGAGAGAAGACATAGAAGCTCGACCGGGAAGGCTCTCGCTGTGTCTGCTGGGAGAGAAATAGAAGACACGTATACTCGAATTTTTTTTTTCTTTTTTTTTCTTTTTTTTTTAACCAATGAGGATTTGGTGGGCTTTTTTGATATGGAAACGATTAGATCTGATATAGGTTTGGAACGCGTCTGAGGACCATCATCCAAGCGCTTGGATCTGTTGCTAAAAGAGGCCTTTTTGGGCTGCTGAGGTTGCTGCTCCAATGCGGAAGGAATGACTGGAGAAATTCTCTGCTGGGATGCCTGATAGTTGGAGAACAGATTTTAAGTGTTTTTGGAACCAAAAGCGTGTCACAGGTTTGTTAGAGTCGTAGATGAACAGGGGTTCGAGAGGGGATTTAGCATGAGAGTTTCTCAGTTGGAGGTAAGCTAGTATAGTTTGGAATGGTTGGGTGACGAGTGGTTGAAAATATATATGAAGTGGTCTTTTTTGGTTTGATCTGTTTTGCTTTGTTTAATCAGAAAAGATATTGTATCGCAGTCAAGCACTGAAAGATCTGAGATGTTTGGGTGGATTTTTGGGTCGAATCTGGAAGTGATTGCCAGTTCAGAGCATCTTAGGAAACCAAAAAAGGCTAGAATGAACATGGCGTCGAGTGTGCGAGAGGTATTAAGGGATCGGTAGCCTGTGCGGAGGGTATGAATGCATTTAGTAAGAATATCTAATGTTATGGGTTGTTGTCTGGTATCCGGGCGGGTGGGCTGGGATCGTTGGATGCCTTTAATTAAGAGGGAGGTTTGTGAATAATTTATTTCCGGTGAGGGGGCGCCGTGAATCAATTTGTGAAAAAATTGGATGCCGCTTAAGTTGCTTTTGATGGACCCGACTTGGAGGCTTTTAACGCTGTTAAGGTAAGAGATGAAGGAGGTTATTGTAAGGAGGGAAAAATCAGGGAATGGCATGTTATAAGAAAGGTGGAAGGCTTTAAAACATCTCCATGCGGTCACATAGGATTGGAGAGTTCTGGGGGAAACTGCTTGGAGAATGGTGTCGAGCGATATGTTGAGGAGGGATGTTTGCGGGTGGGTTATGGGAATATTAATTCCGAATAATGAGGTACTGGAGTTGGGAGCTTGTCTGCCTCCGGAGCAAGCATCCTGAATTTCTGAAACATAAAGCGAGACAAAGAGTCAGCAATTTGGTTTTTTGACCCGGGGATGTGTTTAGCAATTAAGAATTGATCACATGCGGAAATCCAGATTAGACGTCTTAAAAGTGGCATCAGTGCGGGTGAATGGGAACGGCCTTTATTAATGCACTGGACTGTAGCTTCATTGTCACAATGCACTACAATACTGCTAGCAGTCCATTCTTTCCCCCACAGGAAGGCTGCTACTACGAGAGGGTAGAGCTCAAATAATGCAGAGGACTGTAGCGTGTCCTGTATTTGGGGGGGGGCCACGTAGACGCGAACCAGCGTCCTTGGTTGAACCCTCCAAAGCCAACAGAGGGGGCTGCATCTGTGAACAGCTGGATGTCGATGGGGGAGGAAATTAGATCCCTATAGAAAAAGGATAGGCCGTTCCACTGTTTAAGGAAAGTTATCCATAGCCCGAGTTTGTCGCGGCATGCTGGAGTTATGGAAATTAGATCCTCTAGTGCGTGGACTGAAGACGCGAGAGAGAGGAGATGAGAAATGAAAGGGCGACCTTGTGGAATAATGCGCATGGCGAAGTTTAAGTGGCCGAGCATGGATAGGAGTTCGCGTTTGGAACACTTTGGACTGTCCACGAGGGTAGATGAGATGAGGATTATTCTATCGATTTTTTCCTTGGGCAGGGAGGCCTGTAATCGAACTGAATCTAGATTAATGCCAAGGAACTCGATGGATGTGGCGGGACCCATGGTTTTTTCCTGGGCGATGGGGATTCCGAGCTCGGAAAATACTTTTTGAACTGTGAGGATCTGGGCTGCTGGAATGGCGCCGGGAGGCGAAATTATTAGAAAATCGTCCAGCAGGTGAATGAGGTGAGGAATTGCGTAATTGTTTGACAAGATCCAGCAAACGGCTTCAGATAGCATGTCAAAAAATTTGGGGCTACTTTTGCATCCAAAAGTTAAGCGTACAGCGAAATAGAATTTCCCATGCCAGCGCACGCCGAATAAGTGCCATGAATCCGGGTGGATGGGCATTACTTTAAAAGCCGAAGTGATGTCAATTTTAGCGAGCCAGGCACCCCGACCCACGATTTTTATCAGGTCGACTGCGTGATCTACGTCGTGGTATTTGAGAGAAAATTCGTCGAGTGGGATCAGGCTGTTAATGCTTGGGAACAGAGATTTATGTGGAGCTGACAGATCGACTATGAGGCGTTTCTTACCTGAAAACTTTCTCGTAGCCACTCCAATGGGGCTAATGCGAAAAATTTTGAAAGGAGGCTCGTCAAAAGGGCCAATCATGAAGCCTGACTCGATTTCTTTTTTAATCAGGTTGTCTACCACGTCAGGCTCGGCGAGGGCTGATTGGAGATTATCATAGATGATGTTTTGGGAGAGCGGACAAACCACTCCAGGTTTAAAACCGTGTTGTAGGCCAGACAGCAGATATTCGGTGAAGTCAGAGTCTGGGTGGTGAGCTAGTTCGATGGAAAGGCGAGAAATATTCACAGGAGTTGATAAATAATTTTTAGATCTTTTATTGACATCTTTATACACAGGGAATACAGGACGGGCATGAGCACCGCCGCAGAAGCTGCATATGTGTAAGTACCGACAACGCTGCCTGGTGCATTTGCCAATGTTAAAATTGTTGCACGGCTGTTTGTTGTCTGTAAGTGCTCTGGAGCTGAATTTAGTCTCGTGTAGGTTGCTAGTCGCCGGTCTTGGTGTGTAGCTGGTGGATTTGACTGGTGCTGTTTCAGGGCGTGGGGGAACGAAGGGGTTAACTTGGGGGCACGATGCTGTGGAATGTGTCACTGACCTGCAGACCGCGCAAGAAATATTCCTGCAGCCAAGGAAAACTCTGCTGTGTAAGTCGGTGTCTAGTGCTCCCCAGTAAGGGCATTGGTTCCACTGAGAAACCCTGACAGCGCATTTTGCTGAAAAGAGTTTGTGGTATGTGTAAAAGTGCCCTCCGCCGTAGGACAACGCGAGCTCGGCTATCAGCGCTAAATAGTCATTCAGTTCGCGTCGCCTATGAGGGAAGGCTGAGCAAATGATGTCTGTGAAGTGGCTGAAAGCAATTGAAAACTCTGAAAAAGAAAGCAAACAAAGAATGTGTATTTTGATTTTTTGTTTTTTTTTAAGGTGACTGAAAAATCCCTGCAGTCTAACTGACGGTTGGAATCGGATACGGGAAGCAGAGAAAGTAAATGTGAGAGATCTACATCCGCACCTGCCAGAATCTGTGCTCAGATGTTTTGAGTCACCGGGGGAGGCTCCAGAGCGACGGCGTTTGGTGGAACTGGCATCGGGGTAGCTGTGAAGAGAGAATATTGAGATTTGGCATTTAGAAGAGAGCTGTAAGGGAGAGAAGCCTGGGCTGCGACTATCGGCGGAGGCAGCCTCACGCTTAGGTCGGCCTGTGGGGTTTGAGAAGGAAAATTGAGAAAAGCACCAGGGGGAAAAGGAGGAAATGGATGAGATGCCTGAGCCTGTGTTGCAAGCGGAGGTGGTCTTGCACTTGCTTGGGCTGCAGGCCACTGAAAAGGGGAGGGGTTAGCAGTAGTCGCTGGAAAATGGTGGAAAGTTTGAGCCTCCGTCGCTAGCGGAGGCAACCTCACGCTAGCGTCTGCTACGGGAGCCGGCGGCCACTGCAGAGGAAAAGGGTTAGAAACAGCAGGAGGAAAAAACTGGGAAGCGGAATGTGAGCCGGCGGGCCCAGCTGTGTATGGCGCTGCGGTGGGAAGCGCCGTGTTGAAAAGCTGAGGTGAAGCGGGAGGCAAGCGAGGTCTCGTGGCAGTGGAATCTGGAGCACGACCCAGGCTCGCAGAAATCCTGGCGCCCCGGGCCGAAGCGCGCGGCAAACCGGACCTTGCACGGGAAGGTGGCGGAGTGGGGCGAGGCAAATTCGGGGCCTCGCGAGAATTTCCCGGCCTGCTGGCCGCCTTGGAACCTGGGGCTGATTTAGGAGAGATATTTGAAGATTGTAAGGTAACATACAGGTTGTAAAGTTGCGCTTTAGTCATCCTGCGCGAGGGCTGAATATCAGAATTCATCAGTGCTTGTCTCAGACTCAAGACTGTCCACTTTCCAATAGGCGGAATCGTTGGCACGGCCGAACGATAGGAGGACGCTGGGGATGAAGCTGGAGTCCTCGCCGGTGGAGGTGAGGGTAAACCTCGACGTCTTGGCGTGCGAGGAGTTGTTTGTACCAACCGGCGCCCACGAGATGAAACGTGGGGCTCGGAGGCGGTATCAGGTGGAGAGGTTGTCCTGGGGCCAGCTGATGGCGGCGGAGCATGGTTGAGCTCGTCATCGGACGGTGAAAGTTGCATTTGGGACATCTTTTAGCAAAGCAGTACACCAAATGCTGAAAACTGTCGAGGAATATGAGTGAGTTGACTGTGTGTATTTATAGGCTTTACTTGTGCTGATTGAGTGGACCAGTTGATTACTGATTACTGATTGCTGACAGCTGGCTGACTTGATTGTTTGATCATTAGAACGTGTTCCTCCCGAACCTTGTTAATAAAACATCAATGAGCGAGTGCGGGCTGTTTGAATTCTCTTCGGTCTCTCTCCAGAACAACAGTTTTCTCTTCTCGGAGTCGCAGAATGGGTGTATTTCCTCTGTGAAATTCAGAGCCCGTATCTCTAAAGAATTTTTGTGCAAAAAGTGGCTCCTAGCGGCCAAATTCTATGAAAATTCTCAGAGTCATGACGTTTTCTTAGAATTTCCCCTAAAAGTGACATCCCAGTTAATATAAAAGCTATTCCTCAAGATTCCTAGCGCTTAAAAGGGCTCCTAAGGCGAGATCTGCTAAGAGCAGGGAAAAGGACTTTTAGTGGCTTAGGAGTTCCTCTAAGCAGCTCCACAAAATGGGTTAGGATTCCTTTTTTCTCCATTTTCTGTGTTTGTAGGATATTTGTTAACAAGCCTTCATAAATAGACCAGCCAGCAATCACAGACATTGATAAAAGCTGAGCCGTGTTACCCTCGTTAAGACCACACTGAGTTGTAACGTTACAATTTCTACTTCATTAAAGGGGTGATGAACTGAGAAATCAAATTTTCCTTGAGCTTTTGACATCTGAGAGGTCATCATATTATAAGAATATCCTGTAAGTTTCAGAACTGAAAACGTCCTTGTTAGTCCAATAAATGCTTTTATTGACACCAGCCTCAGCAAACAACTCGTTTTTCAAAGTGGGGAATTATGACGTCAAAGAGGATAAAACACCACCCCGTAGAAGAAGATCAACGCCTACTTCAACACTGCCGGTTTAGCCCCGCCCACCGATTCGCGCATTACACGCATAGCTAAATAACAGGCCTACCTCGTGATGACAAACCGGATCGAGCTACCGAGCAATACAAAATATTGTGCAGTGCCTGGTTGTGGAAGAAGACAGTCGCTGCATAAGCTTCCTCTGGATTCCAATAGGAGTGCATGGATAAACTTTATTTTTAATGACGTTCCACTCCAGCTGATGAGGTAAAACATTGTCCTGTTCGCTTCATTTTACTGAGGATTGTTTTGTAAACAAGACTGGATATGCAGACCGATTAAGAGTAAAGAACGGTGCTGTGCCGTCTATATTGGATCTGACAGGAATTATGCAACACTTGAAATCTGGGTCGAACATGTATGGGCGAATCATTCCGGTTGCCATTTTACAACATTGGACGTTTTCAAAACAATTTCCCCCAAGTGCATCGAAGGGTGAGTTGAAACTCATTATAATGCAAAATGGTTATCCACTCACAGCAGTGGGCGTTTACTTCCAAGTCTTCAGTGCGAGACGCCCATAAAAACCAGCTAGGCTCAAAATTAGGGTAGAAAATAGCCTATTATTTTTCTTTTTTATTTAACCTTTATTTAACCAGGTAAGCACGTAGAGAACACTTTCTCAGTTGAAACAGCGACCTGGCCAAGATAAAGCGAAGGTGCAAGACATACAAATAGTTACACATTAAATTATATGAATTTGAATTTCACTTTAAATGCACAAGGAATAAAATTTTAAATAAAATACAAGTTGTCTGGACAATAGAATAGACAGTGTCAATATATAAACAATTAGTGCAGCATAATCTATAATAAAAGCATTAAATTGTTCTCTAAAAAGTAGCAAGGCAACTACATAAAATAGTACATGATACTGGGCATGACTGTGCAGGATATAGTACAAAAAAAAAAAAAAAAAAACCACAACACATAAGATGATGTGCAGGACAATGCAAACATGATACCGAGGACAAAAGCACTAGAACAGAGATAAATTGAATATAAAATTATAAGATGGGCGGTCAACATGTACATCGAACAGGCAAAAGCTCTGATAATCGATTCTTAAAAGAAATGAGAGAGATGGTATTCTCAAGTTTCAGAGTCTTTTGTAACTCATTCCAGTCGGATGCAGCTGCAAACTGGAAGGAGCTACGGCCGAAAGAGGTATTTGCTTTAGGAATTACTAGGGAGATGAACCTGCTAGAGCGCAGGTTACGGACAGGTAGAGCGATAGTAAGGAGAGAGTTTAAATACGGAGGAGTTTTGCGTAGGATTGTTTTATATATAAGAAGATACCAGTGGATCAGGCGTCGAGTATGTAAAGATGGCCAGCCCACTAAAGCGTATAAGTCGCAATGGTGGGTATTAAAAGGAGCATTGGTGACAAAGCGGATGGCACTGTTGTAAACCACATCTAACCTTTTCAAGATAGAAGTAGAGGCAGATCTATAAATGACGTCGCCAAAATCCAGTATTGGTAGTACAGTCATTTTTACCAGTGTATGTTTCACTAGTTCGCACTTACATATAATGAGAGGGAGAAAGTTTAATGCGTATTTGGCGTGCTGTCCGGGGGGAGGGCTTCGTGCTCGGAATTCGGCCCGAACCCATAATACTCCCCCGGTATGTAAGTGCTTATGACAAAAAGTGAGGCGAAAGGGGTGGTGGAGGGATGCTGCAAAAGCTGCCAATGCAACGAGGTGAGACCGCTGGGTATTTATAGCTCTCATCGTTGATTGCTGAGTGCTCTCCACCCGTGTTAATTATCTGCGCGTGCTCCTCCCGAACTTTGTTAATAAAACATCATTTCACTAGTTCGCACTTACATATAATGAGAGGGAGAAAGTTTAATGCGTATTTGGCGTGCTGTCCGGGGGGAGGGCTTCGTGCTCGGAATTCGGCCCGAACCCATAATACTCCCCCATAAAAGCCAGATGACTTGGGACAGCACTCGTAAAATTATGTGGAATTAAACCCCCCAAAAAGTGAAAGGCATGAGAAGGTATTTACTAAAGAACGAGCTTGACCGTTCGACCGTGAGGGCTCTCGCAACATCCGACGGGAACTTGGATGCTCGCGGCATCGGACGGATAAGCCCCGCCAGCAGTTGAACTGACAGCTCGATGACGCCAGATTTAAACGAGCTTGATTATGGAACGAGTTTAGCCGTTCGACCGGGAGGGCTCTCGCAGCATCCAACGGGAGCTTGGGTGCTCGCGGCATCAGATGGGTAAGCCCTGCCGGCGATCGAACGCAGGGCGACCGCGGAACTCGGTCGGGAAGCTCGACCAGCGCTTCGAAGGGGGCTGGGACACGGAAATAGACCCCTCGCCACCCGACGAACGGGGAGCCCGCACGGCGACTCGAGCGCGGCCGTCCAACGACGATTAAGACAGGCAGGCTCTCACTGCGATTCGGACGGGAGGGCTCGATCAGCGCTTTGGGAGGGGGACAGGGCCCGGCCTACGAACGAGGAGCCATCACTGCGTACGAACGGGGGAGCCTGCAATTGTAAAAATACACTGTATATTAGATCTACTTATTGAAACGGGCGAGAATACAGAGAGCCAGAAAATAGTTTTGAAGTGGTTTGGAGAGTGACGATGAATGGAGCGTAACAGGTGGTGGGAATTAACTAATTAATTGGTTAGTACTTGGTGAGCGTTTCTGATGTGGAAGCGGCTGGATCTGATGTGGGTATAGAGAGCTTCAGATGACCAGCGACCCAGGGTTTGAGTTTGTTGCTGAGAGAGACCTTTTTTGTGCGGCTGAGGTTGCTGCTCCGAAGCGAAAAGAATGACTTGGAAATCGGTTTGCGGCAATGCCTAACTGGATGAGAACTGCTTTAAGATGTTTTTGGAACCAGAAACCTGTGGCTGGATAATTGTAATCGACAGCAAATAGTGGGTCGAGTTGGGACTTGACCATGGAACATCTATGCTGCAAGTAGTTTATAAGAGAATGATACTGTTGAATGGGAGTTAGCAAATTGAAAATGTAAACGAATTGACCTTTCTTTACGCAATCCGATTGCTTTAATGAAGAAAGATAATGGTTCGTTATCTACGATCTGTAAGTCTGAAATGGTGGATATTCTAATCGAATTTAGACGTGTTGGAGGAATGGTAACCGAGACGGAGTCATGAAAAACGCTTGAGTATATATCAATAGTACGGGGTTGTTTGGTATCCGGGCGAGAAGAGCTCCTTGAATTCCTTTAATGAGAAGGGAACGTTTGAGAATCGTTTACAGCAGGGGCGGGCTTACCGTAGGCTAATTTATAGGGAAAATTGAAAGCTGCTTAGGTAGCTTTTTTAAATGGCCCCGGCTTGGAGACCAACTTAAAGTGAGAAATGTATGTAACGGCTAAAAGAGAAATCGGGAAGCAGCAGGTTGTGAGTGAGGTGAAAAGTTATAAAAGATTTCCATGCGGTGTGATATGTTTGGAAATTTCTCGGTGCGACTGCTTGGAGGATGGAATTGATAGAGGTATCCAGGGGTTTTAGCGATTGGTTTGATGGAGGATCGGCTGAGAATAATGAGGGACTGGAGTTGGAATTGAATCCGCTTCTGGGGCCAGCATCATGAATTTCTGAAAGAGAAACGAGAGAGAGTCTGCAATTTGATTTTGTCAGCCTGGAACGTGCTTGGCAGTTATATAAACTGCTCGCAAGCGGAATCCAGATGAGGCGTCTGAGGAGTGGCATTAACGCTGGTGAGCGAGAACGACCTTTGATAATGCAGTGAACAGTTGGTTCGTTGACGCAATGGACCAGGATGCTTTTAGTTGACCACTCTTTTTCCCATAGGAAAGCTGCAACGACGATGGGATCGACGACGATGGGGGAGCGACCTTGGTAAAAATCCCCCAAACTAGGGATGTCAAATTTCAGAAATTCCCATGATCGATCGTCGTTTAAATCTTTTAGATTAACGATCAATTAATCGATTAATCCCTCGCCTTAATGCTGCAATATGACTGCTGCAGTGGCATATGTCCCACTGGGCGGGGGGGGGGGGGGGGGGGGGGGGGGGGGTTAAGAGGTCAGAGGCCCCTGGACGCAATGTCTAGTAGGCCCTCCTTAGGCAGGCCAAATGTATGGTTTGACCAATTTAATTTGCCATTAGGCTAACAGTTTTACTGATTTTTTAAAAAATAAAATGTTTTTTTTTGGAGTAAAATTCATGAATTATTGTTCTTTCCCATAGGATTCTTTAAAACTATGTTGTGTGGAATTTTGTCCCTCTGGGGGGGGGGGGGGGGGGGGGGGGGGATTTTGTACGTTTTAAGGTTAAATGCATCAATCTGGTGCACTTTGAGAGCTCAAATTTAAGAGCTTTAACCGGCTTCAGCCCCATGAACTGTGACATGAATAAAAGAAAAGCATTGACTTGTACCTGGACATTAAAGAGGGATCAAATATCTTTTTAGTTATGATATAGAGTCTCAGTGTGTTTTAGGATGCCAAACGATTATTATAATAATGTAATAATTATTTATATGATTATTCTTAGCTATTACGTAAAATCCATGTAGGCTATAAATGTACTGTATAAATGAAAATGAATATTTCAAAAGTATGTTTTACTTACACTATTGTATAGGAAAATTACGATACTTTTGTCCTAATTTCTTCACTTGCAAGTTTGCTTTTATTTTGGAGAAAACACCTGATTACCATGCTGATCGCGTGAGCAAAGTGCGGACTTTTCTTTGAATCACGCAGCACAAACAGAATGCCTATATAGGCTACTTAATTACGGTCTTGTGCTGTTTTATAGGCACAAAGCCATATCACGGTTTCGGTGTTGGGAAAAGGGGGAAGAGAGAAAGTTCGGCAAAAGGCGGATTCGAACTCGAGTCGAACGCGTCAAAAGCTGCTTTCAAGCACCTCACGCCCTCGTCCTACGCCACTGTAGATATTCAGTGAATGATGTCTTTTTGCTAAAAAGACGGGCACGTAGTCCAAATGTAGGCTACGCTCTCAACTCGCGTTTAAAGTCTGATAGGCAGCACGCAGCACAGAAGAATGTCCAATTTAGCGTGAGATTTCTTTGGTGGGCGTGAGAGCGTGAGATTGAGGCTGAATGCGTGAGTGTCACACCAGATGCGTGAGAGTTGGCAACCCTGCATTTTATTCGATTTACTGAAGCCTGTAAAACGCATTTGCCGCTGCACGGCCGTGTGTATATCTAGGCTGCAGAGTCTGGCTCGCTCATGGGCTGCGCTGCGGATACTGGGCGCCGAGGGGGCGCCAAGTCCCCGAATTTGCCATTATAGCAGGTCTTCGTTCATTCATAGTCTGACTGACATATTAGAAGCGATGTGTGACATGGATTTTCACTGAATTGATTCTCAAAATACAAAACGAAGTGCATTCCGTATCAGTTCAATACGGAACAAGACTTATGTGTCAAATACAGAAAGATTCCGTATTATACGGAACGATTCCGTATTATACGTAACGGTTGGCAACCCTGCTGTTACGTGTCTTCCGTTGAGAAATACGAACGGCGCGTTTAGCGGAAAATAATTTGAGGTACGTACGTGTAAAAGTGGCTACCCCGTACTGTGCGAGCTCCGCTATGATGGAAAGACAATCGTTCGACCCGCGCTGTCTACGGAAAAAGCAGAACATATGATTTCAGTATTTTTACTGGAGAGGAGACATCACTGCTGTGACAGTGGAGAAAATTAGCCAGAGAAACAGAGCTCCTGCGGGAGCAGAGGAGACATCACTGCTGTGGGAGTGGAGAAAATTAGCCAGAGAAACAGAGCTTCTGCGGGAGCAGAGGAGACATCACTGCTGTGGCAGTGGAGAAATTAGCCAGAGAAACAGAGCTTCTGCGGGAGCAGAGGAGACATCACTGCTGTGACAGTGGAGAAAATTGCCAGAGAAACAGAGCTCCTGCGGGAGCAGAGGAGACATCACTGCTGTGGCAGTGGAGAAATTAGCCAGAAAAACAGAGCTTCTGCGGGAGCAGAGGAGACATCACTGCTGTGACAGTGGAGAAAATTGCCAGAGAAACTGAGCTCCTGTGGGAGCAGGGGAGACATCACTGCTGTGGCAGTGTAGAAAATTAGCCAGAGAAAACAGAGCTCCTGCGGGAGCAGAGGAGACCGATGTTTGTCTTTTCGTGCGTTATCGAAGACGCGAGGAAGGGGAGGAGAGATTCAGGCATCCGAAGTTTAAGTGGCCAAGCAAAGACAGCAGTTCACGTTCACGTTTAGAACGGTTTGGACTGTCTGGGAAAGTAGACGAGATGAAATAATGTCCTATCGATTATTAAACGAACCCTCAATGTTTCTATGGCTAGGGTCACATTCCCTGCCGATTTGTTCGTTTTGAATCAGAAAAAACCAGTGAGCTGTGGTTTAAATCGCTTCAAATTAAAAATGAAAATTTATGCTATGACTTTAAGTTTCTAAGCGATTTTTTGTAGATAAATTGCATGACAGTGTTAACGATAGATAGGTTATTTGTGATTCTGTGTGCAAGCTGCACGTAATGTGAGACTTACCGTTTACGTGTGAGAGTTTATCACTAGGAAGCCTCACGTAAATGACGGCAAATAATTTGTACAGAACGGGTTTAAAACGAGTGATTCCCGAATCCTGATCAAAAATGAGTATCCAGGGCAGTATAACTGGCTCGTGATTAAATAACTGAAATAACTTCGATGCGAAGTTCAACCAGGGACGGAAAACGAAAAGTTTTTTTTGAGCTGAGCACTCACGGACTGGACTGGCCGGGTCTGAAACTGCAGCGCGGCTTGGGCTAGGCTGAGGCCTGCAGCGGCCTGACGCTGGAAAAAACACCCGTTCCTTCGCGTGAAGAGGGTGGCATTGCCTTATTGCCCATTTCTCTATGGCAGGATTTGTTTGAATGCGGTCCGGTTTAAAGAAATACCCGGAAGTAGATAGCATAGCATGTTTCACCGGCGGTGGCAAGGACCCGTTTGTTTGGCCTGATGCCCGCGAGATAACTCCAGAGGATTGCGACAAAGATTCCTGATTCTGGTGGACGAAAGATTCTTCATCGAACAGGAAGAGCTCAGATCAGACGTGTTTAGGAAGGTACTGCTTGGTCAAATGCTGTTATGCTGCAAAAGCTGCCAATGCAACGAGGTGAGACCGCTGGGTATTTATAGCTCTCATCGTTGATTGCTGAGTGCTCTCCACCCGTGTTAATTATCTGCGCGTGCTCCTCCCGAACTTTGTTAATAAAACATCATTTAGCAGCATAAGTGAAGAAGGCTTTATTTCGGAATAAAAAGCCAATTCTGGATTTAATTCTGGCTTGAAGCTCGTTAATATGGAACTGAAAAGAAAGTGAATTATCAAACCATGTGCCTAGATATTTATAATTGTTCACGTAATCCAGTCTAGATCCATCCAGAGTCAAGATACTAGTCAGTTTGGCGGGTACAGGCAGTGTGCGATTGAACAGCATGCATTTAGTTTTGCTCGAGATTACTTATTAATTTTGATGTTTTTGAATGCAAAAACCAAGCGAACGTCAAAGTTTACCTCAGACAACAATATAATAAGATTTAAAAAGCCAGTTCATGACCACAGCCCCTTGAGATAGGCCATCTTGTTTTCAATGGGGTTCATATGGGAGTGAAAGTACAAAATATGCCGCCAGCTAGGATATTAATATGAGCAAATAAGACACGAATCATTATTTGAACAGGGTGTAATGAGCTTAAGTTTTCACATATTTTAGATTCTAATGTTAGGCTATAACCCCTACAGCTTACTATTCATTTTCCAGATATTTTCTTGAATGTGAAATATTATTTACAATTACAGTCTGCATAAGATTAGAGTGTATAATTATGTTTATTGATTTGAGGGTACATCCTTTGCTCATTATCACCAAAAGTTCATTTTCATCAAACTTGTAGGATCAACCAATCACGGCTTTTGAAATGATGACTCATACCTAGCAACGGGGTCAACCACACCTCCTCACTAAAGATAGGATTTTCCATCCATTCCTTGCTCAGAGTTCACTGAAAATGTTCTGGAATCACTGCTAAGCTAAAACTCCTGGGCCCGTATTCCTAAAGAATCTAAGAATCCTTTTAGAAAACTCTTAATTTAGCTTAAAAACTTTTACGTAGGAGTCTTAGCTTAAGAGCGATTCGGGATCGATCTGAGAGCAACTCTGAGTAAGGAAAAGACAAAAACTTTTATCTTAGTGAGGAGGCGGGGTTGACCCCGTTACTATGTATGACACAATCTTTTGAAGACTGTGATTGGTTGGTTGTCCAAGAAGGAAAAAAATAGTGATTTAAGTATTCAGGTGAAACTGGAAAAATTAGAATATCGTGCAAAACCTCATGTATTTCAGTAATTAAAATTAAAAGATGAAACTAATATATTTATTATAACTATAAACATATGCATGATTATACTTTTCAGAGGACTGACATTTCTGTGTTTAATAATAATAATAATACATTTTATTTCAGAGCGCCTTTCAAGACACCCAAGGACGCCTTACAGAGCAAATTTAAAACAGAACATTAATACTAGCCCAACAATAATATCATTTGTAAAATCAAATTAATAAGTACAATCAAAAAAATGTAAGTAAAATGAAATCCCGATGAAAATCTATGTTGAATAAGCTAATCTAAACAGATGAGTTTTAAGTTGAGATTTGAATTGAAGAAGAGAGTCTAGGTGACGAATGTGAGGTGGGAGAGAATTCCATGATGTGGAATGTTTAAAATTATTTTTAATTTTTTTTATTTCATGTAACATTCTAATTTTCTGAGATTTTGAATGTTGGGGTTTTCATAAGCTGTAGTTAATCATCAAAATAATAACTTTTGCACGATATTCTAATTTTTCCAGTTTCACCTGTAGGGTCTATTTTAAGCCTTCACTTTGAAATTACATGCATAATTTTTCCTATTTGACCGTTTTCACACACACACACACACACACACACACACACACACACACACACACACACACACACACACACACACACACACACACACACACACACACACACACACACACACACACACACACACACACACACACACACATAGTATATATATATAAATCCTTTTTTTATTTACAATGCTGTTTATTTCCTATAAGGTATTTGTTTGGCTTATAATGATAAAAAAAATTTCCACTCTTTCCAATTACACTGATTACTGGCATGTCTATTTAAGTGGTGGTTTGAATCTTGGTTTTAATGTACCAAACTAACTGTCATCTATTGTCTGCAACACATTTCTTCTCCCTCTTCGTCTTTCTGCCATTTTCTCCTCTGCTAAAGAAACTCTTACAGTTTTTTTCAATTGCTAAGAATCGTTTGCCAATTCTTAAAATACTTTTTCTAAACTCTTAACACAGCAACACACCTACATCACACAATTAGCCAAATAGTTAATTTTCTGACCGAAATCACAATTTGTTAAATAAATACAAACTCTACATTTCAAAACGCTAAAAACATTTTTCTATATACACTAACTCTATCAAAACACTGCAAACCTGTTTCACAATTGAATCATTCGGTCAAAACACTAGCACTCATTTTCTATCCAACATGAACACACAGTCAATCATAGCGCAATAACGGTCAAAATACTAACATACTAAATGGTTGCATTACAAAAACTGCATTACTTGTCATGTTTCAGTTCTATCTGTAGGCTATAGAACATCCAGTATGAAATCCATTTTTCCATGAATCCATGAATTCATGGTTCATTAGATAGATAGTATGTACAACATAATATCTAAATATGAAGGAGTCATCAATACTTTATAGAATGTACAACTGAATAAAAAACAGTAAGTGACAGAATTGCTGCAGTAAAGGCTTTATTAGCAATCTGAAACTGCTGTCAGTGATCAACAAAACGAAACAAAAAAGAGAAACATACATGGCCTTTGGTTTAAAGTGTGCAAAAATAAAACAAAATGACAGAAAATAAGGCACAGAAAAAGAGTCCTGTTCTAATCGATACGATCTTCAGCATTTGGCCACGTCACATTGTATGTTGTCTCTCGCTATACACCTTGGATAGAAACGCTTTGCATGCCTTATCCACCCCTTATCCACTCCAGCCAGCATCCATGGCATCGAGGAGGGACATTTGGGGACATTTGGTCTTGAGGCCGATGATAATAAACTTTCTACCTCCAAGCAGAAAGAAATTCCTCAATGGGGTAGAGGAAATGAGAGAACAGAGGAAGAAAAAGGGAAATCATTCTTGGATTTTCAGTTTGTGATTGCATGTGAAGGGTGGAATGCTACATTGTCCCATGTAATCACAAATGTCCTCATGTTTCCTCCCACCTGTTCTGCTTCTGGCAGCAGTTGTTGGTGGAGGTCGTCTAAAAGAAGGCACTCTGTGTTGTAGGGACCAATCTGGCTTTTCTGCAGGGCCAAACCAGCACTTGACTACTGTATATACCTGGTCAAGTGTCTTGACCATGCTGGTGGCCAGCAGTTACTGTAATACAGTAAATAGCCACTGCATTGATAGCCCTCATGAAATGCATGACTTACCTGTTGGTTTGTTGAAAAATCCGGATAATGGAAGCGGAACGGTTGAACGTCTGAGATTAGGCTGGACTCTTTCACCAGCCTCTCTCAATGATAGACCATGGTTTATCACATGGTCTATGATGGTGGCTCTGATTTCATCCGTAACAACAGCTCTTACTCCCCTTTGAACAGCACCACGCATTCTTACTCCTCTTCCCCTAGCTCTCCTTCTCCTCTCCCTTTCCCTTGTCCTGGTCAAACTAGTCCTCTCCCTCGTCTAAGTAGTCCTCTCCATCGTCTAACTAGTCCTCTCCATCGTCCAGGCATTTTCTTTCTTTTTCCTCTTTTTGGTTCTGTGTTGCTTTGAACAAAACTAATCCAAAGAGTGCCTTTTTATTGTGTATGTTCATGTAATGGAAAGTCTTCAACATCTGGCTATGTCTCTGATTAAGATTGGAATCAGCTATTTCTTACTGTAATGACCTGTCATTTAAAAATGCTTATCAGCTGTTTGAATTTTTTTTTCCCATTATTTGTTTATTACTTTTGAGCTGATATTGTTGAAGTAGAGGCTTTATTCTGTATGGTTTGGAACATTAGGTCTTCATTTCTGGCAGCTGCGTTACAGTTTTTTCCAATTGCTAACACACTAAAATGACATGGACAGCTCAATTATTTAAACTGACACACAGAGAGCAAAACCTCTTCTCAAGTCTCCAAAACTCTAAACACATTTTCTGCTTTACACACATTTTGCAATTCAAAATGGCACTTTTTTAAATGCACTGAACACGGTTCTCTGCATAAGACACAACAATCTGACATAAAGTCACATGTTTGCCATTTCAAAACACTGCCATTTAAAATGACAATACATGAGCTAATTGGTTACAGTTTTTCTCAAATGCTAAAACACAAAAGCCAATCCTCTAAACCAAATGACCAGTTGTCTAAACACATTTACGAAATCTAGCCATCATTTTCCAATATCATAAACACATTTCACATGAAGACACAATTCACAAAACACAATCCTCCATTCTCATAAATCTTAACACATTTTTCCTTGCTAAAACACAAGTTGCAAAAGAACTCTGCTCATATTCTCAAATGAAAGCTCATGTGAAGCAAAATGCTTGCCACAGTCAGCAATATTTGAACACAATGAACATACCTGGCTACATTCATTACACACAATGACTCAAAATTGAAGACACTTATTGCTAATGCTGTGACCACATGTATAAAAGCAAGTTCAGAGTGCACAGTTTGCTGAAGATTAAACAAGCACAATGGATGTAGGCAGAGTCAGGGGAAGAGGAATTCGAGTCAGAGGAGGGAGAAGAGCTGGCCATGGAAGAAGAGGAGCAGGCCAACGAGGAAGAGGAGGAGGAGGCCAACAAGGGAGAGAGGGAGGAGGCCAACAAGGGAGAGGAGGAGGAGGCCAACAAGGGAGAGGAGGAAGAGGCCAACAAGGGAGAGGAGGAGGAGGCCAACAAGGGAGAGGAGAAGGTCCAGGAGGGAGAGCAAGACAACCTCGCACCATCATTACGGACGAGATGCGAGCAACAGTCATTGACCATGTCATTGTCCATGGCATGACAATGGCTGAAGCAGGACTAAGAGTCCGTCCAAACCTGAGGTTCACCGTGGCCACCATTATCTGGGCATTCAGACAACACAACAGGTATTGTACTCTATTGCATTCTTTGTCACAATACAAATTTACAAGCCTGTGAAAGTAGTCTATTGGTTTCAACTCAGTTGTTACTGTATTATAAAACATGTCAATTGACAACACATGTTTCTTTCTTTAGAGTTGAAAGAATGCCACATAGAGGTGGTTGCCATATTTACAGCGGCACATGAAACCCTCATTGTGGATATGGTTCGTGAGAACAACCTCATCAGACTCCGGGAGATCAGAGACAAAGTCATTGCCGATAATGTCAACTTTGAGAGCATTGATGTCAGCTTGGCCACAATAGACCGAGTTCTCCGGCGCCAAAAGATGCGGATAAAACAGGTCTATAGGGTACTCTTTGTGCGGCCATGGGTTTGGAGGGGCTTGTCCACCGGCATGCTGTCCTTGGGTCTTACAACACCCAACGTCTCCTCACCTTCCTAGAGGAGCTAAAAGACATCCTGCTGGACCGCCAACAACACCATCCTGAGCCCGCACATCATATTTATGTGATCATTTGGGACAATGTACGCTTCCACAGAACAAATCAAATCAGAGAGTGGTTCACCACCAACAGTAACCACTTTTTAAACGTCTGTCTGCCATCCTATTCCCCTTCTTCGAACCCTATAGAAGAGTTCTTCTCATCGTGGAGATGGAAGGTTTATGACAGACAACCATACACTAGAGAGAACCTCCTAAGGGCAATTGAGCTGGCCTGTGTTGACATCCCAGTGGAGGCCTTCCAAGGATGGATTCGCCATTCCAGTGCGTTTTTCCCGCGGTGCCTGGCAAGAGACAATATAGCCTGCGATGTGGATGAGGTGATGTGGCCTGATGCAGCTCAGCGACATGATGCCGCACAGTGATTGTGGTGTGTGGTGCGAATAAAATAAATAAAAAAACTTCACATCCTGATCATGTTTTCAAGAGTGTTTACTGTTGTGTGCAATAGATTCTGTTTTTGCATTGAGTTGTGTTACAGTAGTGTACATGCAGAATTGACTATAGATACTCTTCATATGAAACTCACAAATCTAAATGCCTAATCCTCTGCAGAAGATCTAAGAAGATCCATTACTGTAAAGTTTCTAAAAATATGCATTGATAGTTATGAAACAAAGAACCTTCTCACAAATTGAGCATTGTGTTTTCAATTGTTTTGCTGTAGTGTGTAATGATGTGTATAGTGTTTACATTTTTGAAAGCTTCGAGCTGCTCTTTTGGTGTGAAAGTTTGAGTTTTGAAGTGAGAAGGTGTGGTTGTGTTTATGTAGTTTTAGAAAAGGGTGTTGTGTTTAGACATTGGGGAACATGGAGGAAACGTTTGTGAAATGTGTTTTAGCATTTGAGAAAAACTGTAATACATGTGCCAGCTGGCCAAACACTTCAATGGTTAATGGTTAACACTTCAATCAGGATGTAAGCACTATGAAAAGACCACTGGTGAGCACCTTTTTTTTTTTACAACAACAATGGAAGACGAGGAAGAGGAAGAGGAGGAGGAAGAGAAAGAGGAGAAAGAGGAAAAGAAAAAGAGGAAGAGGAGGAGGAGGAGGAAGAGAAAGAAGAGGAAGAGAAAGAGGAAAAGAGAGGAAGAGTAAGAGGAGGAGGAGGAGAAAGAGGAAAAGTAAGAAGAGGAAGAGAAAGAGGAGGAAGAGAAAGAGAAAGAGGAAAAGTAAGAAGAGGAAGAGGATGAGGAAGAGAAAGAGGAAAAGAAGAGGAAGAGTAGGAGCCCCTAGAAGAGTTATTTTCAGCATGGCGGTGGAAGGTATACGACCGGCAGCCTGTGTGCGCATGCCTCTTGTGCAGGCTATGGAAGAGGCATGAGGAGATTGATGTGTGTGTGTGATTCAGGGATGGATAAGGCACTCAAGGCGCTTCTTCCCTCGATGTCTGGCAAGGGAAGATATTGCCTGTGATGTGGCCTGACCCAGCTGTCCGGCAAGATGCTGCCTAATTATTTTCTTGCCTCTTTTATTTATACATTTATTTTTTTCTGCAATTTTGTTTTTCAGTTTACTGTTTTTTGTGAGCATATTTTTGTTCAGGCCAATGTAAATATATCTGCTGTGCAAATGTTGCACTGACTTGTTTGGTGAAAAATAAAAAAATAAATGTTTCAACAGCATGTGTGTGTATCTGCAAATATTTCTGTCATGTGAACAATCTGAAGAATTTTTTACAATTTGAACTATTTTAGTATTATAGCAAAGCATACTAAAGATGAGAGTGCTTTTCATTATGCCCAACAGTGTGTAGTTGGTTAGACAAAAATCTGGTAATATGAATGTAGTGTGTACCATTTCGTGCAAAAGTTTGATTTTGATAATGCAATATGTAGTTTTGGTTGCAGTGCTTCATTTTGCAGGAGATATGAGGTATTTTGCAGTTTGGGTGTGTGGTTTTGTGAATTGTGTTAAGCATTTTGATAAAACCAGACTAGTTTGCAAAATTGTGTGTTAGCAATTGGAAAAAACTGTAAAGCATTTGTAAAAAAGACTATAAAGATCCATGATTTTGGTATCGGGTATGCTTATATGTAAAGAAGATGTAGGCATTCTAGAAACGTGTTAATTGACAGCATTTAGTGTGAAAACAACATGAATTGTGTTAATGGTATGGTCACAACAGACAAATGTTGAGCTAGTTGTGTTCAGAGTTTTGAAAATGTGATTACAGATTGGACAAAAGGATGTTAGCAATTGAAAAAAACTGTAAGCCTCTGAAAAGTCCTCGTCCGTGCTCCTAACAATTTTGACCTTAAGACCTCTTTTAAGGGTTAAGATGCTTTCTGAATTACTTTTTTCTTTACTAGGATTTTTTCTTTAATTTTAAGAGTAAACACCCACATTTCTAAGAATTTTCTTAGAATTGTGTCACTAGGAGCTACTTTTTGCATTAAGATTCTTTAGGAATACGGGCCCTGGCAAGGAATTTTTAGGTTAAGTTAGGAGCTCTCTGAGAGGATTCTCAGAAACTTTAGGGATACGGGCCCAGATTTGTGTATGTTTTATTTTATCTATAGAATCACTACTGTGGTTTAAATCATTGTATTTAAAGCATAAGAACATACATATGTGACTCACCTAAGTTAAACGAGTGTCGCGACTGTCTTTTCGTGTTATTGTAACGCCTATAACAAGACTATATTCCTAAAGATAAATAACTAATTTGGATGATAAAATGTTCTCAGAACTGTGCACTGTTTGTTTATTAGCAGAGTTTGGAGTTGCGTCGCAGCATCTTTCGGCTCTGAGTGAAACTCAGGACGGCGGTCTAAAGTTAGAAGTTTCCCCGCAGAGCGCGAGTCCATCTCTGGCATGAGAACCAGCGCTGATCCGGTAGTAGATATTGAATAACAGACCGGTTGATTAAACTTGAATTACTTGAATGTTTAAATGTTTAATTTTTACTTCTAAAATGTTTGTTACATGAGTTATGTAGGCAATATTGTTTATTTTAAAACCGTATAAAATTCGCTGCACTTATCGACAATAAAGGCCAATGTCATGTACCGGTGGTTGTATGGAATATTTTTTACATTTACTCAGTTCATAAAGTGTATGTAATTTATTTCACTGCTTTCAAATTAAATCAATATTTTTAAGTGTAAAAATGTTTCACCAAAAAAAAAAGAGTAAATCATATTAAAAGTTTTTAGAGTGTATATTTTTACTCAAAAATAATATATGGTATATTTCTTGTTTGTTTGGAAAACACTCTTAATTAATTTGTAATGTAGGCTACTTGTAATACAAAAAAGTATGCTTTAATATCACTTATCAAGCATGAAACTACGCATGTCCTTAAAGTGTACTAAGTATACTTGAAATTGTCTCAATTTAGCATCAAAAAGTACACTAAATACACTTAAAGTTATACTTTAGTATAATTTAATTTAAAACTAAAATACACTTAGTACAAAAAAAAATGTATCCAAAATAGCACACTTGAAGTATACTGACCATTAGTCTGGCTGCAATTATACTTAGCATACTTTTTTTTCACTAGGGTTATGTAGGCAATATTGTTTATTTTAAAACCGTATACAATTCACAGTATTGCTGTACTCATCAACAATAAAGGCCAATGTCATGTACCGGTGGTTGTATGGAATTTTTTTTTTTTTTACAAAGGTTTAAATGAAATGAAAAAGTTAATATTACTCATAAATAAAAAACAGTTGATATTACTCATAAATATTGTTTTTTTTTAAATGTTGTTCCCCAATTATTTCTATTCAATTTTATTTGTTAATGTACCAAATGCAGTTACTCAGATCTACTTCATTTTTTTACTTACATTTACTCAGTTCATACAGTGTAATTTATTTCACTGCTTTCAAACTAAATCAACATTTTTAAGTGTAAAAATGTTTCACCAAAAAATTTGAAGAAATCATAGTAAAAGTTTTTAGAGTGATATTTTTACTCAAAAATAATATATTTATTTGTAATAATAATATATTAATTTGTAATGTACTTGTAAAGAACGCTTTAATATCACTAATCAAGCCTGAAAATACGGATGTACTTAAAGTGTACTAAGTATACTTGAAATTGTCTCAATTTAGCATCAAAAAGTACAGTAAATACACTTAAAGTTATACTTTAGTACAATTTAATTATAACTAAAATACACTTAGTGCAAAAAAATTTATCCAAAATAGCACACTTCAAGTTAACTAAATCATTAACACACTTGAAGTATACTGACAATTAGTCTGGCTGCAAGTATACTTAGCATACTTTTTTTCACTAGGGGCCACTATCTCTGCTTCTCTATCGTATTTATAGTGTGTGATTTGCAAAATACTAAACATTATTATCATAGCCTATATCACATATCAGAATATTCTATTACTGTTAAGCCCATTATGAATATTAAAATATGCCGAACCATGTGTCCTGTATCATAGCTACCTGTATGACCGTTGCAGAAAAAAAAAACGGCGTGAAAATCAGTTCGGTATTCAGTGAGATATGATTAATTAAATGCGCTGACAGCTCATTGCACCTGATAAACAGATTACACTGAGCGGAGCGGGTGACCGGTCTAAGATGGTGGCCCCACGGCTCGTCCACGCCAATAGGCAGTAGTGGTCGATAGGGCGTCAGTAGTCCATATAGGTGAGCTTATGTCAGAAAATGATTTATGGCCCCCTTGGTTGTTGGATGGGGTGGGGTTTATGACAGGATATGAGCATGGGGGGCGGGTTTTATGACAACAGGTGGTTTGTGTACCCTTTTGGCCATGCTTGGTTCCGGTGTGTTTATGATGTGTGTTTATGACTGCCATTTGCTTGGAGCAACTGGTGGGAATGTTTTTAGGGGAGTTTTTATCAAATCATGATAATGTTCACAGAACGCTGAAATTATGAACATGAAGAGGGTTTACACGGATATGATTTTCAGCCGGCTCTGTATCATCCATATTGTCTGTGGGAGAGAATGAAACAAAATGAGTTTAAAGAAATAGTCAAGTCAAGTCAAGTCACCTTTATTTATATAGCGCTTTTTACAATACAAATTGTTTCAAAGCAGCTTTACAGAGATAACAGGAAAACAATGTTGTATTAGTATTGTTCAGTTGAAAATTAAATGTCCCCAACTAAGCAAGCCAAAAGGCGAAGGCAACAGTGGCAAGGAACCAAAACTCCATCAGGTGACAGAATGGAGAAAAAAACCTTGGAAGAACCCAGGCTCAGTCGGGGGGCCAGTCCTCCTTTGGCCAACGAATGAACAGTGTATGATTATGAGTTAGGCAGCATAATGTCAGGAGTCAGATGGGATCAGAACTTTCATGATATTATCCAGTTCATCTGGTTGGGTTGGGTCATCCGGCCGGTGAGGAGATGAGTGTGGTGAGGTGTCCATGGGCCTTCACAGCCCTGATAATGCGTGTCGTTGTGTCCATGTGATGGTCCTTCATCAGATCTGGATATGCCCTGGATCCGGCGGTCTGCGGTAAACCTCGGGATAAACAGAGAGACTAATATTAGCGTAGACGCCATCCTTCTTATGATGTACAAAGTACATCAGGAATTATGGGAAGTGTTCCCGGTTCCGGCTGATCTAATCTATGCAGCCTAACATTGAATTATAGAAATCTATAATGTATTATGTGTATGCTAAGCCAAAGAGATGTGTTTTTAGTCTAGATGTAAACTGACAGACTGTATCTGCTTCCCGGACCGTGTTAGGAAGATTGTTCCAAAGTTTTGGTGCTACGTAGGAAAAGGATCTACCGCCAGCAGTCGATTTTGATATTCTAGGTATTATCAATTGGCCAGAATTTTGAGATCGCAATAGACGTGAAGGACTATAATGCGTTAAGAGCTCGCTCAAGTATTGGCATTAAACCATTTAGTGCTTTGTAAGTAATCAGCAATATTTTAAAATTTATACGATGTTTAATAGGCAGCCAATGCAGTGTTGACAGAACCGGGCTAATATGGTCATACTTCCTGGTTCTGGTAAGAACTCTAGCGGCTGCGTTTTGAACTACTGTAGTTTGTTTAATAAGCGTGCAGGGCAACCACCCAGTAGAGCGTTACAATAATCTAGCCTTGGGGTCATGAAAACATGAACTAATTGTTCCGCATTTGTCAGTGAGAGCATATGACGTAATTTAGATATATTTTTAAGATGGAAAAATGCGGTTTTACAGATACTAGACACGTGACTTTCAAATGAAAGATTGGTATCAAAGAGCACACCCAGGTTCCTAACTGACGACGAAGACTTAACAGAGCAGCCATCAAGTGTTAGACAGTATTCTAGGTTATTAGGTGAGGAAGTTTTTTGTCCAATGATTAGAATCTCTGTTTTTTCAGAATTTAGTAATAGGAAATTACTGGTCATCCAATTTTTTATATCAGCTATGCATTCCATTAATTTTGTGAATTGGTAAGTTTCGTTAGGTTTTGAAGAAATATACAGCTGAGTATCATCAGCATAACAGTGAAAGCTAATTCCATGTTTCCTAATGATATCTCCTAATGGTAGCATGTACAGAGTGAACAGCAGCGGTCCTAGTACTGAGCCTTGTGGTACGCCATACTGAACTTGTGATCGATAAGACATCTCTTCACTTACTGCTACAAACTGAAAACGGTCAGATAAGTATGATTTAAACCATGGTAGTGCAATTCCGCTAATGCCAACATAGTTTTCTAGTCTATTTAAAAGAATGTTGTGGTCGATAGTATCAAATGCAGCACTAAGATCAAGTAACACTAATAGAGAGATACAACCACGATCGGACGATAGGAGCAAATCATTTGTGACTTAATGAGAGCAGTCTCAGTACTATGGTACGGTCTAAATCCGGACTGAAAATCCTCGCAGATATTATTTCTTTCTAAAAAGGAACACAGTTGTGAAGATACTGCTTTTTCTAGTATCTTTGACAGAAAAGGCAGATTCGAGATTGGCCTGTAATTGACTAATTCTGTAGGATCAAGTTGTGGTTTTTTAACAAGCGGTTTAATCATAGCCAACTTAAAGGTTTTTGGTACGTATCCTAATGACAAAGATGAATTAATGATATCTAGAAGAGGATCTATGACCTCTGGAAGCATCTCTTTCAGTAGCCTAGTCGGTACAGGGTCCAACATACAAGTTGTCGATCCAGATGAACCAACAATTCTGCAAAATTCTTCCTCTCCTATAGCAACAAATGAATCAAAATGGTCCTCACGGAGACTACACTGCACTCCCTGATGCGATACTATAGTAGACGGTTGCATAGTTATAATTTTGTCCCTGATATTATCAATCTTATAAGTGAAGAAGTTCATAAAGTCATTACTGCTGTGTTTCTTGGAAACTTCTGGACTTGAAGCTTTCTTTTTCGTTAATTTAGTCACTTGTTCAAATAAATACCTAGGATTATGTTTATTTTCTTCTAATAGGGTTGAAAAATAATTAGTTCTAGCATCTTTTAAGGCCTCTCTGTAAGCAATCGAGCTCTCCTTCCATGAAATCCGAAATACCTCTAGTTTTGTTTTCTTTCAGTTTCGCTCCATTTTTCTGGCTGCTCTCTTAAGGGCCCGGGTGTGCTCATTGTACCACGGCGTTGGACTATTTTCTTTAATCTTCTTTAAGCGCAGCGGAGCAACTGTGTCTAAAGTGCTGGAAAAGAGAGAGTTAAAGGAGCTGTATGTAAGATTGTGGCCAAAACTGGTACTGCAATCACTTTCAAATTACTGCATCCCCTCCCCCTCCTCCCTGACTCGAGGTTGCCAGATAGGCTGCAGGATCCAGCAGGAACGTGTGTAGCTGCAGCTGTGGTAACTAGAGCAGAGCTGGCAACCCGGATGCCGCAACACTACTGACTCTGTGATTGGTAGATAGGTGGAGGGTGGAGCATCAGACCAAAACACAACATGACAACATCAACATCAGTTGAGGGCTGCAACTTCACTTTTTAAATGACAATATCCTGGCCAGACTACTGTTGTCAGTAATATAAGTATTTGAAATTAACATGATTTCTTAATGTCTAGTGACATATCAGGGCCATTTTATGATTAATTGAAATACATTTCTTACATACAGCTCCTTTAAACGTTTCTGTTGCAATATCAAGTTCTTCTAAGCTATCTGGGATGCTGAGATTATGAAACTGATTTGGAAGATTATTAATAAAGCAATCTTTAGTGGCAGAAGTGATAGGTCTAACATATTTATAACACGGAGTCGGCTTTGCAGCCTTGGCTAAATGTAATTTACACGAGACTAGATAATGATCTGAGATGTCGTCGCTCTGCTGCAGAATTTCAACGGCATCAACATCTATTCCATGTGATAGTATTAGATCTAGAGTATGATTACGACAATGAGTAGGTCCTGACACGTGTTGTCTCACTCCAATTGAGTTTATAATGTCTTTAAATGCCAATACAAATGCATCTTTTTCATTATCTACATGTATATTAAAATCACCAACAATTAGGACTTTATCTGCAGCCAATACTAATTCTGATAGAAAGTCAGCAAATTCTTTGATAAAGTCTATATGGTGCCCTGGTGGCCTGTATACAGTAGCCAGCAGAATTCTCAAACGTGATTTATTGTTTACACTATAAATTTTTACATTAAGCACCAACACTTCAAAAGAAGTATATTTAAAACTAGATTTCTTAGTGGTTTTGAGAATATTACTATAAATTACAGCAACACCTCCCCCTTTGCCTTTCGGACGAGGCTCATGTTTATAACAATAATCTTGCGGGGTGGACTCATTTAAAGTAATGTAATCGTTTGGTTTTAGCCAGGTTTCTGTCAAACACAGCACATCTAGGTTATAGTCTTTAATCTTATCATTAACTTTGAGCGATTTTGAATTAAGGGATCGAATATTCAGCAACCCAAGCTTTATCGTTTGCTCATCTGTATTGCATCTGTTTTTTATTTGTTGAACATCAATTAGATTTTTAACCTTAGAAAGGTTTGGCAGTTTTTTGGATTTCCAAATTCGGGGAACAGACACAGTCTCTATATGATGATATCAGTGTTGGGAAAGTTCACTTTCTACATGAACTAGTTCAAAGTTCAGTTCACACATTTTAAAATGAACTAGTTCAGTTCATAGTTCAATCTTCAAAAAATGAACTAGTTCATTTATAGTTCTTTTTTTCCATATGTTGCGAGCTTTTTTTAAATTATTATTATTGCCACCACACAGCCCATATACAACCACAAGACAACAATTATTTTATCGACGGGCAGTTTGCCCATAAATGTAAGATTTTTCCCATCCTCACCGACCTCGTCATGAAAACCCGTTTAAATGATCATACGACGCCTCCACGCTCACTGCTTTGTCGACGCCGGCCGCGGCGCGACACTGCTGGCTGGTGTTGCCAGATTGGGTGTTTTTTCGCTACATATTAAGGTCTGTTTACGTGTGTTTTAGCCTTGTTTTAGCCTGGAAGGCTCTATACAAATCTGGCACCCTATTGTACGAAGCTAAACTGAGAGCGCGTGCGTTCACAGACACCAGAATGAACGCGTTCACAGTAACGTTCATCAGGCAGTAATACAGTACGTTCAGTTCACGTTCGCCCAAAATATGAACGCGTTCATGAACTATCGTTCATTGAACGCGTTCAGGCACAACACTGGATGATATCTAGGTGAAAGAGTCTCTATGTGATGGGATTTATCTGACCTTGGTGACGCGAGGCCGCAAGCAGACGGTCGGTTTAGCCAGTTTGTCTGCTTTCTGACCTGAAATAGCATTGATGACAAATAAAGCTTATAAAATAAATGAATGAAATAGATGTTAAGTGTATTAAACATTTAAAACATGTGTTGAACTTAATGATGCGGCTGTATTTTAATGTTATATCTATCTGGTTAGTCGCAGACTCTTAAATCTTTCTGATCAGATGAAATGTCACAAATGAGTTTTTAAAAAATAAAAAGCATTACGTTTAAATAAAACATATAAATTAGTGAATAATAGTTCATATTATATGAAATAAGATGTTAAATTATCAAGCATACATATTTTAATCTATTTACATCGGTGATATAGGAACATCATGCGGACACCATGATATACTGACATAGGCCTATATAGATAAATAAAACATAAAATAATTGAAACAAGCTGTTAAATTGTCAAGTATACAAATTTTAATCTAATACAACACGAAATACTGCCTTACACAGATAAATAAAACATAAAATAGTGAATAATACTTAATTTTATTTGAAATAATATGCTAAAATATCCCCGATATACTGTCTTACAGTGTTAACACATATAATATAGTGAATAATAGTTCATTTTATTTGAAATAATATGTTCAATTATTAAGTATAAGTATTTTAATCTAATTTATCCGAGATATAGGGTCACGCCGCAATATACTGACTTACACAGATAAATAAAACATAAATTAGTGAATAATAGTTCATATTATTCGAAATAAGCTGTTCAATTATCAAGTATAAATATTTTATTCGAATACACAACGGAATACTGCCTTACAGATAAATAAAACATAAAATAGTGAATATTATATAAAATAATCTGTTCAATTATCAAGAATTTGAATCTAATACATAGGGGATAACATCATGTGGATACCACAATTGTCACGGGTAGGTTCAAGCAACGAGGAAGCAGGAGATGGTCGAAGCAGTATTTAATAACAAAACTCAAAGATCTCCAAAAGGAACAAAGAAACATGGATAGAGATAACCACCATAAATGCAACGTTCACGACAGACAAGGGATAGACTAAAACCCAGGGCTTAAATACACACAGAGAACAGATCAGTGAAACCAACAAGACACGGCTGGGACAAATTAACTCATAATGACTAATTAACAGGACAGGTGACAGGGATAACATAGAAACACACATGGGCAAACACTAAACGTGACAACAATATACTGGCTTAAAGGTAAATAACCATATAAAATAGTAAATAATAGTTGATATTATATTAAATAAGTTATTAAATTCTAATACATCAGGGTTATAGGTTCACACTGCAATATACTGACTTACATAGATAAATAAAACATATAAATTAGTGAAACATATTATTTGAATCAAGCTGTTAAATTACCAAGTATACAAACTTTAATCTAATACACAGCGAAATACATCCTTACACAGATAAATAAAACATATAATATAGTAAATAAGTATTATTGAAATAAGATGTTAAATAATCAAGTATAATCATTTTCATCTAGCACCCAACAATATACTGTCTTACCCTGATAAATAAAACATAAAATAATTGAAACAAGCTGTTAACTTACCAAGTATACCCATTTTAATCTATTACATCAGGGATATAGGTTCACACTGCAATATACTGACTTACATAGATAAATAAAACATATAAATTAGTGAATAATAGTTCATATTATTTGAAATAAGATGCTAAATTATCAAGATACATCTAATACACCACGGAAAACTGCCTTACATGGATAAATAAACATATAAAACAGTGTTTATACGAAATAAGATGACATTTTATGAAGTATTTAAAACTAGTTCTCTTACGAGAGTATCTCTCGTACTGCGTAATATCTTACGCTATGGGGAAAACTCTTTTCCTCGAGATATTGAAGCCAAAAATTATCCTTAATTTTTAAAAATGTAAAACGCTTTGCAGCAGCAAGCAGACAAGGGCGAGACAGCTCGTGCGCCCATTGGCTGCCTTGCTGGAAAAGCTGCAGCCTATCGAGTGAGGCACTGCGTGACGTAATGACGAATGGGGGCGCTTCGCGCCCATTTCGTCATGTCCCGCCAGTAAAGGCGTGGTCATGCCCTATAAATACCCCCTCGATAGCTGTATTTCCTCTGATTTTTCTACTCTTCACGCGAAGCTCACGCATCGCTGGATCCGGAGTGAGAAGCCGCGCCGTTGACTTGTAGCCTTCTCAGCGGGACGTGCCATCATCTGAAGTCGCTGGCCCAGCCGCCTTCAGCCGCCGTACCTGCTGCGCTTTCCGGCGTACTATATCCTTTACCCTGCTTAGAGTGTGTGCGTTGCATTATTTGCTTTTTTTCCCACCCCTCTAAAAGAGCGGCGTCTTTTTAAAGATGCCTTCCTGTGGTTCTTGCCGAGCCCCACTCAGCGACGAGGACCGCCACGTCATCTGCGTGTCCTGCCTGGGTGAGGATCACGCGGCCACCGCGCTCGCTGACGGCGGATGCCATCATTGTGAACGCTTGCCTATGGTGACTCTGCGGACTCGCCTAGCTTCGTTCTCCGAGCCCGCATCCCAGCCCGCCGTGATGCCGCGCCGCAAGAAGCGCCGCGCCCAGCGCGCGCCCGAGCTATTTCCAGCCCGCCAAAGCTCGCCGGTTCGCCCGCCAGCTTCGCCGGCTTCGCTCGAGTCGCTCCCAGACGGACAGCGGCCGCCGTCTGCCGGCGCGTCCGCACTTGAGCTCGACGAACTTACCGGAGACGGCATTGAAACTGAGCCGATGCGTCCGCTCTCTCAAGCCGTGGATTACATCGGCCTCGACTGAAAGGCGCTCGCGCAACTAACGCGCAATAGGCTGGACGGACGCTTTCTCGGGAAAGACGAAGCTCCGTCACAGTCGAGACCCGCGCCTTTCACCCCTGAATGGTGAGAAACATTTGTGGCTAACGCTATCCGAGATGACGGAAGCTGAGCGCTCCGTGTTCCTTGACGCTCTCGCTCTGCTGGACGCCGCCCCCCTCAGCGCGGGCCCCGGCCGAGGATTGAGATAAAGCCCGAGGTCTCAAGGCCTTCCTAGTCTCTCTAGGAAAGCGACGGTGTTCAGTTTCCGCTGCGGCCGGATTTCCACCAAAACTTCTCGCTCGTTCAGTTCCAAGCAATGTGACTGTTCCAGTGTATTTCGCAGTGAGCAAGCTGGTTCCACAGCCCGCTTGCCTGCGCACAAAGGCCGTCGTTTCGGCTAACTAGCAGCGCCGCCAGGCCCGAGATCAAACACCGCGCTCTCGCTCTGCTGGACGCCGCCCCCCTCAGCGCGGGCCCCGGCCGAGGATTGAGGTAAAGCCCGAGGTCTCAAGGCCTTCCTAGTCTCTCTAGGAAAGTGACGGTGTTCAGATCCCGCTGCGGCCGGATTTCCACCAAAACTTCTCGCTCGTTCAGTTCCATGCGTTGTGACTGTCCCAGTGTATTTCGCAGTGAAGCAGCCGGTGTCTCAGCCCGCTTGCCTGCGCACAAAAGCCGTTTCTATGGCTACCCAGATAAATCCAATAAAGAGTGCATTTTCTGGTGTTCCGGCCACGGCCGATGGTGTTACGAGTTTTGTAAGAATGCCCACGTCCCAGTGCCCATTCCCACACCCAGACACAGCCCGCCACGGTGCAGGGCTAGCACAAATAAAACCAACTCATGTTGGTTGTGCAGAAAATGTAGTGAACGCGCCCATACAATGCCCGCTTACACTACACGATGCGTGTCCCTTGGTTTCTGTAAAAACGAAACTAGCACACATTTAGTCGGCGCGAGCCGACAGTGTTCTCAGTGCAGTAAATGTGCCCGCTGTCCCGCATTTCCTCACTGACACGCCGAATCCCACGGGATTCACCCCCGCTCGCTCTCTATGCACAACCCGTCACAGAGAAGCTGAGCGCGGCCAGGCTGCCCGCTGTGATTAGCGCGCACCTCGCACGCTGTGAACACAGCGTTGATTCAGTCGGCGCGAGCCGAGTGTTCTCCGTGCAGAAAATGTGCCTGCTGTCTCGCGCCCGCATTTCTCACAGACACTCCGAATCTCACGGGATTCGCCCCAGCTCGTTTTCTCTGCACAACCCGTCACAGAGAAGCTGAGCGCGGCCAGGCTGCCAGCTGTGATCAGCGCGCGCCTCGCACGCTGTAAACACAGCAGTGATTTAGTCGGCACGAGCTGACAGTATTCTCAGTGTAGTAAATGTGCCCGCATTTAGTAAATGTGCCCACATTCCCTCACACGCGCCGAATCCCACGGGATTCGCCCCGCTCGCTTTCTCTGCGCGTCCCGCCATAGAGAAGCTGAGCGCGGCCAGGCTGCCCGCTGTGATCAGCGCGCCCCCCGCCTCGAACGCTGTAAACACGGTGTTGTGTTCCCAGTACACAGGGGCTCTCGAGCCGCCGTCCTGCCGCGGCCAGAGCCCAGATTTCATTCTACCCCTAGCTATTCACGCAGATGCGTGGTCAAGGCTTCCCGGGGTATCAGAATGGGTGTTGAACACTATAACGAGAGGCTGTTCGCTACAGTTCGCTCGACGCCCCCGCCGTTATACGGCGCGAGTCGAAACTACGGTGTAAAGCGAAGTGTTTCATCTACTTCGAGCCGAGATAGCGAAACTACTGAGAAAAGGGGCTATAGAACCTCTATCTCAGGGCGAAGGGGGCTTATACAGCAGATATTTTCTGGTACCGAAAAAAGATGGTGGGCTCAGACCCATTCTAGATCTGCGACTGCTGAACAGAACGCTCGTGAAGCGCCAGTTCAGAATGCTTACGACCGGGAAAATCCTCGCGCAAGTGCAGTTACAGTCAATTGGGCGAAAAGCTCACTGCTCCCCAGTCGGAGAATTTCCTTTCTGGGAACAGTGTTAGACTCGCTATCCATGACAGCACTTCTGTCACCGGAGCGCGGATTGAATATTCAGCACGTCGCGAGATCATTCCGCCACGGCTCTATAGTCCCGCTCAGAAGGTTTCAGAAAATGCTGGGTCTGATGGCCTCAGCAGCCTCCGTACTCCAGTTGGGCCTGCTCCGCATGCGCCCACTGCAGCTATGGCTAAAAGCACGAGTTCCCCCAAGGGCGTGGACCGCAGGTCTATTTCGCCTCAGGGTCGACCTTCAGTGCATTTCGGCTCTGAAACCAGGGAAAGCAACCGACTGGTATCAGTCAGGTGTGAGTCTGGGGATCCCCTCGAGTGTGAAGGTGGTGTCTACGGACGCCTCCACTCCGGGGCAGGGAGCGCTGCTCGAGGGCAGACCGCTAGCTGGCCTATGGTCAGTACGGGAGAAGCTCCTTCACATAAACTGCTTGGAATTAATAGCAGTCGACAAAGCGCTACGGCGCTTCTGTCCCCAGAAAAAAGGCCACCACGTATTGGTCCGGTCGGACAACATGTCAGTGGTGGCGTACATAAATCGCCAGGGCGGCGTCAGGTCCCGAAACCTTTACAGGCGGACGGGACGCCTCCTGGTCTGGGCTCAGCACAACCTGCTCTCGCTGAGAGCGGCGCATGTGCCTGGTCACCTAAATGTGGGGCCAGACAGGCTGTCCAGAAACAACGTCCCAGCAGGAGAATGGTCTCTGCACCCGCAGACGATCTAGCTGCTGTGGGAAACGTTTGGCAAAGCGCAGGTGGACCTGTTCGCGTCCCAAGAAAACGCTCACTGCCCGAGATTCTCCTCGAAATGCCGGGAGGTGCTGGCCCATGTTTGGCCCCGCCGCCCCCTATATGCTTTTCCCCCTGTCTCACTCCTGCCTCAGGTGTTGGAGCGAATCAGGAGGGAGGGATGCCCAGTGCTACTCATAGCTCTGCTCTGGACAAACCAGTCGTGGTTCCCTGTCCTGATGCAGCTGATCAGCACTGTCCCATGGCCTTTACCGCTGAGGAGAGACCTCCTCTCTCAGGCGGGAGGCTCGATTTGGCATCCTCGCCCGGATTTGTGGTCCCTGCGCGCATGGGCCATCAACGGGTACCCGCTGACCTCCCAGAGGGAGTGTTAAACACGATCGCGCAGGCTAGAGCCCCGTCTACCAGACGGCTCTACACCTCGAAGTGGTCTGTGTTCTCTGCTTGGGTCAGCGCAGAGCTTTTCCCTGTAGACTGCGGGTTACGGAAGTGCTTTCCTTCCTTCAGGAGCTACTGATAAGGGCAGGACCCCTTCCACGCTCAAAGTATACGTGGCGGCCATAGCAACGTTTGCAAAACCGGTGTCTGGCCAGTCACTAGGAAAGAACGACTTAGTCGTGCGTTTCCTACGAGGAGCTCGGAGGTTAGACCCTCCCAGGCCCCCTTCAGTCCCGGCTTGGGACCTTTCCACGGTCTTGGAGGCCATGAAAGGCGCCCCGTTTGAGCCGATCCAGCTGTCGGACATGAAGCACCTGTCCCTTAAGACGGTGTTTCTGTTGGCTCTCGCTTCAGTGAAGCGTGTAGGGGACTTACAGGCGCTTTCTGTGAGCGCGTCATGTCTGGAGTTTGGGCCTAACGACTCAAAGGTCGTACTCAAACCGAAGCACGGCTACGTGCCGAAATCCCTCAATACACCGTTTAGGGCCCAGGTAATTTCCCTGTCTGCCCTTCCGGTTCTCAATGAGGAGAATGACGCGAGTCTCCTTTGCCCTGTCAGGGCGTTAAGGGCTTATGTGTTCCGCTCGGCTGGGTTCAGACAGACCGAGCAGCTTTTCGTGTTGTTTGGCGGCCGTTCTAAGGGACTTGCCGCTTCAAAACAGAGCCTATCCAGATGGATAGTGGATGCCATAGCGCTGGCTTACACTTCCAAGGGCCTGCAGTGCCCGTTGGGTGTCAAAGCGCACTCCACGAGAGGCGTGGCCTCGTCGTGGGCATGGTATAGCGGGGTCTCCCTGCAAGATATCTGTACGGCTGCGGGCTGGGCTTCGCCGTCTACATTTATCAAGTACTATAACCTGGAGGTGCCCGCCTTACAAGCTAAGCTTTTGGCGGTCTGAACTTCGGGCTTGTCGGCCGCCATGCGGCTTATGTGTGGAGTGTTAGCCTGTGCATCGCTCAGTCCGATGCGGCAGCTCCATGAGTGTGGTGCCCTTACGGGTCTGTTACCCCTACGGGACTATTTATAAAGGAGTGATGCTTCTAGCCTCTCCTCCTCTACTCTGTGTGAGTTGTGGTGATTGTGCACTAGATGCGCCCCGGGCTTCGGCCCCGGGACTCTGGTGTTGGATCCCTATCCGCACGGCGTGTTACATGTGTTCCCCATAGCGTAAGATATTACGCAGTACGAGAGATACTCTCGTAAGAGAACGTACTCGGTTACTAACGTAACCTCGGTTCTCTCTAGAGAGGGAACGAGTACTGCGTATCTTGCCGTGCTTGGAATACGCTCTGGTTCGCTTCGGCGTTGAAAAATCAGAGGAAATACAGCTATCGAGGGGGTATTTATAGGGCATGACCACGCCTTTACTGGCGGGACATGACGAAATGGGCGCGAAGCGCACCCATTCGTCATTACGTCACGCAGTGCCTCACTCGATAGGCTGCAGCTTTTCCAGCAAGGCAGCCAATGGGCGTGCGAGCTGTCTCGCCCTTGTCTGCTTGCTGCTGCAAAGCGTTTTACATTTTTAAAAATTAAGGATAATTTTTGGCTTCAATATCTCGAGGAAAAGAGTTTTCCCCATAGCGTAAGATATTACGCAGTACTCGTTCCCTCTCTAGAGAGAACCGAGGTTACGTTAGTAACCGAGTACGTTTTAAACGTATGTTGAAGTGTACCTACCATTGGTGAAATTAGGAGGTCTTTTTGGCTCTGGTTAAAATCACAGATCCTTGAATTTCTGAGGTGAAGAGATGTTTGCTCTCCGTTTGCTAAATTGAAAATGAAGATTGTTTCCAGCATGTCCTGGGCCCCGGGGTCCGCCCCTTCCTCTCTGTGAAGCTGCTATGTATTAGCATTAGCAGTTTGTTTCAGAAAACAAAGATAGCCACATGGTGTTTTACAATCAAAGACCACAACTGTCTCCAACCATAAAATCTCCTGATCTGAAGCATTCCTGTCTGGCGGGGAGACCCCAAAATGGGGTCATTTTGACACTTCACACGGACCAGGCTGTAAGATCAATAGATGTTTATACCGGTGTCTTCAGGAAAAAGTCAAAACAAAATGGTCGCAAAGTTACATATTATATAGCATACTCCTATCCATTGATTGTTATGATATGATAAATTGTCCTTATTTCCTGGGGAGTTGTCCCCCATCCTGTTTTTCTTGACACCTCAATGACTCCTTTTGAAGAGCAGATTTATTTTTCTAACATTTAAACTTAACGCATTAGAACAACCTCTGACTTTATGAATACACATAAATCACAGCTTAATGATTTTTTATATTTTTGTGCATTTATTTAAAGTCTGCATGTGGGCCTACGATTCTGACACTAGTGATACCTTACTTCTTTGGTAATATTAAAGGTTTTTACGAAATATTATTTAAAAAAATTTCAGCACATGTAGTCAGAGTCACAGAAAATAATAATAGTGCAACAAATAAGGAGATTATGTTTTATTTATTTCAATCAGGTTTGTTAAAAGTATGCCTGAATGATGTTAGTTAATCTGCACTGACATGTATTTGGTATAACAATGAACATATTTGAAGACAAAAAAAAAAAAAAAAAAAACTGTTAAAATCAAGCAATGATGCAATCCAGATCTTAACTTTGAGTGCAACAGAATTAAATGGATGTAACATTATCAGGTCACATGTGACATTAACATGACAGAAAAGACAGTAACACCAATGACACAATGAATCACCAATGCCACACATAAGATCATAATTAGATGAGACTAAATTGTTACATTTGGCATACAATCTAAATGAATAGCTTTGAATAAAGTTTATCTTTAAATGGGGGTCACCGGGGTTATCCCATAAGAAAAGTGACATCAGTGACAATTTTCACGAAATTTCATTTTACAAAATGGATGATACAAGATGTCAAACCACATCTTGTCAATCATAGTATAATAACCAAATTAAGTAGTTCCATAAGTATTCTAGTTTATTATTTTTTAATATCATTTACATAATATATTTGATAGTTATGTATACATTATTGTATTTTAAATTTGGGATAAACTTGTCATAGGCATTAAATTAAAGCATTTTCCCTCTGTACATGACTGTGGGACTGAGTACATCAAAGTATTATTTTAAAATGTAAAGAAATTGTAACCCTAAAGTGTTTTTCAAGTGTGATATGAAAATAAATTTTAACCTAAGGTAATATTTTACTTAACAGCATCTGCTCAAAAACTTTACAATTTTAATGCAAAACTGTGCTTAGTCGTCTTGCTTAATTAACAATGTTAATTAAATACCCAGTTACATAGAGCCACCATATATTGTCCAACAAAATTTTGACTAAACATTACAAGGTCAGAACATATGCCCTGGGTGAATTGTTTGCAATAGATGCATAGCATGCATTTAGAATGGATAGCTAGGATGGAGTGAAACAAAACGTGAAACGTGATTGTTGCATAAAGTTTATGCTTAAATTTGATCCATAACCTTTACAAGGACTGGTAACGTTACCCCTCAATGTGTTTCCATTACAATAATGTGGTACAGGTACTCAGACAAAGCTGTCAGAATCTATTTACATGTTGTAAATGTTTACTATAATTTATGGGAGGATCTGGGGTGTTTTGTTTATGGCAACTTAAACTATTTGTATTATTGAATTTTTATTTTTTATTTTTTTATTTTTGCATAAAGAACTGCTTCTTCAACTCTTGGACGTTAAACACCATGGATGAGATCATTTGAATTGTAGATTTGTCAAAAGAACAATTATCTGTATTTTAGATGGTGTATTTTAGATCTGTATTTACACTGTATTTTAGCGTGACAGACGTATTTGTAGCATTATTCACTTGCTTAATTGTGTATTAACTCAAATTTATCAGAATGCTATTTGTAGAAATAAGAAAAGTATATTTATAAAACAAAAAAGTATTGTTAGAGCACTGTATCAGAACACAATAGGTATGAATATATGTTTGGATATAACTTTTTATTCTAACTTTAAAGCTAGATTAGCCTTTAAAAAGTGTAATACAAACATACAGTATTTGCTTTTATAGGGGATATTAGGAAAACTACCTTACATATGTGGCATTTTCACCAAATGACCATGCTTGTGTGTTGAACTGTTTGGAGTATTGCGGCATCTATTTCTTAAAAACACTGTAAATCAGACATATGTATTATATTTTTTACGTTATGTTTACTATGAAATGAGATTGAGCCTTTGTAGAAATAAGAAAAAGTACATTTTATAAAAGAAAAAAGTATCAAGACATGACGGAAAGATGATGATTTAAAAGAAATATGATTTGAACTTTATATTATATTTATTTAAACACACACACACACACACATACAGAAGGACTGTAATTTAATTCTCTTTATGCTATATTTGTTAATGATTTTCATAAATTCCTATATGAACATGTTTGAACACGCTCGGAGACTGTAGTTTTTGCACACTGTACAAAAACAAAAACAAACACGAGTGTAATCGAGTAGTATACAAAATGTCAATTACAAATATTCAAACTGATCACAAGTGGCTTTTCTGTATTCATTTAAATGGTTCATGTGGTATTTACTTTTTAGCAAGTGGACCTCTAGAATTTACTTTTGAGCCATTGTGTCTGCAGTTTTTACCAGTGTGGAACTTGTCTCAAACTTAAATTAACATGCATTAGTCATAATAACTGCATTGGGCATAACATCTCTCAGTGCAATAGTCAGATGTGCCGTATAGTTTAAAACAGTATGAGCTTACATTTAGTGTTAATACTTTGTGTGATTCCACATCATTGATAGATAGATGGAAAGTTGCACTAAACAAAGTATCAATTTAGTCAAAGATTCTCAAACAGAAAGACTATCGCTTAAATTCTTAATTGTCATTTAATCCTAACCACTGAGTGTTGACCGCTCTCAAAGAAAAGTCTTCACCTAAAACAAAAACACTTTTGTGCATTTATTATAACCGGTGCTTTTCCACCTCTTTTTTCATAGTGATTTGGTCTTATGAATCTTACATGTGTGTTTTGGATGATTCCTGTATAAAGATTATGTTTTAAAGTTAGTCCTATAGGCTTTACAGTCGTGTGGTACTTTGCATGTGTAAAAATACAACCAAAGCTTTAAGCACAACTATTTACACACATACAGTAGTTTATAATGGGAGAATATCTAACTGTATATTGTACTGTAGATTGTGAACACTCCATTACTTGTTTATTTGGGGTCAGAGAACATCCTTAGCTCATACATATCTTAAATTGCGTGCTGGATGTTTAAGTGTTAGTTAAAACAAAAAGGTATTAGTTAATAACAAACAAATAAAAACTATAAATGAACATGAAGCCATTATATTAATAAATATGGCATAATTACAGTTATGAAAATGACTTCCATAATATTTTCTTTTAGTAAATCTATGTCTGGATCACCCAACACAATGTTTTGCGTTTGTGGGTGTAACGACATTGACAGGGTATCTGGCAGATGTTCGGAATCAGCAAAATCCTGATCTGCTAACACAGCTTATTTCTTCTTGAGTAAATCACTGGAAGCTAGTTAATCAAACACAGCTCTGTCTTACTGTGATTGACAAATCAAAGGAATGGTGTTTGGGACTTGATTAAATCATTGACTGATTTTGCCACGCAGCGTTTTTCTCTAATGAATAAACAAAGGAATGACCTGTTTACCACATGTGACCGAAAGGACATGTGACTCCGAATGAATTCGGAAGGACAATCACATACACACACTCACAGTAACGCACACAACACAAACTTTGAACATTAAACTTACATCGTCAGATTCTCGGACGGGGGCGTGACCCAGTCTTTCCATAAAAAGACTGACCCCAAGAAGTTCCTCAGAGAGTTTTCTCCCTGTGAGAGGTTTCCGGTTCCATGGCTCCTTAGGGAGCTTTACGCGGCTTTACGCCGTGTTTCTACTTTTTCTTTAATCTTTCTTTATGTTCGTCTTCGGACTTTTCCTACGTTCAGCTTCAGTGAAATGAACGTAATCGGCAACTTCAATTTTAAAGAGACTTTTTGAACCTATACCGCGACCGCACTCGCCCGGAAGAGACGAGAGAGCACGCACCCGCTCTTAAGGACACACACACGCAAGACTCGGCTTTCCTCAGCAACTCAAAGAGAACCATTGTGCAAGTATTAGTTTTATGGAGCTTTTAATGTGATTTCATTCCTTAGTGTCTCTCAAGGTTCATTTTGTCTGTGATTTTTGCCATGCTGCGATCACCCCCGGTGATCTCTCTCATCCTGATCTTTAGTTTCATTTGATCTCTCTCTCTCTCTCTCTCTCTCTCTCTCTCTCTCTCTCTCTCTCTCTCTCTCTCTCTCTCTCTCTCTCTCTCTCTCAATCTCTCTCTCTCTCACACTCAATCTCTCTCTCTCACTCCCGTTTGTTATTCTTTTGTCTTATTAGTTTTACTGTTTACTGTACATACATGTATCCCAGGTTTAAATGTAGAATTCTGTATCCGTAGTTTAATTTTATTAAAACCATTGTATTCTTGATTGCTTCGGAAATGCTCATTTTACAAAGTCAATGAAATTTTGGTCCTAGCTACAAAAGCTTTTATTATTGACTACTTTGAGTAGTTTAATTTTATAAGCACAGGAAAATTAATGTTCATGGCCAGAAGATTAATATTTCTTGGAGTTTATAAGAAGGGATAACCTTGTTGAGAAGTTGATAAGTTAATCTTACGGCCGTTTTCTGGACAAACAGTTTGATATAGCTAAATTAATTCCATTAAAGGTTATGTCATATAATCGATTTGGAAACAGACCATTGATATATGAATGAGGAATTATAATTCGTTGTGATTGATCATTCATATGTACGATCTATCTTTTTTCAACTTCGATATTTTAACTGTAATATGCAATATATTAATCATTTTCATGATTAATTATTCAAATTCCCTATATATCATTGAGCTTATGTTAATGTAATACCTAATGTTGTTACAATTTGGTGGAGAACGCGGGCATTTCAAACTTTGTTTTATGAGCAAATTCAGTTTCAATCTGTTTATATGGTTATTAATAATTTTGTGCACGCGCGTTTTGAAATTATGAAATTGTGAGAAGTCGCAAAACGCGAACTCACTCCTAACGGACTGAAGCAAAAAGCCGATGTCAGTCAGTAACGTTAACATTTTAACAGCTGCTAAAATATGCATAGACATTTTTATCACTGTTAAATGCTGAGTACACTGCAGTATTAATATTACAAATGTCCTGCTAAGAGATGCAGAAATCCCTCTGCAGGTGATACATTTTTGTTATGATGGTGTGGAAGGAGAACCCAGGTGCAGACAGGATGCAGTGACAACGTTTATTTAAACAGAAAAACAAGGGAAAACAAAACCCACGATGGGGCAAAACAAGACAAGATAGACTAGACTAGACTAAACTAGACAAAGACTCTGATGATAAACTAACGGCTAAGACAGGATAAACACTTCTCACAAGACAAGACGATCAACAGGTAAATCACAGCTTGTTTCTCACAAAGTTAGACAAGGTAAGATAGACAATGTACCGACCCAGGACAGCAAACACAAGGGGATAATATAGGGAACACTTATGACGAGGACAGGTGAAACTGACTAGACAATAATGACAAGACGGGGATAACAAGGGGGCGGGGTAATGTAACAAGACAACACAAGCACATGGCCCAAACAGTTGGCCATGCGCTTGTACATAAAACATGATTCTGTCATGATCCTGCCTCACGACCAGGGAAAATCAAAGACACTAAGGCAGAATCATGACAGAACCCCCACCTTAAGGAGCGGCTACCAGACGCTCCTCAAGGGGACATTAAACGCGGGACATGACAGACTGTGACAAAGACACAAACCAACAATACATGACAAAAACTAACAAAGGCAGACAAGAAAATACAACGACAGGGTTGGGGTGAAACATCAGAAACATCAAGCATGGCAGGGGAGGTGGAGGAATTACAGAGTTCATAGGGGGTGGTCCAGGGTGGATGGGTGTGTTGGGGTTCTTGGGTCCACGGGACGAGGGCTGAGGACGGGGAATCTGGCGGGACTTGGAAGGGGACACACGAGGACAGGACTTAGACAAAACAGTCCGGGGTGTCGTGGTGACAGGGGGAACAGTCCGGGGACTAGTGGTGACAGGGGGAACAGTCCGGGGACTAGTGATGACAGGGGAAACAAACGGAAGTCCGGGGGCAGTGGGGACTGCAGCAGCAGGCAACGAAACGGAGACAAGGGGATTGACAGGAGGAAAGGAAGCGGGAACGGGAACGGAGTTCTTAGAAGCTGTTCCGGAGTCAAAGCTTCCCCGAGAAGAAGTGACACTCCTCACCTCCGACTCAGGAGAGGCGTGGAATGTAGCAGACTTAGGTACGGCGTTCTCATGGGCTGGCATGGGTGCTGTGCTCTCGGCGACTGGTGTGGGTGCTGCGCTCTCGGCGACAGGCTTGGGTGCTGCGCTCTCGGCGGCTGGTGTGGGTGCTGCGCTCTCGGCGGCAGGCGTGGGTGCTGCGCTCTCGGCGGCAGGCGTGGGTGCTGCGCTCTCTGCGGCAGGCGTGAGTGCTGCGCTCTCGGCGGCAGGCGTGGGTGCTGGGCATGAGACAGGACAGACAGGGGCTTGAAGGATCATGACAAGACGAGACAAGTAATCAGATAGGGTCTTGGCAGCAATGGTAACGGGCATCTCCTGACCAGCAGAAACAGACTGTAAAACAGCCTTAGCAGCAGAATCGGCCGCGGCTCTCTCCTCAGCCCTCACGACTCCAGACTCAGACACAGCTCTCCTTGTTACAGGTTCAGCAACGGCCCTCTCTGCAGCAGCCTCTGGAACAAAACTCTCCAACGCTGATTGGGGACCTGCGCTTACAGCAGCAGGAACAGTAACAGCATCGTCTGTAACAGCGGCGGGTTGGAGAGGCTTAGTGAACAGGGGGGGAGAAACTGACAGAGGACAAGAGGCTCTTTTCTTCCTCTTCTTCTTTCTGGGTCGCGGAGCAGAGTCCATAGCCAGGCTTAAGACCGGTAAGGGGGGCGAAGAGGGAGATGAAGCAGGTACAGGGGAGACCATCGCAGGAAAGGGGAATTCCGTGGAGGACGACTCCGACGCTGATTCCCACGACAAACGTCTTCCACGCTTTCTACGGGGGCTGACGGACACAGGTGGTGGATCAGGAGTCGGGGTGGAAGATGCTTGGTCCTCAACCGTCACAATGGCTAACATGCAACCCTCAGGGATGGCTGGAAGTGTGGCAGGAGGTGAAGACACAGGGGGACCCGGCTGCTCCCTCCGAGACAAGTGGTCCACCATGTTGCGAAACGGGCGGCGGACCAAACTCTCTCGTTCAGCAAGGGGAGGGAGGACTTTGAGACCCGCGACGAGGTAGCGGTTGACCAGGGTCTCCGGCAGGAAGAACCTCTTCTCCTCAATGACCTGGGCGTACTTCTTCAGGGTCAACTCACCCTGGGGAGGGAAAGGAAGCTTGCCTTTGGAACTGTCAGCGATAGCCGAACGCCACCACAGTTCCGGGTCGGAAGGTTGCAGACAAGTGGACAAGGACTGCATGTCTGCTGGGTTCGGTTCTGGTCGGTACATTCTGTTATGATGGTGTGGAAGGAGAACCCAGGTGCAGACAGGATGCAGTGACAACGTTTATTTAAACAGAAAAACAAGGGAAAACAAAACCCACGATGGGGCAAAACAAGACAAGATAGACTAGACTAGACTAAACTAGACAAAGACTCTGATGATAAACTAACGGCTAAGACAGGATAAACACTTCTCACAAGACAAGACGATCAACAGGTAAATCACAGCTTGTTTCTCACAAAGTTAGACAAGGTAAGATAGACAATGTACCGACCCAGGACAGCAAACACAAGGGGATAATATAGGGAACACTAATGACGAGGACAGGTGAAACTGACTAGACAATAATGACAAGACGGGGATAACAAGGGGGCGGGGTAACGTAACAAGACAACACAAGCACATGGCCCAAACAGTTGGCCATGCGCTTTTACATAAAACATGATTCTGTCATGATCCTGCCTCACGACCAGGGAAAATCAAAGACACTAAGGCAGAATCATGACAATTTTAATATTTTTAATAAAACCGCCTATTAAAGATGAAGAAATCTCTTTTTTAGTGCGAGATGTAAATCTGATCAGAGCGAGATTCCTCTTTTCAGTAGTATAAAGGCCTGACATTTTAATATTTTTAATAAAACCGCCTATTAAAGATGAAGAAATCTCTTTTTAGTGCGAGACGTAAATCTGATCAGAGCGAGATTCCTCTTTTCAGTAGTATAAAGGCCTGACATTTTAATATTTTTAATAAAACCGCCTATTAAAGACGAAGAAATCTCTTTTTAGTGCGAGACGTAAATCTGATCAGAGCGAGATTCCTCTTTTCAGTAGTAGAAAGGCCTGATATTATAATCGTTAGAAAACGATAAACTCCTGGTCAGAAATTGGCTTAGCTAACCAATCTAAACCTAATACATTTTGAATAAGTGCTATATTTTTAATGTGTATGGGAGTCGAACCAACAGACGGAGAATTCCTGTTGTTCACATTTGTGTGTTTTTGCAGCGAAGAAATCCTGCTACACGCTCTTGTGCCATTTAGCCAGTGTTGTGCTAGTTACTAAGAAATGGTATAGGGAAATCATTATATGCGGATGATGGGGCCTAGGATTAGGGGTAGAAATCTAGAATACATGCAAAAGAAAATGCAGGCAGCAGTTAAGGCATAGAACAATGGTCATATAAATTGTTTTTCAAGTTATCTACAATCAAATCTCATAGTCAAGAGAGTAACAGGGGTTCCTCATCACTGTAAAAAATTGCGCTGTAAAATAACGGTAATCTACTGGCAGCTGTGGTTGCCAGCAATGTACTGTTAATTTACAGCCCTCTACTGTTAATATACAGCTCTCCTTTTTTACAATATGTTACCGTAAAAATACCATGGAAGGTAACTCATATAATTTGGAAAACCGATTGCTTCAAACAGTTTGAGTTTAAAAACTACTGATAGTACTGTGACAGAGGTGGCACGTCCACTGAAAATGTATATCTCTTAATATTAAACTGAAACACCTTATGTGTAATAGTGAATTAATTAAAAACATGACTTTAACTCAAATCTTTGCAGTTCGCATTTAACGAACATTAGCATACATGTATGTGCTAAAGTACTTAGCAAGGAGATTGTCACTGGATCAGCAACAACACAGTCACTGCTTTTAAATAAAGCAACAGACAGCATAACATCAGTGTTCCTCTGCTCATCTCTGAATGAAGCACAGACTCTACTCTCCAGCACAATGGTGACTCACAAAACTCATTAATTAAACTAACAGATCTCTCCTATATCATCCTGTGCAAAACACATAAAACACTTCAGTTTAATATTTAATCTCCTTATTAGTTATTGACTTTGCATAACTTTTTTCTTTAAATGTTTACTAATATTCCAGTGAAATTAACTTATTTTGTTTAGTAAATCTGACTGTTAGGTTTTACAGAATCTTATTGTTTTTCCTTGATTTTACAGTAATCTACTGGCAGCTGTGGTTGCCAGTAAATTGCTGTTTTTCTACAGTTTTATGCCGTAAATTAATTTACAGTTGATTGCCGTTAAATTACGCTTCACTCAGTTTTTATTTATTTAACACATTTAACCCTTTCAACCCCACTTCAGTTTTAAATGAACACTTGTGTGTCCACACTACAGAGTGTTGGAGTAACACTGAAACAGTGCTGAAGTTAATGATATAATTCAGTGATTAATTAACTGATGATTGATCATTAGTGATGAACACCTGATGCTAACAAGCAGAATCACTGAAGGACAGACAACAAACAAACAACAAGAAGATAAAAAAGCAAAACACAAGACCTACAACTGACTTCAGCCACAGAAGACATTAAATCTATGAAGATCTCCGCAGAGGAGGATTAAACAACGCAAAAAATATAACATTACTACCTTCACTTATTACTAACAGGATTTACTTTATTTGTTTATATACGTCTACATAAATTCCTATTGATAATTAACAGAGGTTTAGATGTTATTTTGTTTCATTTGACGTTACCATTATGAAGATCAGTGTTTGCTTTAGTTGGGCTCTTGACCCTTGAATGTAACATTCGTTTCTCTTTGGTTGCTGTAACTGTGTTGTAAAGACATGTTTGTTATAGCAAAAACCAAGCCAACAAAAACTTAAATCAGGTGTTGATGGTTGCATTTTGAATATTTCATCAAATATGGATCTCTGATCTCATCAAGAGTCTAATCAATTATCAAAAGTGTTTTTTTAATACATTTTAATTTTATATTACTGCACTGTAACAGAAATCCAGCACTCTGCACAATCAGTTATGAAGGATTTTAAAACTTATCATTTACTGAAGAAATTTGAACTGCGGCTTCAATTAGACACACACAAACATCAAGAATCAGCCAATGAACCTCAACAATGGTGACAACCAACAAATAAGATAATACCAAATCTGAACATCACAAAACACACTACTTAAAGTCAACACAAAACCAACAGCAAAAATAAAAGCAAAAAGTAAACATTAAAGAAAATAACCAGACAAATTCAGCTACATAATTTATTCATGCCGCAATGCATGCTGGGAGTCATGCACAATTTTTTTTGTACTATGCTGGTACCCAGCATGCATTACAACATGACACTTTTTTGATTGTCACCATTGTTGAGATTCATACGTCGATTCTTGATGTCTGTGAAAATTTCTGAGAACTGGCTTTTTAAAATTCTTCATAATTTCTGCTTGTAACAACAGTGATAGATCTCGATATGTTAAATCACAGTGATAATATAATCACGTATACAAAAATCACCGTACTAAATTCACTAAATTTTAAAAAGATCAGTGCATCAGACCACTATATGATGATTGTGACCATTAACAAATAATCACTATCATAAACAGTTTTCTCAGCTTTTTTGAAGTAGCTAATGTAAGACACAGCTATCACAGCCAAATAAACACCAAAGCTCAAAAGTCAAGGGTCAAGAGCCCAACTAAAGCAAACACTGCTCGCCATCATGGTAACATCAAATGAAAATAAATTGACATTAAAGCTGTGTCACCTTTTAATATGAACTTCTGTAAACGTCTGACAGAAGTAAAAGCAATCTGATCAGTAATAAGTGAAGCTGGTAATGCTGTTTGTGGAGTTGTTTAATCCTCCTCTGCCGAAATCTTCAGAGATTTAATGTCTTTTATATTTAGTTGATTTGATATTTTTTTCTGTTCTTCTTGTTCCTCTTTCCTCCAGTGATTCTGCTTGTTGACAGCAGGTGTTCATCAGTGTCTGAATTAACTTTGAAATTGAACTTAATTAACTAAGTAATTATTCACTCAGTCAAGTGGACTATATTAGTGAACTAATGTAGGGAATAGTGAATGAGGGTATAGGGTGTGATTTTGAACACAGCCTCTGAGTGTCGACTTTGATCGCTGTTAATTCACAGTATATTCCTGTTGGCTACTTTCTCGAAAACGACATATATCACCCAGAATGCATTTTTCAACGGTATATTGCTGTTTTAATGGAAAACGGCATGTTACTGTCAAATTGTGGCCGTTTTTTTACAGCCATTTTTTACAGTGTAGTTACAGTTACTAGTTACTTCATTCAAAAAGTAACTCAATTACTTTGTTGATTACTTACACCAAAAAGTAATGCGTTACTGTTAAAAGTAACTTTTGAGTTACTTTTTTAAAGAAAGTTCTTTAATGTTCCCATTAATGCCCTTTTATGCATTATGGTCTATACAAACAAAAAACTGACTTAAACAGAAAGTTTTAAACACTATTGTATTTAAGTCAGACCAGCACAAACTGAATATCACAAGGATTTCTGAAATAAATAACAAAACAAGCATTTTTAAAGCTAGTGACGTGATTGCTTTCTCAACATTGATATGTTCATGCAGCTGACAGTATATATATATAGACAGAATATTTGAGCAATACAATTTGATCATTCTTGTTAGTTCAAAGTACATTAACTAAGGTAATAACAGGTAGGCTACAATACAATTTAAACTCAATTTAAAATGTATAACATTTTGAAATAAAAAACTAACAATGAATGATACTTCTACAACATTTATTAACCATATTTAATGCTAAAATTGTAGTCTTATTGTAAAGTATTACCAGTTTATATGATTCAAGCTTAAAGAAGATGGCCATATATTTAAATATCTGCAAAGGCCAGAGCATTAAAATTATATAAATGTAGACCTATATTACATGTACAGTCTTTCACTGTTTTGCTTAAATTTTAGAACACTTGATTAGAACACTTGATGTCAGCTCCATGAACATATCAGTGTTGAGAAAGCAATCACGTCACTAGCTTTAAAACTACAACTTCGCCGGCTAATGAATGCATAAAAGTGACCAGCTGGATATAAACTAGATGGTAACAATTGCGACATACAACATTTGGGTCAAGTTTGGGTGTGTTTTTGTCACATTGCTTTAATCGCTTGAGGTAAGTTAGCAGTTAATGTTATTCCTCTCAGACTCGATGGCAAGCTTCTGTTCTTTCTCTGCTGATGCAGCATCTAGTTTTTATTAAACAAATTAATTACTTTATAATTATGTGGCAATGTGTAGCCTACTTTAGTGTTCTGTATTCATACCGTTTCGCTGTCTGTGTTTTAAATGGGCATCTGAAGTGTCAGCACTCTCCGTGCAGCTTGTAATCTCCGTGCTCGCGCTGCCTCACGTGTTAACGGAAACAACTCAGCCAGTGATAGTTTGTGTGTCCTCTCGCTCTGTAAATAATGCTAGTTGTCTCTTCAGTGCTCTCGTACTGTGTAATGACAGCACACACTTCTCAGCCGCTCCAGCAACTAGCAAATTAATTTTAAAAAGTAACGGACAACGCACCATATGGTAACGGTAACGGAGTTAATTTATTTTTAAAAGTAATGGTTACAGTATTAGTTACTGTCAAAAGTAACTGCGTTACAGTAACGCGTTACTAGTAACGCGTTACTGTCCAACACTGCATTTAGCACCGCAAAGGTCCTAAAACCTTTGTCTGTTCGTTTATTTGTGATTTATTCCAGAAAATCAGCGCGTGGCGCGAGCTGAAAGCTCTTAGCTATTGAATCACATTAAAAAGTGGTTGTAATTCCGCTGACTAAACACTAGAGGGCGTTAAAGAAGTCTCAAAATTACACCCCGCCTTCTGACTTCAGCCCGCATGAGCGCAATTACGCCATCTCGTGGCCGTTTCAGATAATGCTCTCTTACTGCTAAAATCCACATGACCAGTGAATTAGCCGATCTAAATTCTCAATAATTATTAGCATTTACAGCTTTGCTCATGCGAATATTATTTAGTGTTAGACAATTTTCCTGCTTTTGACTGGTACATTTACTTTGAGTTTGGTTCAAACTAAATTTGAATTAAAACTTAAATTAAATCCCAGCCCAGCCTACCTAATGGCTGCCTCCCGCTAAGTCAGTTCACTCAGCTCTCTTTTCTCTCTTTTCAATTCTGTTGTGATTTGTTTTTCATTTCACCTAGAGACAGAACCTACGAGAGACACCAAGGAGAGCTAGATAACAGATCAACCACCGAGCCGCTAGCGTCACCACGTGACACACTAGGCTGACGCCCTGTCAAAATCTTTATTTAGGCCCTGCGCCGACCTGAGCAAATTGTCCCAATCTAACTTTCTGCATCAGTTAGCCAAAATTCTCATAGACGGCATAGCCTGTATTAGCATAATTCGTTAACCTTAGAACGAACTTGCATTTTGGCCTCTTTGTGTGTGTGCTGTGTTTCTCTCGTCCACAGTGAGCCAGTATGTCCCGTGCATCCAGTCCCGCATCCCACTGGGACAACCTTGAGACGTGGTTGAGAGCTATGACAACCACTTTCCTGCCCCAGGATGCCGGTGACTCAGAGCCCCCGAGCCAAGAGCAGCTGGACGCCGAATTGGACAAGCTGATGGCCCACGATCCAACCCAGAGCTACTACTACAAAGACTGGGCCAGAATCGTCGGAAGCATCGCACACAACCTCGTTGCCAAGGCAAGGCTCAGCGAACGGAGCAACATCGACCTGGAGAAGCAAGCAGCAGCGCTTAAGCTTCAAGCGGAGGAGGCCCGGAAGGATCAGGCCCGAACCCAGAGTCGTCTAGATCAGCTACTCCGCGAGACCCACGACCAGCGTGGGACAGAGTATGCAGCAAACCCAGAGCTACAGGAAGAAGTAGAAAGACTTCAAAATGCCCTGGAAAACCTTCGTCTAGAGACAGACGAAAGAGTACAGTCGGAGCGGAAAGCCAGAGAGGAACTCGACCGACAACTCCGACAAGGTGAAAATCTCCTCACAAGAGCGGAGAATGCACTAAAAGAAAGAGACACTAAAGCCAAGGCCTTTGAAAAACACTTACACACGGCCCGAGCTGAAATCCATGAACTTACTCAACAGAGACACAATCTCAAAGACGAACTTGACCTTCTTCACAGAGAGTTGAAACACTCTTATAGACTGCAGCATGACCGGGAAGGGGAAACACACACCACAAAATTTCCCCTTACCAGCCAGTCCGCACCTTTCAGCCACGAGCTCAAGGCTGAAAAGGGGGTTGAAAGCCCACTGTTCAGTATGTCACCAGCCAGCTACCAGAGAACCCCTGCCGCTAACCACGGCATGGCCCCCAAAGAACTTGACAAGCTGGCCCGAAACATCCTATTTTCACTCCAAACCCTGCAGGAGGCCATGATGTGCACGCCTACCTGCAAGACATAGACTTTCACTTGCACACTGTTCCCAACGTAACCCCGTGGGACAGATTGTACCTGCTCAGAATCACGTCCAGTCGTGATGTGCGCAGCTTCCTCGACCGTCAACCAGAGACAGTCAAGTCGGACTACCAGCAGTTGCGGCAGGCCTTCATTAAGGAATTCTCTGATCCAGAATCAGACCACGGACTAATCACAGCCATGGACCTCAAGCAGGCCCGAATGGAGCCCACACAGACCTACTACGCCAGACTCCGGCAAGCCTACTTCGGAGCCCAGAATCAGCCCGGCATGGAGGATGATTCCAACTTCAGAACTTTGTTTCTCCGAAATCTGCACCCCACAGTGAGTCATCACCTAGGCATCCTGGCCTGTCCCCGTAGCATGTCTACCCAACAGCTAAGAGAATTGGCCCACAAAGCGTACACCAAGCAAAAGACTGTGTCCGAAAAGACTTTGAAAAACCCCACAATCTACTCTGTCTCTGAACACTACTCAGAACTGCCTCTAGAGGGCGCCCCACAACACCATAGCCCTGTTTACAGAGAGTCAAGACCGTTCCAGGCCAGCAGAGGGCAGCACAACCGTGATGGTGCTCGTCCAAGGCATCAGAGCCAGCACTCTGAAAGATTCTGGGAAGCCAGCCGGCGACCCAGAAATAGCCGACCCGCTTCCGGTTTGGTAATGTGGTGTTGAGACGCACGGTGTCGAAGCTCCGCATTATTTCATGTAATCTCTTCAGAATACACCTTATTTTATCAGCGCATTGTATTCATTTAATCCTTTTTATATGTTTTAAACATTCTGCCTTCGGAATCTTTCACTTAAAATGAGCAAGTCGAGGACAGGAGGCAAACAACAGACTCAAGTTCAACATGCACAGGCCTGTCAAGAAAACAGCAAAATGGCGGAAAACGAGCCCGTATCTGCACAGCTCACAATCGAATCTCTAGTCAAAGAGCTCGAAAAATTCAGAAAAGACATGACTGGGGAGTTCGTTGCACTTTTAAATAATTCTCTGGAACCAATCAGATCTTCAATTGAATCGATTGGTGCGACCCTGACAACACAGGCAGTGACCATAAGCGAGATGGAATCGGGTCTCTCAGACCATAGCGACCGAATAACTCAGCTCGAGCATGATGTAAACGCTGTTCAATCAAAACTGACGGCCATGGAAAAGGAAAACACGGCGCTCAAAGCTAACGTAGAAGATCTGATCTCTCGCTCGAAGCGCCAAAACATACGACTGGTAGGCCTTCCTGAGGGCCTTGAGGGAAAAAACGCAAGGGAGTTCATGACTAACCTGCTTTCTGAACTCCTTGGTGACTCCCTTACAGAACCACCCGAGCTGGATCCACCGTAGCTTGAGGCCCAGACCTCGTGCAGAGGAATCTCCACATCCGCTGATTATCAGATTTAATCGATACCTCGTTAAGGAAACTGTCATGAGTTGGGCTAAATCCCACAAAGACATGTCTTACAAGGGCCACAAAATCAAGATGTACGAGGACTTCAGCACCGAGGTGGCGAGGAAACGGGCGGCTTTCAACAAGATCAAGAGCCTACTTTACCAGCAAGGAGTGCGTTTTGGAATGCTGTATCCTGCTCGCCTCCGAGTGAGCTGTAACGGCGTGGAACGGATCTTCGATTCCCCTGAGGCAGCGGAGACGTTTTACCATCAAAACTTTCCTAATAAGTCGTGAACTAACACTCGTGTCCGAATTGGGATGGCAAATTCAACAGGTACAAGCTGCTGTAAATAATTTAAGGACAGTATATTAAGCTCTCACGTTATGCCTTGAGGGAAAGTACACACTACGTGAAAATGAAAACATCTGTCTGCTTTATTTGGATGTTATTCACGCATGTTGGCAGTGCCGTCTTGTGGCAGATAGCTTATATAACTTGCCAACTTTTAATAATTTTTTTGCTTAATGTTAGAACTCTTATCTATTAGTTGTTTTTGTTTTGTTTTATTCCCCCATTTCTCGGCACATATCTAAGCCTTGATAGTTCCTTTGGTGTAGCCTATATTTAACTTTTAGGAGTTGACAATTCTACGTGGTTAATCGGTTGTGTGAATCGCTGTTCTGGCTACTCCTCATGTTCAAAAAGACGAGCATCAGAGTTGTAAGTATAGGTTTGTTCCCCCCCCCCCCTCCTTTTTTTTTTTTTTTTTCTTTTTTTCTTTTTTTTCTTTTTTTTCTCTTTTTACCTTTTTTTTCTTTCTTTCTCCTTTCCACACCTTTCAATTTATTCGTCTCAGACTTTTTTCTTTTCTTTTCTCCGCACGATAACAAATGAATAGTCTTAAAGTGAACACAGAGGGGTTGGCTGGTCATATTGTCAAATTTGTTACTTGGAATGTAAGGGTTCTAGGTGGTCAAATTAAAAGATCAAGAGTGTTCTCGCACTTGAGGAGCCTGTCTACAGATATTGTTTTTTTACAGGAGACTCATCTCAGAGTTAATGATCATGTAAGACTACGTAAGCCATGGATTGGTCAAGTTTTTCATTCAAACTTTAATAGTAAATCTAGAGGCACCGCAATTGTAATACACAAACGTATAAAGTTTGTCCCACACAACGTAATATCTGATCCTGATGGGCGTTACATAATAATATCTGGTATTCTGTATCAAACACCTGTTATATTAGTTAGCGTTTATGCCCCTAACTTTGATAACCCTGCTTTTATGAGCTCTCTCTTTTCCCATCTTCCAAATTTGGATACCCATCGCCTTATTTTAGGTGGGGATCTTAATTGCACAATCAACCCAAGTTTGGACCGCTCACAACCCAAGTCGTCAGCTCCTACGTCAATGTCTAGATCCTTCTCATCTCTAGTAGATCAGACGGGGTGTGTAGACCCTTGGCGCTTTCTTAATCCAACTGCAAAAGAGTATTCTTTTTTTTCAAATGTCCATCATGTTTATTCACGTATTGATTATTTTTTTATTGACAAGGCTCTTTTATCTCTAGTTAAATCCACAGAATACTCAGCGATAATTATCTCAGACCATGCCCCACACATTCTAGACCTCTCTTTCCCACAAAACTTATGTAGACATGCTGGAGGCTGGAAGCACAATACTGGGTTGTTGGCTGATAAAGAATTTTGCGATTATATTCCTAAGAACATTGATTTTTTTTTTGGAAACAAACAGATCAGATTTGGTTTCGCCATCACTTCTATGGGAAACATTTAAAGCTTTTATACGTGGAAGGATTATCTCATTTAATGCATATTGGACTAAAGCTAAGAACCTAAAACAGCAAAAACTCGTTGACAAAATTTTAGAGGTAGATAGGCTAAATGCCAGGTCACCAAACCCTGTTTTGGAGACACAAACTAACTAAGCTAAAACTACAAACTGAATTTGACTTATTGTCAACTAACAAGGCAGAGTTTCTGCTGAAACGTACAAGAGCAACCTACTATGAGCATGGAGATAGAGCGGGCCGTCTGTTAGCATCTCAGCTCAGACATCAAACTGCTTCTCAGTTAATTTCACAGGTGTATGACTCCTCCAATAACCTTATTACTGATCCGGTTAAAATAAACTCGGAGTTCTCTACTTTCTATTCTAATCTCTACAAATCAGAAGCTAGCGTTGACATTGCTGCTATTCAGTCTTTCCTTTCTCATTTGGAAATACCTAAGATAAGTCCTGATATAGCCAGCAGCCTTGATGAGCCTATTAGCTTGGAAGAGATAGCATCCTGTATTTTAACCATGAAAAAATAACAAAGCTCCTGGCCCTGATGGCTTTCCTGCCGAATTTTTAAAAAAGTTCTCCACTCAGTTATCTCCCTTATTATTAGAACTTTACAATCACTCCCTTGACCAGGGCTTCCTATCGTCATCCTTAAACCAAGCTTTGATTTCCTTAATATTAAAGAAAGACAAAGATGCTAAATTTTGTGGAAGCTACAGACCTATTAGCCTAATTAATAATGACATTAAATTACTAGCTAAAGTATTGGCCAAACGCTTAGAGGCTCATCTCCAGTCCATTATATCAGTTGATCAGACTGGCTTTATACTTGGTCGTCAGTTGTCATCCAATATACGAAGACTCCTGAATGTAGTCTTTACTCCTTCTAAGTCATTAAGGCCAGAAATGGTCATCTTGCTAGACGCGGAGAAGGCTTTCGACCGGGTGGAGTGGGATTATTTATTCACAGTCTTACAAAAATTTGGATTTGGACCTAAAATAATATCATGGATTCGTCTACTACAGGGGTAGGGAACGTCGGTCCTGGAGAGCCACAGCCCTGCAGAGTTTAGCTCCAACCCTGAAAAAAACTCACCTGATTGTAGCCTTAATGATCCTAAAGACATTGATTAGCTGGTTCAGGTGTGTTTGATTAGGGTTGGAACTAAACTCTGCAGGGCTATGGCTCTCCAGGACCAACGTTCCCCACCCCTGGTCTACTATATACCACTCCATCAGCTTGTGTGAAAACGAACTCCGAAACGGCCCCTTATTTCTCTCTTTCTCGTGGCACCCGTCAGGGTTGCCCACTTTCGCCTCTCCTCTTCGCCTTAGCTATAGAGCCTCTCTCTATATTATTAAAATCGTCTTCAGTGTTTTCAGGTATTGATAGAGGAGGAAGGGAACACCGTGTCTCCTTGTATGCAGACAATCTCCTGTTATATGTCTCAGACCCTCTTAACTGCATAGATAACATAATGCTCCTGTTGAATGAGTTTGGATTTATTTCAGGATATAAGTTGAACTTTGCTAAAAGTGAGTGTTTTCCCATAAATGAATTGGCAAAACAAATTCCTCCAGCTATGCTCCCTTTCCACATGTCCTCTACAGGTTTCCGCTACCTAGGGGTTCATATCTCAAACTCATTCAAGTCATTGCACAAAGAAAATTTAACAAAATTAATGGACCGCATTAAAGTAGATCTTCAGCGTTGGAGCAATCTTCCACTTTTTTAGTAGGTAGGATTGAATCAATTAAAATGAATATTCTACCGCGAATACTTTTTTTATTCCAGACTATTCCTATTTTTATTCCTAAATCTTTTTTTAGATCATTCGACACCATTATATCCTTATATATTTGGGCTGGTAAGCCTCCGCGTGTACAGAAGTCAACTCTTCAAAGAACCAAACAAGATGGGGGTCTCGCTCTTCCAAACTTTCTTTTCTATTATTGGGCAGCTAATATTCAGAAAATATATGCATGGTGTAATTCTCCGAATATTGATTGGTGTATGATAGAAGCTAACTCCTGCTTATCATCCTCGTTATCGGCATTCGTTTTTGATCCAAATTTGAGACGCCCCTCTAAATACACCACTAACCCGATTGTGCTTTCATCGCTCAAAATTTGGAAACAGTTTCGTCATCATTTTAAATTAGACACACTGTCCACCTTAATGCCTATTTGCGTTAACCATCTTTTTGTGCCTTCTACTTTGGATTCAACTTTTGCACAGTTCACGGGGAAGGGCCTAGTACTGTTTCATGATTTGTTTCTTGATGATCATGTATTTGCGTCATTCAATGATTTGCTGTGTAGATTCAAAATTCCTCAATCCAATTTATTCCGCTATTTTCAATTGCGTGACTTTGCTAAAACACACCTTGATACTTTCCCTCATCAGCCAATGAAAACTTTAATTGAAGATATAATGTTACTCCCGAAATCACATAGCCATATCTCCTCAATTTATGGCCTGTTACGCTCTTCACAGTTCCCTCCTCTTTCTGCACTCAAGGGAACCTGGGAGAGAGAGCTAGGACTGGAGATTGACGAGGAGCTGTGGAATAATGCTCTTGCTAAAATTAACTCTGTTTGCATCTGTGCTCGCTTGAATCTTATTCAGTTTAAAGTTGTTCACAGAATTCATTTCACCAAAGCAAAATTGAAGAAACTTTCTTTAACAGAAGATGATAGGTGCAATAGATGTTCGCTTTCCCCAGCAGATCATACTCATACATTTTATACCTGTCCTAAATTGTACTCATTTGGTCTTCTTTTTTTGATACGCTGTCAAAGGCTCTCAGTGTCTCTGTGAAACCCTGCCCAATAATTGCAATTTTTGGAATAACACCTGTTGATGGCTTGTACAACAAGTGTCATGCTGATATTATTGCTTTTGCTTCATTGATAGCCAGAAGACGAATATTGTTGCATTGGAAATCCTCATGCCCCCCTTCTAATCTTTCTTGGCTGAAGGACTTAATGTCCTTTCTACACCTGGAAAAAATTAAACACACCATCAGAGACTCTGTTAATTCATTTTATAAAATGTGGAATCCTATCCTTTCCTTTGTTGAGACTATACCTTCATTGGAGATTTGATTTTTTTTTTTTCTGTGGGATGTTTTGGGTTGGGTAGAGTAAAAAGTGTTCTCTATATTTGTTTATTCTTTCTTTATTCATTCCTATGGATGTAAAAAAGCAGGTTGTGATATTTTTCTTATATGCCATGCACATATTGTCTTTTAAAAATCTGTTCAATAAAAAAAAAAAAAAAAAAAAAAAAAAAAAAGAAATAGCCGACCCCCATCACCAAGAGACTCAAGCCCAGACAGCCCGGAGAGGTACCCCTCTCAACATGCCACTGAATGACTTTGCGCGGTGCATCTCTACGGTAATCGGCCACACTCTGACACTAGGTTTGGCCTCCACTCTGCAAAGAAGACTCAACGAGATGCGATACAGTCAAGCTCACGAAAGCTGTGTCTGAAGGGTTCAGACGGAATCCCCGGAAAGGGGGTGCCAAGTCAGAGACCACGCCCAACCGCAGCGAGCTGAATCCTAAGCTCTTAGCTCCACCTGCCGCCTTACCAGCCTGGTCCACCTGATATCCTACCATCATGAGTCACCTGCCATCAGCCGTCGTGATGATTGTCGTCCGATGATGTCCACACAGGGACGTCATCCGACGAAAAGGGGGACTGTAACGACATTGACAGGGTATCTGGCAGATGTTCGGAATCAGCAAAATCCTGATCTGCTAACACAGCTTATTTCTTCTTGAGTAAATCACTGGAAGATAGTTAATCAAACACAGCTCTGTCTTACTGTGATTGACAAATCAAAGGAATGGTGTTTGGGACTTGATTAAATCATTGACTGATTTTGCCACGCAGCATTTTTCTCTAATGAATAAACAAAGGAATGACCTGTTTACCACATGTGACCGAAAGGACATGTGACTCCGAATGAATTCGGAAGGACAATCACATACACACACTCACAGTAACGCACACAACACAAACTTTGAACATTAAACTTACATCGTCAGATTCTCGGACGGGGGCGTGACCCAGTCTTTCCATAAAAAGACTGACCCCAAGAAGTTCCTCAGAGAGTTTTCTCCCTGTGAGAGGTTTCCAGTTCCATGGCTCCTTAGGGAGCTTTACGCGGCTTTACGCCGTGTTTCTACTTTTTCTTTAATCTTTCTTTATGTTCGTCTTCGGACTTTTCCTACGTTCAGCTTCAGTGAAATGAACGTAATCGGCAACTTCAATTTTAAAGAGACTTTTTGAACCTATACCGCGACCGCACTCGCCCGGAAGAGACGAGAGAGCACGCACCCGCTCTTAAGGACACACACGCGCAAGACTCGGCTTTCCTCAGCAACTCAAAGAGAACCATTGTGCAAGTATTAGTTTTATGGAGCTTTTAATGTGATTTCATTCCTTAGTGTCTCTCAAGGTTCATTTTGTCTGTGATTTTTGCCATGCTGCGATCACCCCCGGTGATCTCTCTCATCCTGATCTTTAGTTTCATTTGACTCTCTCCCTCTCTCTCTCCTCTCTCTCTCTCTCTCTCTCTCCTCTCTCTCTCTCTCTCTCTCTCTCTCTCTCTTCTCTCTCTCTCTCAATCTCTCTCTCTCACACTCAATCTCTCTCTCTCACTCCCGTTTGTTATTCTTTTGTCTTATTAGTTTTACTGTTTACTGTACATACATGTATCCTAGGTTTAAATGTAGAATTCTGTATCCGTAGTTTAATTTTATTAAAACCATTGTATTCTTGATTGCTTCGGAAATGCTAATTTTACAAAGTCAATGAAATGTTGGTCCTAGCTACAAAAGCTTTTATTATTGACTACTTTGAGTAGTTTAATTTTATAAGCACAGAAAAATTAATGTTCATGGCCAGAAGATTAATATTTCTTGGAGTTTATAAGAAGGGATAACCTTGTTGAGAAGTTGATAAGTTAATCTTACGGCCGTTTGCTGGACAAACAGTTTGATATAGCTAAATTAATTCCATTAAAGGTTATCTCATATAATCGATTTGGAAACAGACCATTGATATATGAATGAGGAATTATAATTCGTTGTGATTGATCATTCATATGTACGATCTATCTATTTTCAACTTCGATATTTTAACTGTAATACGCAATATATTAATCATTTTCATGATTAATTATTCAAATTCCCTATATATCATTGGGCTAATGTTAATGTAATACCTAATGTTGTTACATGGGTGAGACCTCCCAAAGAATCATATTTATCATATTTTTACTTTGAACCTTTGTAGACATAAGAAGTGTACATTTTATAAAATCAAAAAGTATCAGTGAATGACATTGTGTCAGAACACTGCGAATATAAAGAAATGCTTTTACATATAAATTTAAAGCAAGATTATCCTTTGAAAAAGCGTAATACAAATTCTATACAGTATTTGATTTTTGGTAGGTAACATTGGAAAACTAGTGTCTTTTAGCTTACTCTTTGGTTTTATGGGACATTAAATATTCTCAGGAGCCCCGTTGACCCTGAAGTTATGACTTCTGAAGACCTTAAGACGTGTACAATTAAATATTCACTCAAGACAAACTTTACCTATGATGTCTCATGGACCACAGAGACACATCTCGTCTCTGAAAATGCAGTTATTTTCTAAAAGATACAAATTAACCCTTTAGAACCTAAAGAACTAAAATCTGTGATTTTCACATATTTTGTTTTTGGCTGTAAACTTATAAACCATTGTGCTATCTTCAAGTGCTAGGAATGATATTTTCAGAAAAAGAGGACTTTCAATAAATTACTGTTATTGGCCATTAGAGTGGTGTGTGTGTGTGTGTGTGTGTGTGTGTGTGTGTGTGTGTGTGTGTGTGTGTGTGTGTGTGTGTGTGTGTGTGTGTGTGTGTGTGTGTGTGTGTGTGTGTGTGTGTGTGTGTGTGTGTGTGTGTGTGTGCGTGTGTGCGTGTGTGTGTGTGTGTGTGTGTGTGTGTGTAAATGTATAAAATTGTTTAATTTAAATAGACAAATGATAGAAACTTGAATAAATTACTGATTTTACTGAGAAAAAAATCGTAAGTAACTTAAAACACTTTTAAGTTGAAAAATTAACTATAATGCATATATACAAGTCTTTTTGTGTGTGACACGGGGTTGCATAGTTTTCATTTAGGATACTTTTTTTCATACACGCACTCATATACATATAGCCTACATACAACTTTACATAGCCTACAGTACGCACGACCCCACATGCTACCATGTGAAAGAGTATTCGGCCATCCGCCTCCCAAGTTTCATCAAAAATCATCCCAAACGCCTCACCTGTTGTCTACCGCTTAAATCGCGATGTTTTTGTCCGTTTTAAATTTTATTATTTATGCTGTCCAAAACACCCTATCCTGTAGCGCTCCGTAATATCTCTCTCTGTTCAACATTCAAATCCTTCCGTGACCCCCCTCTCTGCCAGAAAGCTGGCGTCATTTGCTGGAGGAAAGCCTGAAATTACCGTAATAAGCCGTATATTGTCGAATTGAACCCTTTTCAAATGTTTTGATAGTGGAAAAGGCCGTACTACGGAGCCCGGGAAGTCACCTGTTGGAAAAAAAAAAAAAACCATCCGTGGCGACGGTTTTGCAATCCGTGCAATATCAGTTTATCCACCTTTTTCCTGGTTAGCGAATTTACCCATGATTCATAGCGGGTTTGAACCGGAATCCGGTTGTCCTTTTCCGGTTCTAAGCTTTACGCCGCTTGCTCAGAACGCCGCAGTGATGTGCTGGTTAGAAAATATGTGAAATAAATAAGTAGGGCTGCCCCTGCCCGTGCACGACTGAAGTTGGGTTGGAAGTTATGTATACTATATGGAGAGAATACTAATCCATAATGAGCGTTTTCGTAATATTGCCTATTCTGCATCACAACGCACGTAAGCTTGCCACAATAAAAAAAAACGGCAAAAGTAATGATTATGCATTAAACATTTGAATTGTTTATTAGTGTTTTCTGTAAGTATCGACTGCAAAGATAAATTTGATGATGCTGACTCACCATCTTCGCAGTAGAACGCGCCTAGAGAGAAATGCACACTTCATACGAATTAACCTACATAGCAGAGAGCAGCCCATTTCTGCTCGTTTTTAATTATTTTGTTTAAAAGTACACATTTCAAGCTTTCTATAGATATAATTCTCATGTATGTGAGGCAAGTAGCCTAACTTATACGCTGAGTTTCGTTTATTAATAAGACGCGCTATATTTGTCATATGTCATATTTATTATTCTAGGCAATTTGTGGATAAAACATTGATACAAACGAAGATACAATTTTTACTAAACGAATTTCACTTTACAGAAAGGCTTTCTACAAAACAAAACTTAATAAGTGGTCAAAATCATGTCTGAGCCATTCCAAATGTTTTCCGATATATTGGGCATTATGATCATATCTGACTCATCTCATGCGGTTCCCTTTTCATATAATCAACATAGATTAAATAAATAAATAAATAAAAACATTATATTGTGAAACTTCAATATAAAAAGTATGTTTAGTTTTTTAAAAATATATATATTTATTTAAAAATATATAGGCTATGTGCGTGATGTGATGGAGGGGTGCTATTTTCGAATAATAATTGAATAATACCCAGCGATCTTCGAATATTATTTTTGCTTGAAGTAACGTATTACACCTTTTTCGTTGGATGCTTCAGTTTTAGCGCAGCTAACCAAAAACGTCTACTCTCTGGCACTGAATGTAGCGGATCCGAACCGGACATAGGCATTCTCTCCTTTTAATCTTATGCTCAAAGCACCCAGTTTCTAAAGGTTTTTTTTTATCTTCTTTGAATTGTAAAATCAACCAACAACAGCAGCACATATAGAGCCTGAACTCATTCTCTCACTGCTAATACAGTGCAAACCGGAAGTAGGCAACCGGAGTCGTCGTCATGGCGGCGCGCATTGTTTAGAGCAGAATAAGGTGGATAAACCGTACTCACGAATTCTCAAACTGTTCCCTCGGTTTAACAAATCGTGCCCACGGATTAATAAACCGTACCCACAAATTCATAATCCGCGCTCTCAGATTTGTAAACCGTGCCTTCAGTTTTTGCAATCTGTACCCACAAATTCATAAACCGTGCCCACGCTTTCGCAATCCGTTCCCACGGGTTTGTAAACTGTACTCACGGATTTGCGGCTCCTCCCCCAGTCTGTGCCGGCAGCATTGCATTGTGTTTATAAACTTTAATTTTCCAAAACTGTTAAAGGTTGTGATCGGTTAGGCCTATAGAAAAATAAAAAATAATTATTATGATTAGGCTATTACATTTAGGCTACATATTTAGAATATGCTTTTATCCTAAACGACTTACAAAAATGGAACACAGCAATTAGTCAAATGTCAGTAATAATAGGCTACAGTTTATTATAATTGTTTTTGTGTATGAATACATCAAATTGTCTTAACTGCGTCTGCATGCTTCAAGTGATTCTCAATTATAGCGGGTATGGGGTGGAATAGCCTATATTCGATTTAATACGTAATACAGTAGGCTAATACGTTTATCATAAAATAATTTATGAATGCTTTATTTGTAAGCAAAGATTATGCAAAAAAAATGTAGGCCTATATGTTTTGTTTATAAACATATTAGCCTACTGTATTACTAAGTAAACTCATTTATAGTTTTAAACTCTAATAATAATAATAATAATAATAATTATTACATTTTAGGCTACAAGTGGACATTTCAAGCTTTATATATGTATTTTTCTAATGTCTGTGAGGAATGCTGTTTTTCAGTTCATTTATGAGACCCAGTTCACGGAGACCATGAAAGTTATTTTACAAAAGCACATCGTTTTACTTGTTGTGAGTTTACACAAATAAAAGTAGTTGCGAATGATGTATTATTCTTTTATGTATGACCAGAAATTATGGAGTAGCCTAGGCTATTTAGGGCCCAAGCCCAAAGGGCGAAGGCCCTATTGTTTTCCTAAGGATTATTTATTATTATTATTATTATTATTATTATTATTTTTTTTTACTACCTTTTGGACACTTTTGGAGGCCTTAACATGCTCAAAAACTCCTGAAACTTTGCACACATGTCAGAACCCGCGGCCATCAGGGCCGGGCTGAAGATGGTACCCGGGCGTGGCAGGGGGGCTCGACAGCGCCCCCTGGAACGGGGTCCGTAAACATGGTCCATAAATAAAAAACGCTTGCATGAAATAATATGAAACTCGGTACACATGTAGATCTCATCGTTTCATATATACTTCGCACTCTAACTTTTTACCCCAGCCCAACAGGAAGTCGGCTATTTAGGCTTGTTTGGAAAACGCATGCAATGGAATTTGAAGTACTCCTCCTAGAGAATTCAAACACACGGCACGAAACTCGGTCAGCGTGAAGTCAAGACATTGAGGATGAAAGTTTGCGAGGGGATTTTTGATATCTCGAACGGTTTGGCCGTGGCGAGGAAACGAAATTATGGCGAGAAACGTGAAACGGGAAGTGTGTCATAACTACTGCATACATTAACTGATCTTGATGAAACTTCAGCAGTGTGTTCGTTGTAAGAGCCCGATCACATGGATGTGACTATTGTGAGTCAAAGTTATAGCGCCACCAACTGGCAGCAGGAAGTGTGTCGCTTTCAAAATGCTTTGAAATCACCCTCTTATTTTTACCCGATTTGCTTCAAACTTCATCTGTATAATGTAAATACATGGCAGATGAAGACCTGTGAATGGATTCTTGATATCTTTGAAACTGTTGCTGTGGCAATCCATCAAACTTTAATATTCTTTTTGGATGCTTTTGAGACTCTTAGCATGCCTGAAATTGCTTAAAATTGCATGAAACTCGACAGACAGATCACATTTATTAGCCAGGTGACATGTGCATAGTTTCAGAAACGGGCGTGGTGCAGGGACTCAGTAGCGCCACCTTTTGACAAAAGTGGGGGGGTTAGTTTCATCTAGAGTTACAAAAATCTGTATTTATATAGTTCTCCTCCAGCCAGACAACTTTCTAATTTACAGTCATTAGCAATAACCAAGAGGAAGTCAGATATTTTGGTTTGAATATGGTCATTTCTCTCTGAGCCTACGTCTCTGTGACTGCTCTCTGTGTGTGTGTCTGTGAGTGTGGGGAGGGGGAGGGGGAGTGGGGCTATGTGCCTGCTCTCTCTGTGTGTGTGTGTCTGTGAGTGTGGGAAGGGGGAGGGGGAGTGGGGCTATATTAACCATTTCACTGCTGTGTGGTTTGGCCTTCATTAAAAAGAAAATAAATGTCTTAAGCCTTGTATTTTTTAAATACGTTTTTTTAATAAAGGCATATAACAGACATGCTGCATTTAAAATTTTTTAATAAAACATTGTTTTTTATGTTTTTCAAGCCATTTGATTTATGAGGACTTTTGAAATGTCCTCATAAACCACCCATAAGTTGTAATACCAGTGTAATACACATGCCAGTATACAAATTTGTGTCCTCATAAATCACATAAACCAACCCACACACACATCAAATTGACGGTGGGTGGCAATAGTATATTTAAAAGACTTGATGTGTGTGTGTGTGTGTGTGTGTGTGTGTGAGAGAGAGAGAGAGAGAGAGAGAGAGAGAGAGAGAGAGAGAGAGAGAGAGAGAGAGAGAGAGAGAGAGAGAGAGAGAGAGAGAGATAGAGAGAGAGAGCATAATTTTTTTTTTTTTTTTTTTTTTTCATGTGCTTGTCCTCCGGACAAGTAAATCTGTCATTCACTTGTCTGAGAAAAAAGTTGCTTGTCCGGATTTATTTATTTATTTATTTATTTATTTATTCTGAAGCAATATTCTCATCAGTGTTCAATCAGCTTTGATATTTAAATCGGCATATTGTAATATCTGCATTGAATGTTGTGGATATTGACTAAGAATATTGAATATTATGTATGTTATCAATCACCCTAAATGCAATATACGGTGTTAGTTATATATCTTAAAGTGCGATACTGTCGCATAATAGTGTCCCATGAAGGGCATCCCCTCCCCCAATATTATTAAATGTCCTATTAGTGTCTTATTATTCTAAATAATTGAATTTATTGATCAAATTTAGGAATTTAAAATGAAAGATGAAGCATAGGCTACTGTTACCCTAGGTAGGGCTGATCAAATTAAATCATTTACACTGAAAAATTACAATTGCATAAAATAATGTTATGAAATTGATTTAAATGTACAAATAAGAAACAGTGGAAAGAAGTATACTAGGCTACTTATAAACATAACACTAAATTGCCAATAGGTGGCGGCAGGCGGCCGTATTAATGAGTGAGTCATTTATTCATTCATTCAAACGATTCGTTTAAACGGTTGATTCATTCAAGAATGAGACAGATGTTTAGGAATGGCTCATTGAATCTTTGACTCAACCGAACCGATTCGGGTCAAAATGCTGAATCATTCAGTAATGAAAACAATGAGTGTTCCTGTGAGATGTGCTGTGGTTCTGCTGTGATTTTTGTTTGGAACTATTTTCGCTGCTGGAACAGAAGAAAAACAGCCAATATTACATCTAAAATGTAAGTGACTACATTTTAACTGTTTATTGAACTGTTGTAGGAAATCAATTTTGATATGGTATTCAGGAAAAACAATTGAGGCTGCTTAACACATATGTTAAAATATAGAAACTCCACATTTAGATTTTTAGAGGCAGTTACAGTATGTTGTTAACTGAGTGTGTGTGTGTGTGTGTGCTGCGCTCATATAGATTTCTCCTCGAGAGGCTGCGCGAGCGTCAACAGCGCAACCTATTTATTATCCACAATCGATCGCAACAACATACAATAAATGTAATAAAATCAGAATCATTCTCTCGGTTTAGTGATTTCCTAGTTATGTATTTTGTTTGTTATTGATGTTCTAATCAGGCTACTTGACTTGTCCGTTCGGGCAAGTAAAATTCTCTTTTACTTGTCCTTCAAAAATCCATTTGTCCCGGACAAACGGACAAGTTAGACGGGCTCTGGAAATACGAAGTCTCTATTTTCATGCTACTAGTACTTATTTTTTAGATATTATCTATTCCATTAAGTACTAGTACTTATTCATTAACGACTAGTGCTTATTCTGTTTAGAATTTTCAAAGTGCTTATTCAATTTGTATGCTTATTTATATTTTCAGAGCAGAAAATTCGATTTTTCTGCTTATTAAATATTGCATCTAAAATGTAAGTGACTTGACGTGTACGTGTGTGTGTGTGTGTGTGTGTGTGTGTGTGTGTGTGTGTGTGTGTGTGTGTGTGTGTGTTGTGTGTGTGTGTGTGTGTGTGTTGTGTGTGTGTGTGAGAGAGAGAGAGAGAGAGAGAGAGAGATTGTGTCTGTTACAGTGACAAGAGTTTTTAAGCCTTGTCTTTTTGGATATATATATATATATATATATATATATATATATATATATATATATATATATATATATATATATATCCTTGTCTTTTTGGATATATATATATATATATATATATATATATATATATATATATATATTTTAATGTGCATACAACCCATGTATTTTAAATGTATTGTTTGCTTTAAATTAAATTAAGATTGTATGTTTGGTAATTGAACCTAAATAAATGTAAAATGAATGTGCTATATTTCAGATCAATATATTGTTTTCCTTCATTTTAATCAACACTAACTTTATTCTCATCTGAATTATAAATAACTTATTTCTGTATAAAATAATAAATCCTGAATAATCCAGACCAACCAGAGCACACTATTTCTACAACATCATCAGTGCTGAAGCGGGACTAGCGAGCAGATATTTTGTGTCACGTCGTGCACAATAACCCTAAGGCACCAGGGTGGCCACCGGCTTTATATATATATATATATATATAAATATAGCTGCGAGCAGCGATGAAGGGCCAAAGCCGGCGGTACCGCCACCCTGGTGCACCAGGGTTGCGGTGCCACCGGCTTGGGCCCGTAATCGCTGCTCGCAGCTATATTTTAAGTTGTTTCCACTGTTGATAGGAAAATGCAAGTGATCTCACCGGCGCCTCGGTGCAGTGCGCGCTCCACAATAATGCTGGAATATGTTGGAATAGACGATTTAATATGAATGATGAGCGTCAAAATCTTGTGGTTATTTGTGATAATCTTAGCACTTTATTATTATTGTCTAACCTGTATTATGACTGATATTTGACGATTTGCTTTGTTCCTTTTTTTGTAAGTTGGACAAAAGCGATCTTCTAAATATGTAGCCTAAAATGTAATAATAATAATTAGCCTATTATTATTAGAGTTTATAACAAAATGAGTTCACCAAGTAATACAGTAATATGTTTGTCATAAAATAATTTATCAATGCTTTATTTTATAGGCTATAAACTCTTTTACAGTTTTGGATAAAATAGGCCTATTTTTGCATAATTTTTGCTTACAAATAAAGCATTCATAAATGATTTTATGATAAACATATTACTGTCTTAAGTTAACTTATTTTTAGCTATAAACTCAAATAATAATAATAATTATTATTATTAAATTTTAGGCTACATATTTAGAAGACGATATTGTCCAAAACTTACAAAAAAGGAACACGGCAATTCGTCAAATATCAGTCATAATACAGGTTAGACAATAATAATAAAGTTCTAAGATTAGGCCTATCACAAATAAACAAAATATTTTGATACACGTCATCCATATTAAATCGTAGCCTATATCCACCCCATATCCGCTACAATTGAGGCACGCGTCTTAAGTCTTAATACACAATAAAGATTATTGTCTAACCTGTTTTATGACTGACATTTGACTAATTGCTGTTCCTTTTTTTTGTAAGTCTTTTAGGATAAAAGCATATTCTAAATATGTAGCCTAAATGTAGGCTAATAATCATAATAATTATTTTAAATTTTTCTATAACCGATTACAACCTTTAACAGTTTTGGAAAATTAAAGTTTATAAAAACAATGCAATGCTGCCGGCACAGACTGGGGGAGGAGCCACAAATCCGTGAGTACAGTTTACAAACCCGTGGGAACGGATTGCGAAAGCGTGGGCACGGTTTATGAATTTGTGGGTACAGATTGCAAAAACTGAAGGCACGGTTTACAAATCTGAGAGCGCGGATTATGAATTCGTGGGTACGGTTTATTAATCCGTGGGCACGATTTGTTAAACCGAGGGGACAGTTTGAGAATTCGTGAGTACGGTTTATAAACTGAGCGCACGGATTGCAAAACCGTCGCCACGGATTGTTTTTTTTTTTCCAACAGGTGACTTCCCGGGCTCCGTACTACGCAGTTACGGTAACATGAATACTGCCTGCTGGTGTGTGTCGGTGGACAAAATACTGCATGCATATCTTTGTATAAATTAGATCTAAGACGACTAAGCACAGTTTTGCATTAAAATTGTAAAGTTTTTGAGCAGATGCTGTTAAGTAAAATATTACCTTAGGTTAAAATTTATTTTCATATCACACTTGAAAAACACTTTAGGGTTACAATTTCTTTACATTTTAAAATAATACTTTGATGTACTCAGTCCCACAGTCATGTACAGAGGGAAAATGCTTTAATTTAATGCCTATGACAAGTTTATCCCAAATTTAAAATACAATAATGTATACATAACTATCAAATATATTATGTAAATGATATTAAAAACAATAAACTAGAATACTTATGGATTAAACTACTTAATTTGGTTATTATACTATGATTGACAAGATGTGGTTTGACATCTTGTATCATCCATTTTGTAAAATGAAATTTCGTGAAAATTGTCACTGATGTCACTTTTCTTATGGGATAACCCCGGTGACCCCCATTTAAAGATAAACTTTATTCAAAGCTATTCATTTAGATTGTATGCCAAATGTAACAATTTAGTCTCATCTAATTATGATCTTATGTGTGGCATTGGTGATTCATTGTGTCATTGGTGTTACTGTCTTTTCTGTCATGTTAATGTCACATGTGACCTGATAATGTTACATCCATTTTATTCTGTTGCACTGAAAGTTAAGATCTGGATTGCATCATTGCTTGATTTTAACAGTTTTTTTTTGTTTGTTTTTTGTCTTCAAATAATTATGTTCATTGTTATACCAAATACATGTCAGTGCAGATTAACTAACATCATTCAGGCATACTTTTAACAAACCTGATTGAAATAAATAAAACATAATCTCCTTATTTGTTGCACTATTATTATTTTCTGTGACTCTGACTACATGTGCTGAAAAAATTTTAAATAATATTTCGTAAAAACCTTTAATATTACCAAAGAAGTAAGGTATCACTAGTGTCAGAATCGTAGGCCCACATGCAGACTTTAAATAAATGCACAAAAATATAAAAAATCATTAAGCTGTCATTTATGTGTATTCATAAAGTCAGAGGTTGTTCTAATGCGTTAAGTTTAAATGTTAGAAAAATAAATCTGCTCTTCAAAAGGAGTCATTGAGGTGTCAAGAAAAACAGGATGGGGGACAACTCCCCAGGAAATAAGGACAATTTATCATATCATAACAATCAATGGATAGGAGTATGCTATATAATATGTAACTTTGCGACCATTTTGTTTTGACTTTTTCCTGAAGACACCGGTATAAACATCTATTGATCTTACAGCCTGGTCCGTGTGAAGTGTCAAAATGACCCCATTTTGGGGTCTCCCCGCCAGACAGGAATGCTTCAGATCAGGAGATTTTATGGTTGGAGACAGTTGTGGTCTTTGATTGTAAAACACCATGTGGCTATCTTTGTTTTCTGAAACAAACTGCTAATGCTAATACATAGCAGCTACACAGAGAGGAAGGGGCGGACCCCGGGGCCCGGGACATGCTGGAAACAATCTTCTTTTTCAATTTAGCAAACGGAGAGCAAACATCTCTTCACCTCAGAAATTCAAGGATCTGTGATTTTAACCAGAGCCAAAAAGACCTCCTAATTTCACCAATGGTAGGTACACTTCAACATAAGTTTAAAACTAGTTTTAAATACTTCATAAAATGTCATCTTATTTCGTATAAACACTGTTTTATATGTTTATTTATCCATGTAAGGCAGTTTTCCGTGGTGTATTAGATGTATCTTGATAATTTAGCATCTTATTTCAAATAATATGAACTATTATTCACTAATTTATATGTTTTATTTATCTATGTATGTCAGTATATTGCAGTGTAAACCTATATCCCTGATGTAATAGATTAAAATGGGTATACTTGGTAAGTTAACAGCTTGTTTCAATTATTTTATGTTTTATTTATCAGGGTAAGACAGTATATTGTTGGGTGCTAGATGAAAAATGATTATACTTGATCATTTAACATCTTATTTCAATAATACTTATTTACTATATTATATGTTTTATTTATCTGTGTAAGGATGTATTTCGCTGTGTATTAGATTAAAGTTTGTATACTTGGTAATTTAACAGCTTGATTCAAATAATATGTTTCACTAATTTATATGTTTTATTTATCTATGTAAGTCAGTATATTGCAGTGTGAACCTATAACCCTGATGTATTAGAATTTAATAACTTATTTAATATAATAACTATTATTTACTATTTTATATGGTTATTTATCTTTAAGCCAGTATATTGTGGTATCCACATGATGTTATCCCCTATGTATTAGATTCAAATTTTTGATAATTTAACAGATTATTTTATATAATATTCTGTCACGTGTAGGAGTGAGGACCCAAAAGCAAAAGGCAGTTTGACAATGTTTAATAGTTCAGACAAAATAACACAGGAGGCCACAAGGCGAATAAATCCAACTGAAGATAGTCTCATCCAAAGGAAAACAGAAAGTCGTTCAGTAACAGAACAGAAATGTGCGGACAGGGCCGGCAACGGGAAACCCCGGATGATGAGACAGGCTGGGTCCGAAGAAGGCACGGGAACGCCAGTCCTTGACCACTCACGTTTGCTGAAGATGTAACAAAGCAGAGACGAGGCAATAAGGTCGACAGATAGAGGCACAACCAGGTACGGACCAGACAGAACACGACACGACAGAGACAGGACTTGGTTCACCAGGCAAACAGGTACGTAACATTTAGGCAATAATCTGACAAAGAACAAAGGACAGGGAAGACTAGAAATACAGAGTCTAATCAGAGAAAGTGGGAAACAGCTGGGGAGGAGGAGAGGGAGAGAGATGAGGTGATGAGACACAGCTGAGAGTGGATGAGATAATGAATGGGAATGTGTGTGTGTAAATGGATGCAATAAAGAGAGTGACCAGAAGAGGGCGGAAGAGTGTAAGAGGAGAGTACCGGGATCATGACATATTCACTATTTTATGTTGTATTTATCTGTAAGGCAGTATTCCGTTGTGTATTCGAATAAAATATGTATACTTGATAATTGAACAGCTTATTTCGAATAATATGAACTATTATTCACTAATTTATATGTTTTATTTATCTGTGTAAGTCAGTATAATGCGGCGTGACCCTATATCTCGGATAAATTAGATTAAAATACTTATAATTGAACATATTATTTCAAATAAAATGAACTATTATTCACTATATTATATGTGTTAACACTGTAAGACAGTATATCGGGGATATTTTAGCATATTATTTCAAATAAAATTAAGTATTATTCACTATTTTATGTTTTATTTATCTGTGTAAGGCAGTATTTCGTGTTGTATTAGATTAAAATTTGTATACTTGGCAATTTAACCAGACTGATCTCATGAAATAGCGTATGTATGACACGCCAATTCATATTTCCATTTTTGGCGTGCTATCAACACGCATAATCGCTTTTCAGCGTGTTTATGAACGCCGTTGACCTAACGTTCCATTACAGTATATATAAATATATGACCTACCCCAACCCCGTCCCTAAACCTACCCGTCACTGGGGTTAATAGCATTTATTAGTCTTCCCCTACCATCCTAGGACAAAAAATATCGCTCGCCAGATGTAGATCTACATTTTCTTTGTTTTTCTCGGACATTTAATGGCGTGTACATACACGCGGAATCACTCGGACATTTAACGGCGTAGATATACACGCTTACACGCGGATAGCTCAAAATGCGTATAGATAACACGCCACTTGATTTGAAAGTGGCGTGTATGTTTACGCAAAAGTCATGATGTCATGTTGATTTAACAGCCTGTTTCAATTATTTTATGTTTTATTTATCTATGTATGTCAGTATATCATGGTGTCCGCATGATGTTCCTATATCACCGATGTAAATAGATTAAAATATGTATGCTTGATAATTTAACATCTTATTTCATATAATATGAACTATTATTCACTAATTTATATGTTTTATTTAAACGTAATACTTTTTATTTTTAAAACTCATTTGTGACATTTCATCTGATCAGAAAGATTTAAGAGTCTGCGACTAACCAGATAGACGCATAACAGCCGCATCATTAAGTTCAACACATGTTTTAAATGTTTAATACACTTAACATCTATTTCATTCATTTATTTTATAAGCTTTATTTGTCATCAATGCTATTTCTTTAAACTCATTTTGTTTCATTCTCTCCCACAGACAATATGGATGATACAGAGCCGGCTGAAAATCATATCCGTGTAAACCCTCTTCATGTTCATAATTTCAGCGTTCTGTGAACATTATCATGATTTAATAAAAACTCCCCTAAAAACATTCCCACCAGTTGCTCCAAGCAAATGGCAGTCATAAACACACATCATAAACACACTGGAACCAAGCATGGCCCAAAGGGTACACAAACCACCTGTTGTCATAAAACCCGCCCCCCATGCTCATATCCTGTCATAAACCCCTCCCCATCCAACAACCATAAAACAACCATAAATCATTTTCTGACATAAGCTCACCTATATGGACTACTGGCGTCTATCTATATGATGTCTATGGTCTGCAGTCCCGGAGGCTGCATTTTCAGGACCCCACTTCTAGGACCCATAATAAATACATAGACGCCATATTGGCCGCTTTGGAACGTTACTTACTGCGATACGTCAACGGCGGGTCCGCCGTTTTGCGGAGGGCAAGACTGCACTGTAATCAAATGCAAGTAAACACGCGAGCTGCGGTTTTTCTGGATAAAAACAAAAACTGTTTTTACATTTATCAACCGATTTCAGTGGTTTGTATGTGGTGTACAAAAAGTTCCATCTCTAGTTATTTAAAATCTCTATAGTTAGACTTGTAAAATAATTTTTTTAATAAAGAATGGTCAAAGCTCAGGCTTGTCATGTAGGCTATCTGGCTTTTTATTCATGGATAAGAATGGTGAAGACTCCCATACTAAGATATAATTTAAGTTTTCTTATTGTGGAAATAGCATTTTCTGTGATTGACCAGATTTGAGCAATTACAAAGATAACTGATGGATCCTTTATGATAATACATTATGTTATGGTACGACTACAGTGCAATGCAAATAGTAAATATAACAAAGTGAGAAGTAATAGTAAATAGTTTAGTCAATAAAATAAACAAATAGTATGCAGCAAATAAAATAGTAATGAATAGTATAATTATATAATATCATAAGTACAATAATACAATCATAAAAATATTGATAATAGCATATAGTTTATTAATAATACTATAATAATAGCAATATAATAAGAAATATCAATTACAGAATATACACAATAAAAAAATAAGTTAAATAGTGACTTATTTTTAATATTTAACTCTTTTTGTTACATTTCAGTTTTATTGATCAGTAATAGCCATTATATCAGAAGTAGCTTCAGTCAAACATACAGCAGGATACAACGTTAAAATAGCCTAAATATAAAGTTATGAAACTTCACTTTGCCCTCAGCCAAAACGATTTAACAGGGAACCATTTATAGATTAATGAGACCAAAGATCGCCCGTTAGATATACACAAGATTAATTATATCTTATGTTTAACCACTAGACTAGAGACATCCGAGCCAGCGGCAAACATCAGAAGCACTGGCCGAGGTACGGCTGTTGCAGGCGGGGTAGCTGAGTGCCCGGTGATCGCATCTTACAACTCCAAAAACGTCAGATCAAATTTTTAAATAGGCGCTATCTTTATAAACAAACCACATATTTGAGCTGTAAACAACTACATCGTCGACTGAAAAACTACTAAAACTACATTTCGTGACACAATAACAGGAGTATTTTTAAATGTATCCTCTGAACGGTACTATTACTAATTAAATCATGACGAAATACAACCAAAAACAAACGTTCAGTCTTGCTTGTGAAAGGTGATTCCTCGAAAGCTGTTTTCAATTGTGTGGCGATTTGTATAGCCCCAAGCAGCGCACAAACAGGCATTTTTCTCAATTCCCAGTATAAGAGTTATGGGAAAGTTGCCATCCCCAATATGGCGGCGCCGTTGACGTATGCTCCAGCAGCCAATAGGGCGTCTATGTATTTATTATGTTTATGGTTTTAACTACATTAGAGGGTTTTTTTTTTTTTCAAGTTTTGTTACACCCAAATACTACTTTCTTTATTGCAATTAGGTTTCTTTTCAGTCACTAGAGGGACCACATTTTCAAGTACAGAGGGAAGACAAGGATGACTCTGGGGGTAGATTTAAGATTGTGTATTTTACAAAATAATATATAACAATTGAAATTGAACACACAAAATATTTTACAAAATAATATATAACAATTGAAATTGAACACACAAAATATTTTACAAAATAATATATAACAACTGAACTTGAACACACACAAAAACACATTTGATCATGACTTGAACCACATAGACAGAACTTCAATGGATGTACAAACACAACATCATCACTGACTCCTAAGAGAGAGAAAGAGAAGTGAATTAAAATATGAACATTTAGTTGAACATGTAAATACTCTCTAATTTTAAATTTCATATTTAAAAGATCTTAGTTACCACAGAGTAAAGCTGTGTCCTTGATAGCACTTCAGTATACAGTAAATGACACAATCTAACACGTGGGATTTTAACAGTCAATTATTATAATGGCCTCTCTGATATGTCTGACTATTAAAATGTCAAATGTCTCAACCAACTTTATAAAACCATGTCAAAATGAAGAGACGTATACACATAACATGTATTGTGGGTAACGTTAAACAGGCTGACTGTGAGCATGTGACAGTGAAAAAGATTATTTTAACTGAATTAAAATGGAAAAAGAATGAGTTTCAGCAAGCTTTCTGAAAGCAAACAAGCTTTCAGAACGAACATACTACAGTTTATTGCGCTGTAAATAAGTCAACACAGGCTTATGCAAAAGTTCCGTTAAATGAACGTGCTAACAATTAATTTTCCAGCATTAGAGGCTAATATATGATGGCTATCCATTCAAGACTGTTTAGCAAATTACCAGCACGTTGGCAACGTTAACTTTCCAATGAAATGCATCACAATTGTTTTTAAAGTTAAACAAATAAAAATTGATTCGCATTTGATACTCACACTCTGAATGTAATCCATCTTCGCTGGTCCTCTAATTTAGTAGGTGGCGTTGTCACTAAAAACCTAGGGTCCTAGAAATGCGGTCCTAGAAGTGGGGTCCTGAAAATGCAGCCTCCGAGGTCAGCGCACATGTGTGCAGAGTATAATGCATTCTTCCTGCGCTCTTTTCAAATTAAAGACAGAACTAGTGGACGATGAAAAGCAATCTGGCAAACATTAAACAGCAATGGACAATGTGGACAATCAAAGACAAACCAGCGAAATCGGTAACTTTTTTGACATTTTATTATGATCAGAGGCAGACGGTTTTGTAAAAGATGCGGTAGGATTCTAATGTAAGGAGTGGTTTCATGTGAGATAAGCTACGTTATGTGCATGAGATACCTGTGTGTGTTTACAGGGGATTCTCAAGAGATACCTGTCCTAACTAGCAGCAGCCATATCAGCCTGTAGCCCAAGACTGGTTGCCCACTGAAGCTAAGCAGGGCTGAGCCTGGTTAGTACCTGGATGGGAGACCTTCTGAGAAAACCAGGTTGCTGCTGGAAGAGGTGTTAGAGAGGCCAGCAGGGGGTGCTCACCCTGTGGTCTGTGTGGGTTCTAACGCCCCAGTATAGTGACGGGGACACTATACTGTCAAAGAGCACCGTCCTTCGGATGAGACGTTAAACCGAGGCCCTGACTCTCTGCGGTCATTAAAAATCCCATGGCACTTCTCGTAAAGAGTAGGGGTGTAACCCCGGTGTCCTGGCCACATTCCACCCATTGGCCCCTGCCAATCATGGCCTCCTAATAATCCCCATCCACTGAATTGGCTCTATCACTCTCTCTCCTCTCCAACTATAGCTGGTGTGTGGTGAGCGCACTGGCGCCGTTGTACTGTGGCTGCCGTCGCATCATCCAAGTGGATGCTACACACTGGTGCTGGTTGAGGAGAGAACCCCTGATATGATTGTAAAGCGCTTTGGGTGTACAGAAGTACATATGAAAGCGGTATATAAATGCCTCATTCATTCATTCATTCATTCATTCATTCATTCATTCATTCATTCATTCATTCTAACTGTATTAACATGTGCATCAGATACCTGTGTGTGTTTACAGGAAATTCACGCGAGATACCTACCTGTCCTAACTGTATTACATGTGCATCAGATAGGCTACCTGTGTATGTGTTTACAGGGGATTCACAAGAGATCCCAGACAGTATATACATCTGTGCCAGGTCTGTTTTCGAATCAGTAGATTCGCGCAGCAGTCGCACTCAATATGCAGATCTGCACCAACTCTGCGCCAGACTTGTCTGTAGCTTCAACTGTGACAGTCCGTGCGGCGCCGATCCGGGACAGCTGCGCAGACCATACGTGCCACAACTGAATTGAGTCCGCCCGGCGGGTGTGGACCGGATCCGCGCGAGCTGCGCAGACCAGACGCGCAGGCACCACCCCGCATAAACCCGCTGACAAGAGTGAAGACTGCAGGCTGCAACGTCTTTGCTAATTGGTAAGTGCATTATACAAGTATAATTTAGTAAGTACATTATACAAGTAAACTGGTGTTGATGTCATGTTAGTCTGTTACATAATTATATCAATTTAAAAATAAAAGTTTACAAACGAAACACTGACATTCTGACAACCCGAGACGTTTCAGATAAGCTCGATAGTATAGCAGGCGGTTAGCTGGTAGTATAGGTTCTTTTAAACATCCACAACTAATGTGAACATAGGCTTTAAGGCTCAATCGGTGATATTTGCTTATTATTCACCAAAATTGCTGAATATCGTGTCCATTGTGTGTTAGCTGCAAAAATCGTATAACGTTAGCCATAGTGCTACCCACTAACGTTACCACCGGTGACCGCAGCTACTGCAACAATAACAAATTAATGACTCCCCACGTCCAAATACTAATGTATTAATAATGTATTTAATAACTGGTTCGACGTCGGTACCATATCAATTCTCACTGTATTATACCGGCTGTAGAGTGCAACATATATGATATGTCGATACGTTAGCTATCAAACTACCTGCACATTACTGTTGCTTACCTCCAGTTCGTGTTACAAAATGGATAAATCATATTACCTGTCTTCTAAGCCACTGCGATGTGCTTATTTTATTAATTTGTTAAACAAGCTGTTTGTAAAATAATGTTTTCATTGTGTTACTTTTGTTATCCTGTAAACCAGAATAGGCCTACTGTCTATGTGTCAGGGTTGTTGTGCAGGTTGCTGAAGACGAGGACACGGAATTTCAAAGTAGGTAATTTATTTACTAAACACAGGAAAACACTCCAGGACTTCAGGACACACAACTCTACATAGACGACGATCAACAAACACTGAGGGATAACACAGGGCTTAAATACACAAGGAATAATTGGATAATTAACAGAACACAGGTGAGGAAACTGAACACAAACGAGGAGCGGGAAAACTAACAGGACTAAACCAAAAACACAAAAGACAGGGGAAAACAGGATCACAAAACAGAACTAAACGCATTGAATCGTGACAGTACCTCCCCCCTCCCCGAAGGCGCGTCCTCGCGCCGTATAACATCCAACGGGGTGGGAGGGTGGGCATCCTGGACTCCAGGACGGTCCAGGCGGAGCAGGCTGGTCAGGGGACCAGGGCGGAGCAGGCTGTGGGCGTGGCCATGGTGGAGCAGGCTGTGGGCGTGGCCATGGTGGAGCAGGCTGGATGGTGGATGGCCATGGTGGAGTGAGACCCTCGGGCGTCCAGGGCAGTGAGAACTGTTCAGGTGGCCACGGTGGTGAAGACCCTTCAGGTGGCCAAGGTGGTGAAGACCCTTCAGGTGGCCACGGCGGTGAAGACCCTTCAGGTGGCCACGGCGGTGAAGACCCTTCAGGTGGCCACGGCGGTGTTATTTTTCCGGGCCTCCGTGGATCTTTGGCCGGCCACGGCGAAGGCGTATAGCCCCCCCCCCCCAAAATTTTCTTGGGGAGAAGGACAGGTTCAGGAACGGGAACAGACTTGACATCAACGGGCGCTGGGTCAACGGGCTCTGGGTCAACGGGCTCTGGGTCTGGGTCAACGGGCTCTGGGTCAACGGGCTCTGGGCTGAGCATGATCAGCAGGGAAGAGGGCTTTGTGCTGGGCGAGACCAGCGGTGAAGGAAACTCTGGGCTGGACGGGACCAGCGGCGAAGGAAACTCTGGGTTGGACGGGACCAGCGGCGAAGGAAACTCTGGGCTGGACGGGACCAGCGGCGAAGGAAACTCTGGGCTGGACGGGACCAGCGGCGAAGAAGGTTCTGGCTCGGCAGGCGTGACGTGAGGCTCTGGCTCGGCAGGCGTGACGTGAGGCTCTGGCTCGGCAGGCGTGACGTGAGGCTCTGGCTCGGCAGGCGTGACGTGAGGCTCTGGCTCGGCAGGCGTGACGTGAGGCTCTGGCTCGGCAGGCGTGACGTGAGGCTCCTGTAAACCAGAATAGGCCTACTGTCTATGTGTCAGGGTTGTTGTGCAGGTTGCTGAAGACGAGGACACGGAATTTCAAAGTAGGTAATTTATTTACTAAACACAGGAAAACACTCCAGGACTTCAGGACACACAACTCTACATAGACGACGATCAACAAACACTGAGGGATAACACAGGGCTTAAATACACAAGGAATAATTGGATAATTAACAGAACACAGGTGAGGAAACTGAACACAAACGAGGAGCGGGAAAACTAACAGGACTAAACCAAAAACACAAAAGACAGGGGAAAACAGGATCACAAAACAGAACTAAACGCATTGAATCGTGACAGTACCTCCCCCCTCCCCGAAGGCGCGTCCTCGCGCCGTATAACATCCAACGGGGTGGGAGGGTGGGCATCCTGGACTCCAGGACGGTCCAGGCGGAGCAGGCTGGTCAGGGGACCAGGGCGGAGCAGGCTGTGGGCGTGGCCATGGTGGAGCAGGCTGTGGGCGTGGCCATGGTGGAGCTGTAGGACCCTCGGGCGTCCAGGGCAGTGAGAACTGTTCAGGTGGCCACGGTGGTGAAGACCCTTCAGGTGGCCAAGGTGGTGAAGACCCTTCAGGTGGCCACGGCGGTGAAGACCCTTCAGGTGGCCACGGCGGTGAAGACCCTTCAGGTGGCCACGGCGGTGTTATTTTTCCGGGCCTCCGTGGATCTTTGGCCGGCCACGGCGAAGGCGTATAGCCCCCCCCCCCCAAAATTTTCTTGGGGAGAAGGACAGGTTCAGGAACGGGAACAGACTTGACATCAACGGGCGCTGGGTCAACGGGCTCTGGGTCAACGGGCTCTGGGTCTGGGTCAACGGGCTCTGGGTCAACGGGCTCTGGGCTGAGCATGATCAGCAGGGAAGAGGGCTTTGTGCTGGGCGAGACCAGCGGTGAAGGAAACTCTGGGCTGGACGGGACCAGCGGCGAAGGAAACTCTGGGTTGGACGGGACCAGCGGCGAAGGAAACTCTGGGCTGGACGGGACCAGCGGCGAAGGAAACTCTGGGCTGGACGGGACCAGCGGCGAAGAAGGTTCTGGCTCGGCAGGCGTGACGTGAGGCTCTGGCTCGGCAGGCGTGACGTGAGCTCTGGGGCTACTGAGGCTCTGCTCGGCAGGCGTGACGTGAGGCTCTGGCTCGGCAGGCGTGACGTGAGGCTCTGGCTCGGCAGGCGTGACGTGAGGCTCTGGCTCGGCAGGCGTGACGTGAGGCTCCTGTAAACCAGAATAGGCCTACTGTCTATGTGTCAGGGTTGTTGTGCAGGTTGCTGAAGACGAGGACACGGAATTTCAAAGTAGGTAATTTATTTACTAAACACAGGAAAACACTCCAGGACTTCAGGACACACAACTCTACATAGACGACGATCAACAAACACTGAGGGATAACACAGGGCTTAAATACACAAGGAATAATTGGATAATTAACAGAACACAGGTGAGGAAACTGAACACAAACGAGGAGCGGGAAAAACTAACAGGACTAAACCAAAAACACAAAAGACAGGGGAAAACAGGATCACAAAACAGAACTAAACGCATTGAATCGTGACAGTACCTCCCCCTCCCCGAAGGCGCGTCCCTCGCGCCGTATAACATCCAACGGGGTGGGAGGGTGGGCATCCTGGACTCCAGGACGGTCCAGGCGGAGCAGGCTGGTCAGGGGACCAGGGCGGAGCAGGCTGTGGGCGTGGCCATGGTGGCAGGCGTGCTATGTGGGCGTGGGCCCATGGTGGAGCTGTAGGACCCTCGGGCGTCCAGGGCAGTGAGAACTGTTCAGGTGGCCACGGTGGTGAAGACCCTTCAGGTGGCCAAGGTGGTGAAGACCCTTCAGGTGGCCACGGCGGTGAAGACCCTTCAGGTGGCCACGGCGGTGAAGACCCTTCAGGTGGCCACGGCGGTGTTATTTTTCCGGGCCTCCGTGGATCTTTGGCCGGCCACGGCGAAGGCGTATAGCCCCCCCCCCCCAAAATTTTCTTGGGGAGAAGGACAGGTTCAGGAACGGGAACAGACTTGACATCAACGGGCGCTGGGTCAACGGGCTCTGGGTCAACGGGCTCTGGGTCTGGGTCAACGGGGCTCTGGCTGAGCATGATCAGCAGGGAAGAGGGCTTTGTGCGGGCGAACAGCGTGAAGGAACTTGGGCGGACAGCGGCGAGGAACTTGGGTGGAGACCAGCGGCGAGGACTGGCTGACGGACGCGGCGAGGAAATCTGGCTGGACGGGCAGCGGAAGAGGTTCTGGCTCGGAGGCGTGACGAGGTCTGCTCGCGGGTGTGAGGTTGCTCGGCAGGGTGCGTGAGGCTTGTCGAGGCGTGACGGTGCGGAGCAGGTTCCAAGGAGGGACACGAATTTCAAGTAGGTAATTTATTTACTAAACACAGGAACACTCAGGACTTCAGGACACAATCTAATAGACGCGACAACAAATGAGGGTAACACAGGCTTAAATACACAGGATAATTGGATATTAAAGAACAAGGTGAGGAACTGAACAAAACAGGCGGGAAAAACAGGACTAACCAAAAACAAGACAGGGAACGATACAACAGAATAAGCATGAATCGGACGTACCCCCCCCCGAAGGGCGTACTCGCGCCGTTAACATCAACGGTGGGGGGTGGGCTCTGGGTCAACGGGTCAGCGGAGCTGAGCTGTCAGAGGGAAGAGGGGGCTCTTGGGCTGGCAGGGCAGGTTGGGGACCAGGTGGGAAGGAAATCTGGGCTGGACGGGACCAGCGGCGAAGGAAACTCTGGGTGGACGGGGAGACCCAGGGCAAGGAAACTCTGGCAGGCGGTGACCCAGCGGCGAAGAACTTGGGTGGACGGGACACGGCTGAGGATCTTGGCTGGCACGGACCGGGCGTAAGAAGAGTTCTGGCTCGGCAGGCGTGACGTGAGGCTCTTGGCTCGGGCAGGCGTGACGGGCTCTGGTGCAGGCTACTGGGCTCTGGGGCTCGGCAGGGTGACGGGGCTCTGGCTCGGCAGGCGTGAGTGAGGCTCTGGCTCGGCAGGGTGAGTGAGCTCTGGGTCGCAGCGGCGGAGGCTCTGGCTGGACGGCGGCTGAGGCTCTGGCTGGACGTGACGGGAGGCTCTGGCTGGGCCGGATCAACGGCGAAGGAAGCTTTGGGCTGGATGGGACCAGCGGCGAAGGAAGCTCAGGGCTGGATTCATGGGCTGAAGTTGATGCGTGACTGCCCACACACACAAAAGAGCTGTAGACGCCACAATTAGTACTGTGTCTTCATGAGTTGGCTCAAGGCTGGCGTGTCATGTCTCTGGCGGGAGGACGATGGGCTCGGGCTGCTGGTGGGCAGGCGATGGGTAAGGCTCTGGCGGCAGGGACGGGACCAGGGCATAGGACTTGGATTCTGGGCTGGAGTGGCGGAGACCGTGGCAGCGGCACGACGGGATCAAAACTCCGAAGGCATTTGTAGGTCACTTCGCAGAATATTTGGGCTGTGGGTCCTCAGCGCACCAGAAGACTCCTTGTCAGTATCTTCCTCCAACGTGGTCCAAATCTCATAAAGCTTAAATAGAGCCCGACATACTCCTCGAGTACTGAGCGGTCCTCTTGGAAGAGGATAGGTGTTTCCATTGGGCTCACCTCCTTGTTCTTCCTCCTTCGGCTCATTTTCGTTTTTTTTTTTTTTTTTTTTTTTTTAAAGGTTGATCGTTCTGTCAGGGTTGCTGTGCAGGTTGCTGAAGACGAGGACACGGAATTTCAAAGTAGGTAATTTATTTACTAAACACAGGAAAACACTCCAGGACTTCAGGACACACAACTCTACATAGACGACGATCAACAAACACTGAGGGATAACACAGGGCTTAAATACACAAGGAATAATTGGATAATTAACAGAACACAGGTGAGGAAACTGAACACAAACGAGGAGCGGGAAAACTAACAGGACTAAACCAAAAACACAAAAGACAGGGGAAAACAAGATCACAAAACAGAACTAAACACATTGAATCGTGACACTATGAATATGTTGCCCATACCTCTCTATCATTTATCAATCTTTTACTTCTCACTAATTTAGTCTTTTGATTTTCACAGGTGGGAATGCTGGCCTCCATCGGTGGAAGAGATACCAAAAACATCATAACCCAACAAGGCCATTATTGTAAGTATTATATATAGATGTCTTTCACTTTACTTAAAGGTGCCCTAGAATGTGAAATTGAATTTATGTTGGCACAGTTGTAACACTCCACAATATTTAACGGCGGTGTATTAACAAAATAAATAGGAACCTGTCCTGCTTCTATATAAACTCGTACGGAGGGGAGAAAAAGAATACTCAACACTGAAATTTCAACAATCAACCCAAGTGTATTTACAAATCAGAAAAGAAATATATACCATAACTAAGCATACAACGCTGAATATCACAGAGAAAAATAAACGTGAATGTGTGTATTTGTGTGTGTGTGTGTGTCGTGAGAGTGGTTATGTATAAAGTCAATAAATCCAGCGTGCACTAACGCAAAGTAAGCTCCTCCTTGCCGGCTTATTTGCCCCGTCCGGGAGCGGGATCAATGTTGCAATGTAACTGTACAAGTCCAACGAGATGAGTAATCCAACAGGTTAGAACTCCTCCAAGGATCGGCACCTCAGCGCTCTGAAAACAGCCAGCAAACACGGTAATCCACACGGCTCGGTGCAGTCTGTTAGTGAGAGTCAACTCTCTCGAAGACCGGAATACCGGTTCCTTATATGGCAAACGCAAAGTCTTTTCCTGTCCCATGACACGTCATCACGTGACGGGAAGTCTCGCTAAGAGATCGCGAGAACATATATATCGGCGTCAATAACACAACAGTAAGGGCAAGTACAGACTAACGGGAAAAGCAATACAATAATTGACAACATAAAACTTAATATATTTCAATTAATATAAAATATGCTTTCCCTATTGTGGCAACGCTACATAAATCCCCCCCCCCCCCCCCCCAGACATCGTCATAGGAGGAGATCGTCCGTACCAGCGTTTCAGGTTAACCACATTGACCCCGCTCCCGGACGGGGCAAATAAGCCGGCAAGGAGGAGCTTACTTTGCGTTAGTGCACGCTGGATTTATTGACTTTATACATAACCACTCTCACGACACACACACACACACAAATACACACATTCACGTTTATTTTTCTCTGTGATATTCAGCGTTGTATGCTTAGTTGTTGGAAAAAAAAAAAAAAAAAAAAAAAAAACATAGTGGTGGCCCGTACGGGGACCTGCTGTTTCTTTTGGTTATAGAGTTTTTTTGTGTATATCAATATGGAGGAGGAGACAAATGAAAATGGAGGAGTAATAAATCAGAATCTAGATACTGATGAACCTGATACTGAAGTACATGAATTAAGGTGTAACTCTGAAGATGCCCAAGCAGTTGATTTTACTGCAGGCCCATTTGTTACCAGACGTAATCCTGCAGCTGAAATAACATCAATGCTTAGTTCAATGTATATTTCTGATGATGATGAGAAAACTGATGATGAAGATGATGTTGACAGAGATGTATTGAGGGTAAATATTGTACAAACAATGCAAACAGAGGTTGATAAAATTAAAGTGGATTTATTGGCTCTTAGTGCTAAAGTACATCATAATGAACAGGAGGTAAAACAGGCAGTAGATAGTTCACTTAATAGAGAAACCAGTTTCCGACAGGCAGTGGACGCTGGCTTGGCAGATTTGGAAGATCATTTCCAGAGGTCAATAGAGAAGTTGGAAAGAGCTGTGGCTGACTGTTTTCTGCGAAGAGATGCCAAATGGGAGAGCCAAATGAAAAAGTTAAGATTCACCAGTACCCCCTCTCGCTCTCAAATACAGTCTTTTAACCCTGCACCTTCCATATCTACTGTCCATGATTTCAGAACTCCCATACCAGCATCAAGAGTTAAAGCCCCCCCTGCCACTAAGGTCAACGCTACTTATGATGTCACTAATGGAACTCCACTAACGAACTTGACTCACCCGCCAGTTGTTCCCAGTATCTCGTCCTTCTGTGGCAGACCCCCGATCCGGCTGGAATTTCCTTCCTTCGGTGAAGCATGCGAGACATCGGATGTACTACATTTCATTGAGCAATGTGAAAATTATCTGGATATCAGGCCACTTCCCAGTGTGGAGCTCATTGGCACGCTGAGTACAGTGCTCAAAGGACCCGCTCTGAGCTGGTGGAAGGCGGAAAAAGCCAAAGTAACTGACTGGCAATCTTTCAAAGATGCTTTTATGTCAGCGTTTCTCCCAGAGGATTACCTCACTGAAGTAGAAGACAAGTTGAGGTCCCTGGTGCAGCAACCACGTCAGCGATTGAGAGATTTCGCATATGACTACCGAGCTCTCTGCCTCAAATGGAAGCCTGATATCACGGAAGAGGAAATGGTGAGCCGAATCCTGAACAACATCAATCCACGGGTTGCGGGCTGTCTGAGAGGGACGGTGAAATCGGTGGAACAGCTGGTGAAGGTGGGATCTATGGTGGAGAAGGACTGGATGGGTGCAAAAGATTACTGGCAGAAAGTGGGCAATTTGAATGGAAAAGACAAGGTGAACAAAAAACCACCTGAACGGAATACCTCCAAAGGACTAGTTGGATTATCCATTGCACAACCACACCCGATAAATTCCCTTCTGGTAGTGCCGGTAACCATAAAGGGACAAGAGGTGAAGGCGGTGCTGGATACAGGGAGTACGTACACCCTTATTCAGGAAAACCTGTGGCGACAGTTAGGAGGGGAAGCTACTCCTGACCCTCCAGTTCCCCTTCAGCGGTTCATTATGGCTGATGGAAAAGTACACCAGGCTATTAGCCAGAAAACCGTCTGTTATAAGTGGCATGATAAGGTATGCATAGTGGAGACTTATATTATGAAGGATGCTCACCTGGCCTTTCCTATTATAGCGGGCTTGGACTTCCTAAGAGCCGCTGAAGCCATCGTGGATGTAGGACAAGGGAGATATGGCCTGAAAATGGGCAAAGGATATATTTACCATCCCTTCCTAACCACCCTGATAAATCCTGGGTTGTCTACGAATCCGGTGGGTGAAAGAGTATGCACTACTGCTGCGGTGAGCCTCTATTACGCCTTACCTCCAACCTGGAGACCTCCACTCTACTCCCTGCACATGTGTTGCTCCCAGCTGGACTCCGACAATCAGAGGAATTACGGAAGCTGATGGAACTTGGCCTCATACACCTCCAAGGTCCTTGCAAACATCTGTGGAACAACACAAAATTCATCCTATCTGAGGAAATGGCCCATTAAATCCAGAGCTTATAGGTCTCACTTTCAAGAAAAAGAAAAAAAGTTGCTTCGCCTTTGGCTGCTTAGTTGGGGACATTTAATTTTCAATTGAACATACTATTACACATGGGTTTTCCTGTTATCTCTGAAAGCTGCTTTGAAACAATTTGTATTGAAAAAGCGCTATATAAATAAAGGTGACTTGACTTGACTTGACTGACTTCTTTCTCTCCTTGGTCATCGCCTGTAGTCCTTGTCCCCAAACCGGATGGTTCCTACCGGTTCTGCGTGGACTATAGGAGGCTTAACAGTAAGACCATACCTGACGCTTATCCGATGCCTATAATACATGACATCTTAGAATCAATGGAAGGCGCCTCCTGGTTCAGTACATTGGACTTGCAGTCAGGGTACTGGCAGGTAGAAATGGAGGAAAGAAGTAAAGACAAAACAGCCTTCATCACCTCACAGGGACTATTCCAATTCCGCTCCATGCCATATGGGCTCCGAAATGCCGCCGCCACTTTCCAGAGGCTGATGGAGAAGGTCCTAGCAGAATTGAGAGGGAAGTTTTGTTTTGTGTACATTGATGACATTATAATCTATTCACGGTCTTTAAACGAACACGTACAACATCTGAACACCATTCTGCAAAGACTAAACCAAGCATCGCTTACCCTGAACATGAAGAAATGTCACTTCTTTAAAAAACAGTTAAAGTTTCTTGGCCACATCGTCTCAGAGAAAGGAGTGGAGGTCGATCCTGAAAAGACCCGGGCGGTTGCTGACTATCCTCCTCCCAAAGACCTTAAAGCCCTCCAACGCTTCTTGGGATTAGCAGGATGGTACCACAAGTTCATTGCCCATTTTGCCGACATCACAGCTCCGTTAAATAACTGAAAAAGAAAGGAGTAAAATGGGATTGGACTCCTGAGTGCCAAACCAGCATGGAGAACATTAAACAAATATTGCAAGACCCACCAGTATTGATGCAGCCTGACCTCAATCAACCTTTCCAGGTACATACAGATGCCAGTGATGTGGGCTTAGGAGCTATTATCACCCAGCAAACTCCTGAGGGGGAACGGGTAATAGCTTATGCCTCACGAACATTGCGGGGACCTGAGCTGAACTATGCAACAGCGGAAAAGGAGTGTCTGGCTGTAGTTTGGGCAGTGGAAAAATGGAGGCATTACCTTGAAGGGAGACAGTTTGACATTTACAGCGATCATGCTGCCTTAACTTGGGCCTTCAATAGCCCCAAAACCTCCTCTCGGCTGACCCGGTAGGACTCTTCGGCTGCAGCAGTTCATTTTCCAAGTACACCACAGGAGAGGATGTCTGAACCTGGGACCAGACGCCTTGTCACGAGCCTGTGAATCTAGGGAAAGTGACAGTGGGCACTGTATGACCATCACTACATCGAAATGTGCATCAGACATACCTCACTCGTTAGCTGAGATCGCTCAAGCACAAAATGATGACAATACCGTCGCTCTCCTACAACTGACCCAAAAAACCAGAAAGGTACAGAATCAACGGATTACCTTCGAGGTTCACCAGGGGGTGTTATATCGCCGGGTACCTGTAATGAATAACGGAGATAAATTCCAATTGGTGGTTCCGCAGACATTAATCCCTGGTTTTTTACATTACTTTCACATAACCCACTGGGAGGACATCTGGGAAGACTCAAATCACTGCTGAGGCTCTTGGAGGTGGCGTGGTGGCCCACTGTCCGAAAAGACGTCTGGCAATACGTCAAAGGATGCAATACCTGTCAAAAATATAAACATGACAATACAAAACCCAGTGGCTTCCTACAGCATACACAAGTGACCGAACCGGGACACACTTTGGGGATGGATTTTATGGGACCGTTCCCTCTAAGTAAGAAACAAAACGCTTATCTGCTGGTGATAGTTGATTATTTTACCAAATGGGTAGAGATGTTCCCCCTAAGAGATAGTAAGACACCAAAGATCGTCAAAATTCTCAGAGAAGAGATCTTTACCCGATGGGGGGTCCCGAAATACATCATATCAGACCGGGGAGCACAATTCACCTCCAAGATTCTGGCCGAGCTCTGCAAGTCATGGGGCAGCACCACTATGTAACACTCCACAATATTTAACGGCGGTGTATTAACAAAATAAATAGGAACCTGTCCTGCTTCTATATAAACTCGTACGGAGGGGAGAAAAAGAATACTCAACACTGAAATTTCAACAATCAACCCAAGTGTATTTACAAATCAGAAAAGAAATATATACAATAACTAAGCATACAACGCTGAATATCACAGAGAAAAATAAACGTGAATGTGTGTATTTGTGTGTGTGTGTGTGTCGTGAGAGTGGTTATGTATAAAGTCAATAAATCCAGCGTGCACTAACGCAAAGTAAGCTCCTCCTTGCCGGCTTATTTTTTGTTGACTCTCACTAACAGACTGCACCGAGCCGTGTGGATTACCGTGTTTGCTGGCTGTTTTCAGAGCGCTGAGGTGCCGATCCTTGGAGGAGTTCTAACCTGTTGGATTACTCATCTCGTTGGACTTGTACAGTTACGTTGCAACATTGATCCCGCTCCCGGACGGGGCAAATAAGCCGGCAAGGAGGAGCTTACTTTGCGTTAGTGCACGCTGGATTTATTTCATTTTTTACATAACCACTCTCACGACACACACACACACACAAATACACACATTCACGTTTATTTTTCTCTGTGATATTCAGCGTTGTATGCTTAGTTATTGTATATATTTCTTTTCTGATTTGTAAATACACTTGGGTTGATTGTTGAAATTTCAGTGTTGAGTATTCTTTTTCTCCCCTCCGTACGAGTTTATATAGAAGCAGGACAGGTTCCTATTTATTTTGTTAATACACCGCCGTTAAATATTGTGGAGTGTTACACAGTTAAATAACAAGAGTTCAGTACATGGACATGACATACAGTGAGTCTCAAACAACATTGTTTTCTCCTTCTTATTTAAATCTCGTTTTTAAAAAACACCCCTGAAAAACAGGCGAATCTCCACATAATACCGACTATGACGCAATAGTCGGGATCATTAATATGTACGCCTCCAAAGATTTGCATATGCCAGCCCTCAATGCGAGGCGGAACTGCACAGAGAAGCATGGCAGTTGCTCAGTGTTTGGATGTAGACATGAACACAAAAGTATTTTTTAGTTCCTTCATCCGAGCCTCTGAAGAAACAATGGGTTAATTTTATTTTCTCTGGAAATTTCCAAACATTTCACCGATGACTGTTTCCTCAACATGGGCCAATACAGAGCCTCGGATCGAGCTACCAAGCAACACTTTCTGATGTGTAATTGTTCAAGTTCAGACAAGTAATCTTTCTCTCAAAATCGTTCAATACTGTTTATGCATCAGTAAGTCAAACCAGTGACTAAAATATCAACTTCATATCGTTTCTTTTAGCTAGTAGGATGAAAAAAAACGTATTTAAATTGTGAATAAATTATATACAGAAAGCGTTCAAAGAACAAACTTTCCACACAGCGCGAGCTTATCTGGACAACTCGAAATCAATGATGCACGTTACACTGCACAAGGAAGCTCTTACTGTATGTACATCACATGTAATACGTAGCTATTTCATATGCAAGCATGTCAGCCAATCACAGCAGTGGCAGGTTCTCACAGAAGACACGCCCCTTCAAACAGAGTGTTCAAATCAGAGGCTAAAATCAGGCTATGAAAAATGCCTTTTATTTCTAAATTATGACTATTTTTGATCTAAAAAACATACTAACATCATAAGGGCAACCCAGGAAACATTATAAAATAATAAATAAAAACATTCTAGGGCACCTTTAATCACCACACTAAGGTAAAAGAGTTTAAAAACTCGAGAGCACGTAGATATGAATTTGAGAACTTGTACAATAAATATTCATAATTGTAAGTGAACATTTACACTCACAGCGCCAATGTGAAAACCTGTAAAATTATAAACTCTGAAGTCGAATGTTTAAATTTGCACTTGCAGACAAAAGTCACAAACCTGTATTCTGAATTTGAAGCTGCAGACAAGTGTTCACAAATGTGTGAAATGCCATTCACATAAATACAATGACAGACACAAAATATATATTTGCATTTTTCAACATTCAACTTCAGATTTTAATTTTACAGGTTTTCACGTTGGAGCTGTGAGTGTAAATGTTCACGTACAAGTAATATTTATTGTACACGTTCTCAAATTCACATCTACGTGCTCTCGAGTTTTGATACTCTTTTACCTTAATACTACTCACTCCACACCACTTTAGTCACATTTATTATTATTTATTTGTGCAAGCATTTTACTATAATGTCATGTAATAAAGAATCTTTGAATATTTAATCTATTTACTCTTTGTTTCTTTGCTTTGTGTGCTTTTTGTATGTCTTACAGGAGCAGTGAGGAAGAATCGCATGTCTTTAACAACTTATGAGCAATAAATGAGTTTAAAATAAAAAAGTTTTTTGAAAATTATAAATTGTCTGGGTTGTTTGTGCCTTAATTGTCTAATAGCCTGAATATGAATCACAGACCAGGGCCAGATGAGCCCCAAATGTAAAATATGAGTCACGGACCTGGGCCAGATCTGCACCACATGTCATGGCATTAATAACTGTACTGGGCCAGTGCTGGCCCAGATCTGTCTCTGATCCGTAATTCCAACCTGTTCAGGTATTGGGCCGTTGGAAAGAATGAAGCCGGCCCAGGTCCGTTTAGCGGATCTGCGCCAAATGCTAATGAAGACCTGGCCCAAATACATTTTGTTGTCTGGGATACCTGTCCCAGATAGCCACTGGACGTTGTAACGGAACAGGGCCGCAACCGTAAAACGATAGAGCCGGGTCTGGCCCGCATCCGCCTCACGGACTCGTTCCTGAGTCCAAACGCACATCGGGCCGAAGCCGTTTCTGGTCTGTTTTTAGGGGTTGTTGCGGATATGTGCCAGCGCCGATCCAGCACTGCCTGATCATCCCGTTACAGATGCGTAACGGGTGCGTGAAACGATTCCGCCTACCGGAGCTGTGCCGGATGTGTTACGATTCCGCTTAAATCACCAGTGGATTGTCCTTTTGCCTTATTTTTGGCATTTTTGTCAGTTAGGGTATAGTAACCTATAGCCCCTTTCACACAGAGATTCCGGAAAATACACAGATAATGTGACCCGGCATTTGTCCCGGGATTGTTTGATTTCGGTTCATTCACACTGCCAGTGATTTGCCGGGATCTGTGAGTGCGTTCACACACAACCCGTTAATGTCCCGGAAAGCCGCGTGACATCAGGATGAGACAGGTAAAGTACGCGTCGAAAACATGTGCACGCGCGCACCTTCCCACAGAGCTGGCGAACTATCGCAGCTTCAGCGCGGATTGTGAGGAGCTCCTGTCTCTGCTTCATTCCAGTTTGCAGACATTTTTTCGTTCTTTCTTTTTTGATGACGAACACAAACTTTCTTCTAAGAGCAACATAGTCGCGCGATGGCACATGCGTCATCACTATGACACACCCCTTACGGCATTGGTTCTGGCTTTTGTTCACACAGCGCGCGTTCCGGGTCTGAACACGGCAATGTTACTAGGTCCCCAACCCGGGATCGATCCCGGCATCAATCCCGGGTCGTGTTTGCGTTCACACAGAAGGCACTCTGGCAATTTGCCGGCAATTTGCCGGGTTCAAAGTGTGAAAGGGGGGCTTATGCTATCTAGGCGTAGGCCTACATTTTTCACAGTCTGTGGAATGTCCAGAAAAACATTTTCACTACAACCCAGCTAACAATTTTACAATCTGGGAACATTCCCTATTGGTGATCCAGGAAAGTTTTCTTAACGTAAATAGAATGTTCCCTTAAGGTTACTTCACTTCCTTCAACGTTCCCATAAAGTTTCCAGAACGTTCTCCTAAGCATGTTACAAGAACGTTGCAGGAACTGTAAACAGAACGTTTAGAGTAGGTTCCCGGAACGTTCCCCTAACCTTAAGGGAACGTTCTATTTACATTAAGAAAACTTTCCTGGATAACCAATAGGGAACATTCCTAGAAGGTTCCCAGAAAGTTTTCTGAAGGTTCCCAGAACGTTCTCCTAACCTTTACATTCTGATGTCTGAACATAAATAATAAGTCAACAAGCCACTTCTTCTACATAGTTTATTGTTCAGAAAACATACAATCTCAATCTTTGAAATGAGATATGAACATATATTAAACAACAATTTATTCATATATTAAACAACAATTTATTCATATATCAAACAAAATTTACATAAATTTACATTTTAAATTTACACACGGTGAACATGAAATTGGTGTATGGTGAGCATGAAACAGTGACAAGGTGTATGGTGAACATGAAACAATGACAAGGTGTATGGTGAACATGAAACTGGTGTGTGGTGAACATGAAACCGGTGTATGGTGAACATGAAACCGGTGTATGGTGAACATGAAATCGGTGTATGGTGAACATGAAACCGGTGTATGGTGAACATGAAACCGGTGTATGGTGAACATGAAACCGTGAACGGTGAACATGAAACCGTGAACTTCACCAATGTCTTCACTTCACCATCAGCTGCAAATCAAAAAGGCATGAGGGGGGGGGAAGGCATGAGTCAAGAAATTATAGGCCTAAAAAATGAACTGTAGTGCAGTTAAGAATTGTGTGCCGATGACCGGTGAGTTAAAATTTAGCAGCCATAATTATTATTTTTTTTTTAAATTACTGGCCAGGGGCCTCGTTTATAAAACTTTGCGTAGGATTTGCGTCAGAAGTTGCGTACGGATGAAACATAGGACGTGCGTACGCACAGAAATATTCGGATTTATATAACCGTGCGCACGCACATCCTACGCAGTTTTCCCTTAATAAATCACAATCAATTCTAAATGTAGCGCAGCTTTTGCGGCTTCATGTCACGCCCATAGTTGCCCATAGCCTAAATAGTCCGTGAAACGCCCATATTTGCCCATAAATAGTCCGTGAAATGCCCACAATTTAATATTCATCGATTGCGAAATCATGGCAAATACAGAGAGGACCCAGCAAACAAATTTAGGTTCTGGGAACCTTCTGGGAACGTTAGTTTTTGGTTCCCAGAATGTTCCTAGAACTTTCCCTTAGGGTTAGGGGAACGTTCCCGGAACGTTCTCCTTACATTATAAAAATGGAACCTAAAAATAACCACATGGGACAATTCGGGAACGTTAGGGGAAAGTTCTGTGTTTGCTGGGGAAAAGCAAGCAACGTAACTTCACTCAATGTCAAGTAGAAATTATGGTTGGCGAGGTGGAAAAGAGGAGTAAAATGTTGTTTGGAGGAGGGCACAGTGTGGGCATTACTAAATGCCAAAAAGGCACTTGAGTGGCAAAAGGTTGCAGACGCCGTTAATACTGCAGCCTCACAACCTCGGACAGTGGCCGAAATAAAAAAGAAATGGTCGGACATCAAAGTCGATGCAAAAAAGCGTCTAGCGCTCCATTACGTATTGTGATGGCATCATGGCATTTTAGTACCATCCATTTGATTGCATCTGACAAGCTACAGATGTGTTATGAGGATGAATTGCATAACATGCCAATATTATTGCAGAACATATTTCACTTTTCTTTTTGCAAATATGTGTTAATTTGCATTTCTGTTGTAGGCTAATCTTCGTTTGATTTTGTTTGTTTTGCACTGCAGATCGATAAAACGGGTGTTCGTGTAGTAGGCTGTTAATTGTAATACTTGCTTTGTGAAGTCTTCATTTTATTAATGAGAGGCAGTATTGCCATTTCTTTTGCACAACGGTCTACACTTTCACACACTTTCACGTGTTTCTTCCATCTGCCGACGGTGTCACCATTTCTCATTTCACCCGTTTTTGTGCGTACGCCTGGGTCAGAGCTTGCGTGAAGGACCGCACATTTTCCCGTCAAGTTTGCTTTTTATAAATACCAATTATTGCGTAGAGAGCGGCGTACGCATTCTTTTGTGCGTACGCAACGTTTATAAATGAGGCCCCAGGTATTTATTTATTTGCAAGGCAGTTACTACAACAATTACTAGACATTTATATAATGATGATATTTAACTGCACAAATACTTTACACTCATCTAGTAATTATACAAGTTAAAAGTTTAGATTTTAGGCCACTCATCAGTAGATGTCGCTGTAAAGTTATAAACCTTATTAAAACCAATATCAGTCTATAAACCATGTCAGAAATGACACGAGAAAAATAGATTTTGCATGAAGTACATTGAAAATTAAAACAAAACTGACACAATTGCTTACCATTTTAAATGCCTGTGTGGGGCTAATTTTAGGACCATTGAAATTAGGTCTTCAATTTCACTGGCCTTCAGAGATCTGTAGGACTTCTGCATTGCCCCTAGATGTAGGAATAATATTATGTAAACATTGTAGCTATTTGAGGTATGGTATTATTTAAAATAATGTTACCAGAACAATTTTCCAAAGTGCAAAAAAATTGGCTATTAATATAAAAAAATGACTGATGCTATGCAGCGAATTATGTGCCAATATTAAACAAACAAATCCAGCATTTTGCAAACAAACTCGATCTGCTTTGCAAAGAAAAACTCGACTCGCAAACAAACTCGATCTGCTTTGCATAGGAAAACTCGACTTCAGAACACACAAACAGAAAGCAATTTGCAAAAACAAAGGTCAATTTGAGCGAAAATGCAGTGGAATAACCAATATTGTGTTTTACAAATATAAATAAATGAGCCTAGATAATAGGCTATGTCACAAATAAATACAAACCATAAAACAAATTGAATGTAACCTTTGAACAAATACCAAATCTAGTGCATACAAATGCATATCTATCTGTGCATATCCGATTGTGAGATCTCTCGGCTCGATTTTCTCACAAATGTGTCCGGGCAGATTTTCTGAGATAGGTCCAGCTGCAGAACCGCAGAACCATCCCAGCCGGCATTTCAACGTTGATTCACCGTTGAAACAACGTCAGGTACCATGGTTGGATCAACGGTGAATTACCTATCGGTTTTGCAAAACGGATCAACGTTGATATTGTGACGTCGTTTCACCGCGGAAGAAACAACGTTGATTCACTGTTGAAATCGCGACGTCGTTTCACTCTTACCTTTCGGGTTATGGTCTACTGTCGACGTTAAATCACCTTTCGATTTTGCAAATTGAATCAACGTTATTTTAACCCTGTACCCCGTAGCCTTCCTGTAATTGTTCTTAAACGTCAACACTAAAATGTAAACTTTGATTTTCGAGCATATTTAGTATTTTCAGCAAGTAATAAAACTTGATTTGCATGATTAAATTACATGATTTGCAATTGGACAGCATAAAAAAAAACTTTCTAACAATTAGATGTTCATAAATCGTACTCGGTTACTAACGTAACCTCGGTTCTCTCTAGAGAGGGAACGAGTACTGCGTAATATCTTACGCTATGGGGAAAACTCTTTTCCTCGAGATATTGAAGCCAAAAATTATCCTTAATTTTAAACATGCAAAACGCTTTGCAGCAGCAAGCAGACAAGGGCGAGACGGCTCGCGCGCCCATTGGCTGCCTTGCTGGAAAAGCTGCAGCCTATCGAGGTGAGGCACTGCGTGACGTAATGACGAATGGGGACGCTTCGCGCCCATTTCGTCATGTCCCGCCAGTAGAGGCGTGGTCTCGCCCTATAAATACCCCCTCGATAGCTGTATTTCCTCTGATTTTTCAACGCCGAAGCGAACCAGAGCGTATTCCAAGCACGGCAAGATACGCAGTACTCGTTCCCTCTCTAGAGAGAACCGAGGTTACGTTAGTAACCGAGTACGTTCTCTTACGAGAGTATCTCTCGTACTGCGTAATATCTTACGCTATGGGGAACACCATGCAACACGCCGTGCGGACAGGGATCCAACACCAGAGTCCCGGGGCCAAGCCCGGGGCGCATCTAGTGCACAATCACCACAACTCACACAGAGTAGAGGAGGAGAGGCTAGAAGCATCACTCCCTCATAAAAGCCCCTTAGGGGTAACAGACCCGTAGGGGTACACATAAGCCGCATGGCGGCCGATAAGCCCGAAGTTCAAACCGCCAGAAGCTTAGCTTGTAGGGCGGGCACCTCCAGGTTATAGTACTTGATAAATGTAGACGGCGAGGCCCAGCCCGCAGCCGTACAGATATCCTGCAGGGAAACCCCGCTATACCATGCCCACGACGAGGCCACGCCTCTCGTGGAGTGCGCTTTGACACCCAATGGGCACTGCAGGCCCTTAGAAGTGTAAGCCAGCGCTATGGCATCCACTATCCATCTGGACAGGCTCTGTTTTGAAGCGGCAAGTCCCTTAGAACGGCCGCCAAACAACACGAAAAGCTGCTCGGTCTGTCTGAACCCAGCCGAGCGGGACACATAAGCCCTTAACGCCCTGACAGGGCAAAGGAGACTCGCGTCCCTCTCCTCATTGAGAACCGGAAGGGCAGACAGGGAAATTACCTGGGCCCTGAACGGTGTATTGAGGGATTTCGGCACGTAGCCGTGCCTCGGTTTGAGTACGACCCTTGAGTCGTTAGGCCCAAACTCCAGACATGACGCGCTTACAGAAAGCGCCTGTAAGTCCCCTACACGCTTCACTGAAGCGAGAGCCAATAGGAGCACCGTCTTAAGGGACAGGTGCTTCATGTCCGACAGCTGGATCGGCTCAAACGGGGCGCCTTTCATGGCCTCCAGGACCGTGGAAAGGTCCCAAGCCGGGACTGAAGGGGGCCTGGGAGGGTTTAACCTCCGAGCTCCTCGTAGGAAACGCACGACTAAGTCGTTTTTCCCCAGTGACTGGCCAGACACCGGTTTAGCAAACGCTGCTATGGCCGCCACATAAACTTTGAGCGTGGATGGGGTCCTACCCTTATCCATCAGCTCCTGAAGGAAGGCAAGCACTTCCGTAACCCCGCAGTCCACAGGTGCAAAGCCACGGGCTCGACACCAAGTAGAGAACACCGACCATTTCGAGGCATAGAGCCGTCTGGTAGACGGAGCTCTAGCCTGCGCGATCGTGTTTAGCACTCCTTCCGGGAGGCTAGCGTGTACCCGTTGATGGCCCATGCGTGCAGGGACCACAGATCCGGGCGAGGATGCCAAATCGAGCCCTCCGCCTGAGAGAGGAGGTCTTTCCTCAATGGTACAGGCCACGGGGCAGTGCTGGCCAGCCGCATCAGGACCGGAAACCAAGCCTGGTTCGTCCAGAGCGGAGCTACAAGCAGCACTGGGCATCCATTTTCCCTGATCCGCTCCAACACCTGAGGCAGGAGCGAGACGGGGGGAAAAGCATACAGGGGACCACTGGGCCAAGCATGGGCCAGCGCATCCCTGCTTTTCGAGAAGAATACTGGGCAGTGAGCGTTCTCGCGGGACGCGAACAGGTCCACCTGCGCTCTGCCAAACGTTTCCCACAGCAGCTGGACCGTCTGCGGATGCAGCGACCATTCTCCTGTCGGGACGTTGTTCCTGGACAGCTTGTCTGGACCCGCATTCAAGTGCCCAGGCACGTGCGCCGCTTTCAGAGAAAGGAGGTTGCGCTGGGCCCAGACCAAGAGGGGTTCCGTCAGCCTGCAAAGGCGTGTGGACCCGACGCCGCCCTGGCGATTTATGTACGCCACCACTGATGTGTTGTCCGACCGGACCAAGACGTGGTGGCCCTTTATCAGGGGACGGAAGCGCCGTAGCGCTTTGTCGACTGCTATCATTTCCAAGCAGTTTATGTGAAGGAGCTTCTCCCGCTCTGACCATAGGCCAGCCAGCGGTCTGCCCTCGAGCAGCGCTCCCCACCCCGTGGTGGAGGCGTCCGTAGACACCACCTTCACCCTTGAGGCGGTCCCCAGACTCACACCAGTCTGATACCAGCTGGTTACTTTCCAGGGTTCCAGAGCCGAAACGCACCATCGGTCGACCCTGAGGCGACACCGGCCCGTGGTCCATGCCCGGGGCGGGACCCGTGGTTTCAGCCACCTCTGCAGTGGGTGCATGCGAAGCAGGCCCAGCTGGAGTACAGAGGACGATGCGGCCATCAGGCCCAGCCTTTTCTGAAACCGTCTGAGCGGGACTATAGAGCCGTGGCGGAAGGATTCCGCGACGCGCTGAATACTTAGTACGCGCTCCGGTGACAGGCGTGCCGTCATGGATACCGAGTCTAACACTGTTCCCAGGAAAGAAATTCTCTGGCTGGGACACAGCGAGCTCTTTTCCCAGTTGACTGTCAGGCCCAGTTTCTCGAGGTGCTCGAGCAGTGTGGCCCTGTGTTCTATGAGCTCTGACCGTGATCGAGCTAGAATCAGCCAATCGTCCAAGTAGTTCATAACTCGCATGCCCTGAAGTCTCAGGGGCGCGAGAGTCCGCGTCCATGCACTTCGTAAATGTACGGGGTGCCAAGGACAGGCCGAACGGCAGGACTGTGTATTGATATGCCTGGCCCTCGAACGCGAATCTCAAGAATCGCCTGTGATGGGACGCTATTTGTATTTGGAAATAGGCGTCTTTCAGATCTATTGACATAAACCAGTCCCCCTGGCGCACTTGCGCGAGGATTCCCCTGGTCGTAAGCATCCTGAACTGGCGCTTCACAAGCGCTTTGTTCAGCTGTCTCAGATCTAGAATGGGTCTGAAGCCCCCATCTTTTTTCGGTACCAGAAAATATCTGCTGTATACGCCCCCTTCGCTCTGAGCTTGAGAAAGGGGCTCTATGGCCCCCTTGCTCAGCAGTTTCGCTATCTCGGCTCGAAGTAGATGAGATACTTCGTTTCTCACCGTAGTCTCGACGCGCGCCGTATAACGGACGGGGACGTCGTGCGAATTGTAGCGAGTAGCCTCTCTTTATAGTGTTCAGCACCCAGTCTGATACCCCGGGTAGCTTTGACCACGCTTCCGCGTGAATAGCTAGAGGTAGAATGCAGACCGGGCTCTGGCCGTGACCAGGCAACGGCTCGAGAGCCCCGGTACCCTGGGAACACAACGCCGTGTTTACAGCGTTCGAGGCGGGGGGGCGCGCTGAACACAGCGGGCAGCCTGGCCGCGCTCAAATTCTCTATGGCGGGACGCACAGCGAGAGTGAGCGGGGCGAATCCCGTGGGATTCGGCGTGCTTGGGGGGGGATGTGGGCGCAGACTTACGGACACATCTACTGCACTGTACACGCTTTCGGTCGGAGCCGATAGGTTGTGTTTTGGTTTCGTTTTTACAGAAACCAAGGGACACGCGGCATGTAGCGTGAGCGGGCATTGTATGGGCGCATTCACTACATTGTGTGCACAATCGACCTGAGTCAGATTTATGTGTGCTAGCCTCGCACCGTGGCGGGCTGTGTCTGGGTGTGGGAATGGGCACTGGGGCGTGGGCATTCTTACAACACTCATAACACCATCGGCCGTGGCCGGTATACCAGAAAATACACTCTTTATTGGATTTATCTGGGTAGCCATAAAAACGGCTTTTGTGTGCAGGCAAGCGGGCTGAGACACCGGCTGCTTCACTGCTAAATACACTGGCACAGTCACATCGCAAGGAACTGAACGAGCGAATCGTTTCGGTGGGGAACCGGCCGCAGCGGGATCCGAACACCGTCGCTTTCCTAGAGTGGCTAGGAAAGCTTCGAGGCCTCGGGCTTGAGCTCAATCTTAGGCCGGGGCCCGCGCTGAGCGGGGCGGCGTCCAGCAGAGCAAGAGCGCGGTCTCTGATCCCGGGCCTGGCGGCGCTGTGTAGCGGCGGCTGCGGGCGATGCAGGCCGAGGCTGCGAGCTGCGAGCAGACGGCTGCTTAGAGCGACCTGCAGCGGAGCTCGAGCGCTTCGGGAGGAAGTGCTTCATGGCCTGCGAAGTCTTCTGCACCTCAGAATATCTGTCCGCGAAATCTTTGACGGCAGATCCGAAGAGGCCCGCAGGGGAAATGGGCGCGTCGAGGAATACAGAGCGCTCAGCTTCCGTCATCTCAGACAGCGTCAACCACAGATGTCTCTCAGCAACGGTGGAGAGGCCATATTCCGCCCCATGGCCTGAGCAGCGGCTTTAGCGGCGCGTAGAGCAAGGTACGTAGCGCCTCGTAAATCCGCCACACTGACAGCACCCGGCCCTTCCTCGTCCAATTTAAGGAGAAGGTCAGCCTGGTAAATATGCAAGATCGCCATAGTATGGAGCGCTGAGACCGCCTGTCTTTAGGCTTTAGAAGGAAGCGTCGTCTGCGCGCGCCGTCCCGCAGAGGGCGGGCAGAGATGCGACGCGACCGCCGCCTCCACAGGAGGAATGGAGATATATCCTTTATCTCCTGCGCTGACGACAGAGGAAAAAGCCGCAGAGGTGGAAGTGCGCATCCTGCCGGAGAAAGGGGCAGTCCATGACTTAGCGACTTCGTCGTGGAGCTCAGGGAGGAAGGGGGCGGCCCTAGACCTAGACGGGGCTTCGTCCTTCTTGAGAAAGCGCCCGTCGAGTCTGTTGCGCGGCGGCAAAGCAGGCGCCTCCCACTCGAGGCCGATGCACTCCACGGCCTGGGTGAGCAGACGCATCAGCTCAGCCTCAATGCCGGGTCTCTTTCCAGAGGGTTGGCTAGATACGTCAGCGGGGGGGAGGTCCACAGAGCTCGCCCAATCCTCGCTATCAGAAGCCACAAGAGAGCATACCTCAGCAGGTTCGTCCAACTCGGGAGCGGAAGCGGCGGCAGACGGCGGGCGCTGTCCGTCCGGGAGCGACTCAAGTGAAGCCGGCGAAGCAGGCGGGCGAACCGGCGAGCTTTGGCGGGCTGGAGAAGGCTCGGGAGCGCGCTGGGCGCGACGCTTCTTGCGGCGCGGCAGAGAAGGCTGGGACGCGGGCTCAGAGAACGACGCCAGGCGAGTCCTCAGAGTCACCATGGGCAGAAGTTCGCAGTGCGGGCATCCACCATCCGCGAGCGCGATAGCCGCGTGCTCATGACCCAGGCAGGACACACAGATGACGTGACGGTCCTCATCACTGAGTTGGGCGCGCACGAGCCACAGAAAGGCATCTTTAAAAAGACGCAGCTCTTTTAGAACAGAGAATGGGTGTTGCGTCACGTAAGCAAACACACACACACTTAGCAGAGTAAAAGGATATAGTACGCCGGAAAGCGCAGCAGGTACGGCGGTTGAAGGCGGCTGGGCCAGCGACTTCAGAAATGGCACGTCCCGCTGATAAGGCTACAAGTCAACGGCGCGGCTTCTCACTCTGGATCCAGCGATGCGTGAGCTTCGCGTGAAGAGTAGAAAAATCAGAGGAAATACAGCTATCGAGGGGGTATTTATAGGGCGAGACCACGCCTCTACTGGCGGGACATGACGAAATGGGCGCGAAGCGTCCCCATTCGTCATTACGTCACGCAGTGCCTCACCTCGATAGGCTGCAGCTTTTCCAGCAAGGCAGCCAATGGGCGCGTGAGCCGTCTCGCCCTTGTCTGCTTGCTGCTGCAAAGCGTTTTGCATGTTTAAAATTAAGGATAATTTTTGGCTTCAATATCTCGAGGAAAAGAGTTTTCCCCATAGCGTAAGATATTACGCAGTACGAGAGATACTCTCGTAAGAGAACTGCATTGCAGGGATGAGATGCTTCATTTTTTAAAGAAAAAGTTTAATAATTACACCAAATGGAAAAATAATTTTCTTAGAATTTAAATATACATCTATACTGTACATTTTACACTTTCACAATGCATTGAAAAAATTCTCATTCAACAACAAAGCACTTTCTTAAGGGTTTAATGATATCAGAATGCAGAGGGAAAAAGCTTTTCATTCTAATTTCATACAAACTGCAATCATTCACACAATAGCCTATATACAGTATAAATTACAAATATGGTTTGAAAACTTTCAAGTCTGTTTGACCAAAAATACATAAACCGTAACACTGACAATACAACAATGTTAAAATTGAGAAGGACATGATTTTCTCTCGACATAATTTTCTCTGGGTACTGTGAACATACTTTCAGAAGCCTAGACTCAAGACCAAAATACATATATTGACCACGCACAAATTCTGTGCATCAACATGGCAAGGTGTCCCCAAAAGTGTTTGGCATCCTTAGGCAGCCAATGTCCGCGTTTTCTCAGCACAGAAAGGAGCTCATCTACAGATGTCCATGTTGTTTTGTTCCGAACCGCCCATTTCGCCAAATCACTCCTTAAGTCACTGATTTCATCTGAAGAGGAGCCTGTTTCACTTTCACTGCTGTACTGCTGGTCATCCAGATCAAGATTCTCAAGATTACTGTCAGCAATACTTCCTCCACAATCTTCTCTCAGAATTGGTGGTTGCACAAACACCAGCCTGGGCAGAAACAAAAGAATGATCCTCAGAGTCACTACTAGAAAGCGCCATTGCAAGCAATTCTGCATTTTGCATAAAAAAATGAAGATTTTCCATCTTCATTTTTTATGGTACGCCATCTATATAAAAAAAAAGTATGAATTTCATATGCTATAACTAGAAAGTACAGGACACTGATAAAACTATTTCGAAAATTGTCTAAAAATATATATAATATTTTGGGCTGATTAATCTTTCCCACAGTGGGAATGGGATTGTAAAAACCAGTCGATCAAAATTGAATTACTTCTAGTTTTGTTAAAGTCTGTGTAAAGTAAAATTTGAGAATTTGTGAATTGTAAACGCATAAATGTTAGAAATGCATGTGAACTACATAATACTTGATGGGGGAGTTATACTGTTAAACAGTTTTTCACCATTTTTTTATGAGCAGGATTTATTGGGCAGGGGATCAAAAATTATTAAAAGTTTAGTTAGAAAGCCAGATTCAGACATATCCCTGACTTTTGATTCAACTAAAACAATAATATGGATAATATAATGCTTTGAGTGACAGCATGAGCTCCGCTGTTTGCAGTAACATCAACTCGTCTTAGTTAAGGGAATAACATAGTTTAAAGGATAATTCCGGTATTTAGCACTTTGAGTCTATTTTCTAGTTTGTTTTGGATGAACTAGAGTAGTGGACTTAGAAATTTTGACAATGGGTCCTGTCTCGACAATTTTAGAATCGCCTCTGAGCGCTTCAGAGTGGCTGTCTACGAGCAAACTGAAACATGTCCTTAAAACACTTAACGTTCGTTTTCAAAACTGTGCAACTCACAGAGTGGTTAGTGGTGTTTGTTGATGATTAAAAACAAATATATCGGCGCAATGTATGCTTTCAATCCGTGTTATTTACTATAGTGGAACTATTTTTTCAGATACCTCACAACCGCGTATAAACTTCCGCTCGATATTTGAGTCTGAAGCGTTAGCACACTCCCGACCACTAGATGACGACAACCACTTTGCCGCAGTTGCTCTGCTCACGCTAGCCTTCTGAGAGACGGAGAACTGAGCGAAAAGACTACAACCAAATGTAAACAGACCCTTTCCGTTTCCGGTAGCGCAGTAATATCAACGAGCACTGAGCACTCCAACAGACATCAATGGAATTTTAAGAAATGGCAAATAAAACACGACAGAAACTGTATTTCGCTACGCTACTTGTTTTGGAACATCAACGAACACCACTAACCACTCGGTGAGTGTCACAGTTTTGAAAACGAACGTTAAGGGTTGTTTTAAGCACATGTTTGTGCATGCCCATAGACAGCCACTCTGAAGCACTCAGAGGCGATTCTAAAAGAGTCAAAAAGTCGAGACAGGACCCATTGTCAAAATTTCTAAGTCCACCACTCTAGTTCATCCAAAACACACTAGAAAATAGACTCAAAGTGCTAAATACCGGAATTATCCTCTAATATGAAAAAAAAAAAAAAAAAACGGTGGAGTATCCCTTTAAGAAAATTATGCAAAATAGATGTGCATGGCCAGTGAAAAATAATTCTGGACCCAATTAACAAACCTTATTTTTTAATTCCGACTAATATCGGTTTCATGCTGTAAAATGCAGGACTCACTGTGAGTTGGATGGTTTCTCTGAGAAAACTCAGAGCACGAAGTCTCTCTCTTTGCTGGGCTCGAAGAGGGATGGCACGATGATGTAGGCTACTCTCCGGCCGGCAGACGAAAGCATGAGCTCTCCTCCCGCAGGTTGATGAAGAGCTCAAAGCGAGCGCTGGACACGTGACTGAGCAAGAAATCTCGCTTCAGGTGCATGGCCGACCTGCCCGTATACTGAGCGGAGAAACACACACAACATCAACTGAGGGTCGAAACTCTGAGGGTCAAAACTCACAATCTAAAATTCACAGTCATTCAAACGGCCTTTCATCGTACCTCATTTATTGACGCAAGGGAGCCACCGAGCACTGCCCCCACTGTTTAGGGAAGAAATAATACAAATTAAATAAATACAAAAATAAAAAACTTTGTACCTTTTATAGTTAGCAGAATAGATAGCAGAACATTACAATCTATAATTGCTCTTTAAAGCATTAAAATCACAAAATTAAAAGTTAAAATATCTAAAGTAAAAGTACATTTTAGTTGCTATGAGACACACACATTAACTTACCGGTGGTAATTTGGACTAATTTGCTTACAGTATTTTATTAGCAGTAACTAACCCCTTTACAGTGCAATTATAAAAATACATGTAGGTTTAAAATTCTACAAAAGGCACATACTCTGTGCAATGAGCCACACTAGATGTAATGCAGACTTTTAAACATGAACATTACTCCTCTGTTAATATGCGCATAGTTTGTTACTCAGACGCAAAAGTGTGCTGAATGAAATAAAACGGTACTAGCCAAAACCACCACACAGTTGCTTTAAGTGTGAGTTAGATGTACTAATTTTATTAGACAATGCCACGATTATAGCCTATAAATCAGGATTTGAGTATAGTAAGAGGTTAAACAATGTATCCTTTATTAATGAGTCGTGTTTACTATTTATACTTGTTTTATGTATCACAACAGAAAATATAATGTCATCATAAATATGTAAATAATTATGTGACGTCACATGTCATATATATGAAGATTTCAGACGCAGAAGCCTCTAAAAAATGCCAATTGTAATTTTCTTGTAAAATTTGTATTTTTATCAGTGTAGGTTCAGTTATTTCATTTTAAATAGCAATGAATAGGTTATTTTCTGGAATTTACCACTGCCTCTGATGTCTCTATAACGTTAAATGTTAAAGATAATTCTGATGATATTGTAATGACCTGGCAGTCAGCGTTAGCAGCTGGGTGCATTATGGGTAATTGTTTATTGGGAGTTGATTTATGTGTTATTACAGTAAAATCTTTAAGTTTTTGTGATAGTAAAACTATGTGTGTTAATGTTTAAGTTAGATCAGATGTTCTTGGTTCATTTACTGCCTAATGTAAAAATGTGTCTCTCACCGTCACGGAGAGAGACGTGTAAGGCAATAGGGCCTTGCCTGAGTAGTTATTTCTGTGTTCTTAATTAAAAGAGGAAAAAGACAGTATCACTGCCTCCTGTTGGTTTATTTAACCAATGCTCCACCTGTGGAAACACTCTGGGTCGTGCGGTGTATGGGACATGAGTGTTCATATCTCGTGTTAGGAATTAGCTTAGTAAAAGTGTAAATAGCGTAATTTAGCTCCGGTTATACCCACGTTTTATTTGATAACTACCAGTTATTACAGTGGTGTCAGAAGTGGGATTCAGAAGTCGTTTAAAAGACGCCGTTTAAAAGACGCCGTTATGGAGCAAAGTATAGGCGAATTAGAGCGTGCCATTCACGAGAACAGCATCATGCTAGAGCGTCTGACGACGCGGAGGAGCAGGGCTCCGCACCAGCCTGACGGTGCCAGCATTCACCGGGCCGTGAACCATTCTCCTGGTCGCAGACAGAACGAACTTCCGGTCGTCTCACCGACACTCCAAATTAATGGCCGACCGGGCGCCCTCACACGTTCGCCCGCTAAGCTGCCACGATATAGCGGGTTGACGCCCCTGGAGCCCTACCTGGCACAAGTCGACCTAGCCGCTCTCCACGATGGATGGAGCTGTGAGGAGACAGCGATTCACTTGGCTCTCGCCTTGGAGGGTGCCGCGCTCCAGGTCCTTATCGATCTGTCTCCTGAAGAGCGGCGTGATCTCCAGGCCCTCACTGCTGCTCTCAACCGCCGCTTCGGGCAGAGAACCTCCGCAGAACAGAGCAGGGAGGAGCTAACTAACCGACGTCGATGTGAAGGAGAAAGTGTGGGTGCTTTCGCCGCTGACATCCGGGTTTACGTCCGGAAGGGCTACCCTACCTTCCAGGCCGCAGCGAGGGAAGAGCTGAGCCTCCATGCTTTCCTGCGGGGTCTTACACCTGAGCGGCTCCGCCAACATGTCCGCCTTTTGTCACCTCGAGATCTCAGTGAGGCGCTGAGAGAGGCTGAGAGAGCTGAGGAGGTGCTACAGGCTCGGCCGGCGACAGGTCGATCTCCACTCCAGCGCCATCTGACGAGAGCCGCCGAACGGGAGGTGGACGTGGCCCGATCTGAGGAGGTCAGTCGGGTTCAACCAGCAGAGACCCCCTGACGGAGGACGAGGCTAGACCGCTGCTACCGCTGCGGAGAACCGGGGCATTTTTCCAGGGACTGCCCTGCCCCGAGCCCCCGGCCCCGGGCAACGTCACCCCCGGGAAACGACCTCGGAGTGAGGCAGTGAGGGGACCCTCACCCCGTTCTTCAGTACCCCTCCACAACGACTGCCCTACTGTGGGACGCTGCGGGTCTGCCAGAGGACTTTACCTGGACTGTGTTGTTGACGGGCAGCCCTGCAGCGCCCTGGTGGATACGGGGTCCACCATTTGCTTGCTGCGAAAAGGACTGTTGTCTGGAACGGCCGGTCCTCTTCCGGAGGACTGGACCCCCCAATACCGAACTGCTCACCGTCACGGGTGAAAGGACAGTAATGCCTGGAAAGAAACTGTTGTCTGTGGTGGTGGGGATTAGCCAGACGAGCCACGAGTTCTGGCTCGCTGATATCAGAGATGAGTGCATTGTTGGCTTGGACTTGTTAACACACTGGGGAGCACGTGTTGACGTGCCGAGGGCCGCCCTATGCCTAGGTAATGAGACCGTGCCGCTCCGATTGGGCCGGAGCCGTCATGGAAAAGCTCCGACCCCCAAACGCCACACGAGAGCTGCAGAGACTCAGGGGGAACCCCGGGGGAGTATTGCAGCCCAGACCAGTACATCTCCGCCACTAACACCGCATGCTCCATCCGCCCCCCCGTCACCTGAAACTGTTGTTGCTGTTGAGGAGTTGAGCATCTGAGCACACCGCAGCAGGAGCAGTTACAACGCCTATTGGGAGACTTTATGGACATTTTTGCAGCCCGTGAGGAGGACTGTACCAGAACAGCTTTGGTGCAGCATCACATTGACACTGGCCCTGCTGCCCCCATTCGCTTGCGTCCCCATAGACTGCCTCTCGCCAAGCGCCAGGCTGCTGAAGAAATGATCCGAGAAATGGCAGCTAACGGCATTATTGAGCCCTCGGACAGTCCCTGGGCTGCACCTATGGTCATGGTGCGGAAGAAAACTGGAGGGTGGCGCCCTTGTGTGGACTTTCGGCGACTAAATGCGGTCACCCGCAAGGACTCATACCCTCTGCCGCGCATTGATGATGCATTGGATTATGTAGCTGGATCCTGTTGGTTCAGCTCTTTGGACTTGCGCAGTGGGTATTGGCAAGTGGAGCTGGCGGCAGAGGCCCGGCCCAAAACGGCATTTACAATAGGGCAAGGACTGTGGCAGTTTAAAGTGATGCCCTTTGGACTGTGTAATGCCCCAGCCACCTTTGAGAGGCTGATGGAGCGGGTCCTTAAAGACATTCCCCGCACCCGCTGTGTGGTTTACTTGGACGATCTGTTGGTCCATGCCAGAGACTTTGACCAGGCTGTCCACAATTTACGGGAGGTCCTGACAGCCATCCGTAGCGCTGGGTTGCGGTTGAACCCGGCCAAGTGCAACTTGCTCACCCGCCAGACGCAGTTCCTGGGACACGTGGTCAGTGAAAGCGGGGTGGCTACCGACCCAACAAAGGTGGCCGCGGTGAGGGACTGGCCCCCACCAACCAACATCATTGAGCTGCGGAGCTTTCTGGGCCTGGCTTCCTACTACAGGAGGTTCGTCAGAGACTTTGCAACCATTGCCAGCCCCTTACATCAGCTGACAAACAAGGGCCGGCGTTTTGGGTGGTCTGAGGACTGTGCTGAGGCCTTTCGACAGCTAAAAGCGGCTCTCATCGACGCTCCTGTCCTAGCCTACCCTGATCCCAATCAAGCGTTCCTTGTAGACACTGATGCCAGTAACGTGGGGGTTGGGGCCGTACTATCCCAGAGGGGGGAGAATGGAGAGCGAGTGGTAGCCTACTATAGTTGCAGCCTCAGTCGCCCAGAAAGAAATTACTGTGTCACCCGGCGGGAGTTGCTAGCGGTGGTCCTGGCAGTCCGTCACTTCAGGCCCTACCTCCTGGGCACCAGGTTCACACTGAGGACAGACCACGCTAGCCTCACTTGGATGCTGAATTTCCGCCAGCCAGAGGGTCAGGTGGCAAGGTGGCTGGAGATCCTTCAAGAGTACGACTTCGAGGTTCAACACCGACCAGGGCGGCAGCATGCTAACGCTGACACACTCTCCAGACGTCCATGCTTTGCTGACGAATGTCGGTACTGCAGTCGCCAGGAAGAACGATGTCTGGGGCCATCGTCAGCAGCAGTAAGGCCAGGTGACACCTGTGGGGATGGGGAGCCGTTCACCACCGAGCAGCTGAGGCAACAGCAGGCGAATGATCAGGTACTGATGAAGGTCAGGGGCTGGTTAGAGGCCCAAACATGTCCGGACTGGCCAGCCGTGTCCTCCCAGGGGCCCGAGATCAAGACGCTTCATTCTCAGTGGGGCAGCCTGGAGCTCCACGAAGGCGTGATCTATAGGCGGTGGCAGGCGCCGGGTGGGGGGATCGACCGGTTGCAACTCCTGTTTCCCCACGCTCTGCGGCCAGAGGTCCTCCGTTGGGTTCATGGGGCAGCGGGAGCCGGCCATTTCGGGAACTCCAAGACAGTGCGGCGGCTGCGGCAGCGTTTCTACTGGCCGGGATGTCGGCAAGATACAGAGCTGTATGTTCATTGCTGTGATATTTGCACGGCACAGAAGGGACCCAGTCAACGCTCTCATGCGCCATTACAGCAGTACTTAGTCGGGGCACCTATGGAGAGGATTGGGGTGGACATCTTGGGTCCATTTCCCATCACAGATGCCGGCAACCGTTTTGTCCTGGTCGCTATGGACTATTTTACGAAGTGGCCTGAGGCGTATGCAGTGCCGGATCAGAGTGCTTCCACCACGGCGCAGCGACTAGTGGACGAGATGTTTGCCCGGTTTGGGGTGCCGGACGAACTTCACAGTGACCAGGGGCGTAACTTTGAGAGCCGGTTGTTCAGTGAGGTGTGCCAGCGATTGGGGGTGAAGAAGACAAGAACCACTCCCCTCCACCCGCAAAGCGATGGACTCGTTGAGCGGTTCAACCGTACCCTGGCCACCCAACTTGCCATCTTGACCAGTCAGCACCAGAGAGACTGGGATCAGCATCTGCCTCTGGTCCTGTGGGCATATAGGACAGCTGTGCAGGAGTCGAGTCAGTGCACACCGGCGGCGCTGATGTTTGGGAGGGAGCTCCGCACGCCGGTGGACTTGGTGTTCGGGTCACCCCCCGAGCCAGAGATTGCTGGCGGACCAGAATTGGATTACTTCAGGAAATTGAAGGAACGTCTGAGCACGGTCCACCAAATGGCCAGGGAGGCTCTAGGGGACGCTGGAGCCCGCCAGAAACGGGCATACGATGCCCGGGCCCACGGGCCTACGATTGGGCCCGGGGACAAAGTGTGGGTGTTCTGCCCCCAGAGGAAGCGGGGGTTGTCACCCAAACTGACTCATCATTGGCAGGGACCTGGGGAGATTTTGGACAAAATTTCCGAGGTGGTCTTCCGGGTCCGAATGCCTGGACGGGGTAGACGGGTGGTGCTTCATAAGGACCGACTGGCACCGTACCACCCACTGGTCCCAGAGCAAAAGACTGATGGAAGCCACAGTGGCTCCCCAAAATCCCCTCCCAGCGCCGAAACGGACAATAATGGACTCAAGGCTGAGCCTGGCGCTGGCGGTAGAACACCGGGGAGGTCAAAGCGTGTTCGACGCCGGCCGGGACATTTATTAGATTTTGTTGTGGGAGATTAGGGTTGTGGGGACACTAACCCTCTTGGGTGGGGGTTATTGTAATGACCTGGTTTAAGTTTTTGTGATAGTAAAACTATGTGTGTTAATGTTTAAGTTAGATCAGATGTTCTTGGTTCATTTACTGCCTAATGTAAAAATGTGTCTCTCACCGTCACGGAGAGAGACGTGTAAGGCAATAGGGCCTTGCCTGAGTAGTTCTTTCTGTGTTCTTAATTAAAAGAGGAAAAAGACAGTATCACTGCCTCCTGTTGGTTTATTTAACCAATGCTCCACCTGTGGAAACACTCTGGGTCGTGCGGTGTATGGGACATGAGTGTTCATATCTCGTGTTAGGAATTAGCTTAGTAAAAGTGTAAATAGCGTATTTTAGCTCCGGTTATACCCACGTTTTATTTGATAACTACCAGTTATTACAATATGTTATGAAAACATCTGCCAATATTAGTCTAATTAAACTATTAATTGCTCAGACAACTTGCAAAACAGTAAAACTAACATGAAAAAGAATCGTGATAATATTGTGAATCATATTTAAAAAATAATTTATAATAAACTCGATTGGATATTGTTTTCCATATCGCCCATCTCTTTCATGCTCTTTCCCTTGGCCAGTCTCGCTTCGAATCTCGCGATATTACCGTGAATGGACAGTAGTGATGACGACGACTGTTAAACGGAAAAATTAGCTTATCGAACGTTACACTTTTGGTTCCTGATTTTTTAAAATCTATGTACACACGTATGTCTTCTCCCTGAAAATCGACGTAGCAACCGCAAAAGCACAAAACGACACTGAAGCGGCACGAGTACTTAGGCCTCAATCGACATCTGTAAAAGCAGGCCTCCGCGACACAAAAGTGGAAAATCATTTCCTGAATATCGAGTTAGGAAATTCATTCAACAAACTGCATTTACAATTTTCCAAGCACTGGCATGCATTTAACTCATGACCTTGCATATATTTGTGAAATCAGACTTACCTTTTAGGTCCAGCGCCCTCGCAGACCTTCTTTCGTGCTCTGCTTTTCTCTTGACCAGTCGCGATCAGAAAGACGGCCAGGATAACGGTCATATTTTCAAAATTAAATAGGCGCGCACAGTTTCATTGGCCAGTTTCATGAATGACAGACAGGTTAACCAATCATGATCAAAGCAAATAAGGTTATAACCAATAGGAATTGTTTCAGTGTGGTAAAGCAGCGCAATATGTTTTAAAATATTTATATCAGAAGGTTCATGATAAAAATGTAACATTATAATAAAATAATAATAATGATCTTAATAATAATTTAAAAGGCAGAAATTATTTATTCTGTACATACATTAATTGATTTAACATAGATCTTGAAAAAAATCAAAGTTGATTTATAAGTGTTTTTTTTTACCCTTTTTCAACCATTTAGCATTAAACATTATTTCAACGTAGTTTCAACATTGAAACAACAACTGACATTATTTCAACCATATTTCAACGTTGAAGGTTGGTCATGTACTGGTTGGTTTTCAACCATTTAGCATTAAACGTTGTATCAATGTTGTTTCAACGTTGAAACAACAACTGACATTATTTCAACCATATTTCAACGTTGAAGGTCGGTCATGTGCCGGCTGGGATACGTCATAACAGTGTGAGGACGACAGCGCCAGCCTAATGTATCTTTAAATAAATCGTTTAAAAAATATATTTATAATAATGTTCTTTTAAACTTTGAAACGTTCTAAAACACAAAAGTAGCGCAATGCCTTGCCACGCCCACTTCCGGCATCAGACTGTTAGGCTGGCGCTGGTTATTATTGGATTTTCTCACAAATGCAGATGAGTAACTTCTCTTCTAAAACAGCAGATGGCGCTAAAATAGGGGATTAATTTAGCGCTAGTCTCCCGGGAGAAGCACTGATTTGAAACGCCCTTGCCTTTGCCTACAGCTGAGGAAAAAGTTACTGTCTTACTTTATTTAAAATAAACATCTTAAGGTTTTCTGTTGTTAAATGTTTATTACAAGATACATTAACAACAATTTAATTCAATTCAATTTAACATTTTTGAGGACAAAATGCCACATGAACAAAAGGTATTTTAAAGGTATTGTGATTTTACACAGATGAGACAACATATGAGAACGACAGAAATAGACTCGTTCAGTGTAGACACAATCACTAATTTAGTAATTTCGCAAGCGTCCAATGAAGAAAAAAATGTAAAAAGCAACATATCATGGCAGAGCTTTCAGCTTAGATTCCCAGATAGAGTGAACTTCACACATGAATGTTACGTAAATTGTATTGGCCTATTTTCAATTAAAAATTGTGAAATTAGTCAATTTTATTAGTTTGCCTGATTATTTATTGTTGGTCATTTAACATTTCTGTCTTAAAACAGCTGTCAATTATGAAATGTTTAGCTACGGTACTTGCATCTCACACTTATGACCATTAAAATATTATCTTGATGCTGTGGAATATCCTTGCAACACTAAAGTCGAGTTACTACTATATTAGGCAATTTCACAGAGGTCCAGACCTCATTGCTGGCTACAGCATGCTTTCCTAACCAGGCTTGACTTATACAGGTGAATAATGCAAAATCTCACCTAAGTCACCAAAAACCCTTTATAAAAATATAAAAATAATTGTGTACTGTAAATACATGAGGGGAGGTATTGGCACAATTTCACCTGTAGTAGGCTAAGTCAGTCTTACCAATAGTAACTTTTAACAAGCTTTGGAAGTTGAAAATATCTATTTTAAATGTTAAAAGTGAGCTATTTTTAAATAATAAATTATAGGCTACTTTTACCGCAGTTGGTGGAATTGCCAGACGCTCCCATGTACTGTGAAAGCGCGTCAAAGCATTCTCATGTATAAGTATGCAGCTAGCGCACATAGGTGATTTTGAATTAATATTTCATGTCGATATACAATGGTTACATAACCTGGTTCAACCAGACTCTCGTACATTTCATTTGTACAGAGAGTCTGGCCTCGCTCCATACATGGATTTCTCGGCGACGTCATCACTGCTTGCGCACGCAACCAGGGGGCAAAAGACCGGCGTTCTTCGTACCGGAGTAAAGGGTGGCATACTGGACAAAGGCAAAAGACCTTAACTTCAATTTTCAAAAATGAGTTATTGCCATATTTGGAACAATGGACATCAGTTTTATCATGTGGAGAAATATCTTGCGTCAATATTGTTATTTTCTGTTAAAAAATGTTATTTTTGCCATAACTTCCAAAAGCTGAGGGAAAGCAAAGGCAGAAGCCTCGAGTTACAATCTTTTAGCTTTGTTCCACTAACACAAACCAACCCAGATATAACTTAGATCGCAGCTTACCTTTTTTTTTTTTTTTTTTTTTAAAACATCCAATGAGAATACAAATCCATTGTTTAAATCCATCATGTGCCGGATGGCTAGCCTAATACTAGCAAAGTGCAAAGTTGTCCAGAGGTTGACAATCTATTCCAACTGTCGCTGTGGTATTAGGGTGACCAGAGGTTCGGGTAACACCAACCACTATGAAATTGTCCCGGTTAAACAGTTAAAATGCTGACAGCTAAACGGTGTAAACGTGTGACTGTATTGTAGAGGATTCCAACAGTCTGCCGTTAAAGCTATGAGCTAAAGACACAAACTAGCACTGTCGGAAAAACAACACAGACGTGAATAAAGGTTGCAATTTCTTAAAACTGGTTAAACTCGTGGTGCATTCATAGTAGTTGATGTAAAATACCCCTATCTCATCTGTTTTTGTCGTTTAACATAATTTTAAAGCTTTCAAAAAATAGTGAGATTTATTCAATATAAATTATTTTTTAATAATTAATGTTTTATAAGTCAAACTAATATTTACAAATTGCACCAGTATTAAATGTTACTAAAAATAACACTGAACAGGGGGTACAAATTGGCTATTAAAGTTATAGGCTAAGCCTATACTAGTAACACTTTACAATAAGGTTCATTAGTTAATGTATTAACTAACATGAACTAACAATGAACAAAACATTTGTTACAGTATTTATTTATCTTTGTGAAACTAACTTAGTCTAACATGATAATTCGTATGCATCACAGTAGGCTATGTCCGGATTTTGATTCGTAAACAGTTGGACGTTTTACATAATGTTATATTAATAAACACAAACAAACAGATCCAACACTGAAATTGCAGTTTATTATTGAGTCAACAAGAAATGACAAACAATGCGAAATCTACGTTAATTAATGTTCTTTTACAGAACTCGGCATAACAGATAGCGTTTTTTTGCCCCCTGGATGCGCGCGCATCCGGTATTGTTTGTATACAAGAAACCCGTGTATTGGGAAACGTTTACTTACGTAGGCGGGTTCTCTGTTCAAGTTCAAAACTATTGGATCTGCTCAGAGTCACTCAGGATCTGTCATAGCCAATCGCTAACGTGTGGTCCTGACGTATGTCATGCGCAGAAACCGGTCGGAAACAAGTCCGAATGATCAGAGGATTATTTTTACAATAGGATGTCTGTCAACGAGAGCTGCAGGTTTTGTTCATCTAGGAACAATTATTAATTCGAAATGTATATTTGACACTAAGGACAGTGATGTATTCATTCAACGGTCGAAGCTGTGTCTAATCATTAAAAATACACCGCTGCGGTCGTTTCGGATCTGCCGCAAATGCTGTACAGTGAATGATCTGTCTCTATCTGATTCTGCAGATGTGTAATAAACAACAATTTTTCATATTATGTCTTATTGTTTGTTAATTACCTTAATTAATTATGGTCTTCAAAGTATGTGTTTGTACATTTTTATGTATGACATAGTTTTTTATTAAAACAAACTAACTATTTCTATCTAAAACTGAAACTCAAATTATGGCTTTCAAAGTATATGTTTTCACATTTTTATTAAAAAAAAAAATACAACAAATTTTTATGATTTACAACATGTAAAACTGACACACAAACCATGGTCCTGCACAAATACACAAAGGGGCTCCAAGTGTTCTATTTAGCTCAAATTCTGAACAGTAAATTTAGTGATTCTTGTGATACTGACATGACTCCTGAGTGCATCTTCAACAACAGTTTAGCAGCTAGGACTCGGGGCTTCCGAACACCAGGCTAAATCGTCAGTCCAAAATGTCACGGTCATCGTGCACGCCGAGCTGCCCAGCACGAACTCCTAACTTTTCTGCCTCCTTCACTTGGTCCTCCATTAGTGCAACACGAGGGGAGACGACAACGGCTTTGCATCAGTATCGTTCGCCTTAGCTACCTCATTCACCACTAGCGGAGTGAGCTGGAAAATCAAACTTTTCCCGAATCCCGTGGGGAGGAGGGCCACAACATCATGGCCAGCAACAAAACTTAGCAAACATTGTTCTTGCTCCGGCTTTAAATTCTGAATATTCGGCAGTTTTCCAACAACAGACCGAATAGCTTTTCTCACGTCTTTCTCCGCTGCCATTACTGAACTCAAACTGACGCGCTACATCAACGTCATCGTTGTCAGCCACTCCCTCTATTCGCTGATTGGTCCTACAAAAAAATTATTTCTGGAAACCAAACTCTACAGCACATCCCAGACTTAGTACTGACAAGTACATGAAATTGAGCGGAAGTGCGTAGGAGGGCGTAGCCAGGCTAATGGTTATAATGGTTATAAAATTGTTAGCTGGGTACATACTGTTAAAACTAATCGATCATAGAACAGAAAGGGAAAACAAATGTCCGGTGAATACCGAACCTAACTTTATACCACGCTCAACCACCGTGCGTGCATTTCACGCATTTGTAATGGTTCCATTCAGCGGGGAGGAAAAGAAGGGAGGTTTGGAATGGCCCGCGAATGCCCTTGGTGCCGACCCTGGAGAGAAGTGTTACTAAGTGCTAATGTGGATTTCTGTCTATATATGTAATAAACATTTAACAAAAGAAAACCTTAAGATGTTTATTATAAATAAAGACAGTAACTTTTTTTCTCAGCTGTAGGTAAAGTCAAAGGGCGTTTCAAATCAGTGCTTCTCCCAGGAGACTAGCGCTAAATTAATCCCCTGTTTTAGCGCCATTGCACGTGAAGCGTTTTATAATGGTTTTCTAGGGGTGTTGTTCATAATCTGATGTAATGTTTGCCTCTATAAAGTATGCTTTATTAATAGGGTAGGCCTATATTATTGTGTACTAAATTTGGTGCTTCAATATCACTCTCATTAAGCGTCTTAAATACGGAAGAACGCTTGATTACGCTGCCGTTGTCTGTTTTAGCAGAATACTGCCATCTAGTGGTAGCAGGTTTTCTCAGACAGCTGTGTGTGGATCGTGCAAGGCAAAACCCGCGAAATGAAAGTCTCAAAATCCAAATGAATCAAATAGGATCGACTCAGAAACGAGTCAATGAATGCACGCGTGTCACCTGATCCACAAATGCACATCTTACTTGTTGCATGCACAAATTCTGGCCTACATTAATACAAAATCGAGGTTTTGTATTAACAACTATGTCTCTATTTGTACAAAATGCAGCACATTCATGTGATTTTGGATTTTGCACACACAAGTTGTATTGTATTAGTTTAAATGTAGTGACGCACATTTGTGAATTTGTCAAATAGATGGGTAGTTGTGCACACATTAATAATTAGCACCAGACCTATTCATTTGTAGTCGTTTGTGTGTGGGTTGTGAAATGCTTAAAAACCGCGAAAAGAAAGTCTCAAAATCCAAATGAATCAAATGAGATCGACAAAGAAAAGACGTCAATGAATGCACGCGCGTCACCTGATCCACACATGCACATCTTCTGTGTTGCATGTGCAGATTATGATACACTAATACAAAGGAAAACATTTGTATTAACAAAAATGTCTCTATTTGTACAAATTGCTTCACATTCATTCAATTTTGAATTTTGCACACGCAAGTTGAAAGGCATGGATTAAACATTTCTGCAACATGTATCAAGTTCATTGATTGTGTGCTTGCACGTGTTAATCATTTTGATACTATAATCATCCCATAACATGGGGGTGAGTAAATTATCAGCAAAAGTTTTTTAAAAAGTGAACTAATCCTTTAAAGGAGAAACTTTTTGGGGTTTCTTAAAAAAAATATACCGTTATAAGCCAGGATAAAACTGGTCACATTAGTAGGGTTTAAAATATAACAAATTAAATCAACCCTAAATGTATTCACAACATAAATTGGCAGCTGTTTCTTCAACAATACCACAAAATGAGTCGTTCAACAATACCAATTAAATGTGTCGTTCATATCTTTTAAGTGTGATAAAGCGTCATAGGTCACATGATAACGTCAACATGGCGTATGATGTCCGGATTTTTATTTATTTTTTTTTTTTATTGAATTTTAAGAATTACAATTTCAGTCAGGGGTACAATGATTAAACTAAATAAACAAACAAACATTAAAAGACAAACAAAGCATTGACAAACTTAAAAGTTAAACAAAAATGTGAAAATGTTTACATATAGATACGCACTTTGCAGCTTTCTTATTTTTCAAACCCAGTATTGTTTTTAGGTATTGTTGAATTTCTGCTCTCAAAATTAAAAACAAAGGCTTGTTTCCTCCAAATTTACATTTATGAATACTAAATTTAGCTAACAGAAGAAGCAGATTAATTAAGTAGTATTCCTTATGAAAAGATTGGTCATAAAGGAAAAAAACAAATAACACATTTTTAAAGCAGAGTTGAAAGCTGGGCATGATATGAGCCTTAATAAAGGAGCAGAAATCTGACCAAAAACAAACTGAATGAGGACAACTCCAAAATAAATGATAAGATGTTTCATCATGTAGATCACAAAATGTATCAATATCACAATTAAATCTGTTCACAAGATAATGATTACATGGGTAATATTTATAAATCAGTTTAAGAGAAATTTCTTTGATTTTGTTTGTGACTAAATATTTATGAGGAAGTTTCCAGATTTTATTCCATATCAGATTATCAGCACAGCCATTCCAAAATGATATAACAGCAGGTCTGGAGACAATATCCCTTTGAAACAAAGCCCGTACACAACGGTTATTATTTTTAATATAGGAAAGAGAAAAACAGATACGGCCAACTTCAGTGTCAGCAAGATCCAATGAGTATGGAGATGGCAAAGGGCAGGTATTTTTAGACCAGAGGGAACAGCATCCATAACCACAGCACAATCTTTAGGAGTAACTGGAATATTATATTTAGAAAGAAATTCAGAATAGGTCAACATAAGTCCTTCATGGTTATACAGTTGGCTAACAAAAACGATATCATTACAAAACCAGTTCATAAGAAATAAAGATTTAGATTTATACAAAATATACTTATTATTCCAGATAAAACACCTGTTTGGGGAGAAATTGTGTTTATAGATTAAATTCAAGGAAAGAAGCATCTGTTTGTGAAAATTAGATAGTTTTAGAGGAAGTTTGGCAATTCTGTAGTCACAAAGCAAAAGGAATGGAAGACCACCAACTTGTGAAAAGATAAAGTGAGGTATGATATTCCAGATAGATGTTGGGTTTTTAAGAAATTGCTTAATCCAGTTAACTTTGAAGGTGTGATTAAGGGTGGTAAGTTCAGGAAGTTCAAGAAGTTCAGGCCTCCATTTTCAATTGAGTTCATAACCACAGATTTCTTTATATAATGGGTTTTATTTTTCCATAAGAAGTTAAACAGTATTTTATCAATCATTTTACAAGTATTATCATTAACTGCTAAGGAGAGCGCTGCATATGTAAGTCTCGAGATGCCCTCTGCCTTTGTGATCAGTACTCTCCCCCTCAAAGATAGGTCTCTCAGTAACCACTGATTTAATTTTTTCTTTGTTTTGTCAATGACTGGTGAAAAGTTAAGCTTACATCGTTCCTCTTCATTCTTTACAATCTTAATACCTAAATATGTGATTTCGTCTTTAATGGGAATATTACAAATTGACAGAAGATTGCTGTTTTTAAGAGACATTAATTCACACTTATTTATATTCAGATAAAGCCCTGAAGCTTTAGAGAATGTATGGACAATTTTAAGGGCTAAAGGTATTTCTCCTGCATCTTTTAAAAAAAGAGTGGTATCATCTGCCAATTGACTGATGATAAATTCACTGCCAGCAGCAGTGATACCTCTTAAAGGGCTCTGTTTAATATGATCTGCAAGAAGTTGTGTACAAAGTAAAAATAAGTATGGGAATAGGGCATCCCTGTCTGATACCACGATTGAGATTGAATCTGGGTGAGGTGCCATTACGCAGCTTGATTGAGCAATTTGCATTAGAATATAAAGTTTTAATGGAATTAATAAAGAAATCACCAAAATCAATTTTTTTTAGGGCCGAATATAAGAAATGATGTTCAACAGTGTCGAAGGCCTTATGGAAGTCTAAGAAAGAATGAAACTCTCATCTGGGTATAGATGTGGGTAATCAACAAGGTCTAATACCAAGCGAATATTATTTGAAATATGTCTATTACGCATAAAACCTGACTGAGTGTCATCAATAATAGAGTCCAAAGTTATCTTAATTCTAGAAGCTAATATAGAGGCTAAAATTTTATAATCATTATTAAGTAGGGAAATTGGTCGCCAATTGTCTAAAATTAAAGTGTCTTTTTTTGGTTTTGGAATTAATATAATTAGGCCTTGTGTCAGGGTAGGCGGGAGTTTGCCATAATCAATGCATTGTAAGAAAAGATTTAAAAGAAAAGGAGAAAGTTCTTCTGAGAAGGTTTTATAGAATTCGGAGGTTAAACCATCTACACCAGGGGATTTATTAAGCTTGAGCTCTGTAATAGCTTGAAGGACTTCCTTTATACGTATAGAACTATCACAATGTTCTTTTTGATCTTCATTTATAGTTTTCGAATTAGTAAGACTATCTATAAAAACAGAGGAATCATTTTCATTAAACCTTGACTTGTAAAGAGTGCTAAAAAAGTTTGAACAGTAATCTGCAATGTCCTTTGAGTTATGTGTTATCATGCCATTAATATTCAAATGCAAAATTGTATTTGTTTTTGCATGGAATTTTTCTAATTGAAAGAAATATGCCGAATTCTGTTCACCTTTTTCCAACCATCTCTGTCTAGATCTAATGAAGGCCCCCTCTGCCCTCCTTTTATAAATATCATCTAATTGGCTTTGAAGTGTGAATAATTCAAGGTATTCATTATCCAACAAATTTGGAGGAGATTTATTAGTAAAAGCCGTAATTTTAGAAACGATCGTCTCCTCTTCAAGTTTTTTAGCTTTAGATAATAAACTGCCAAATTTTCTAAGAAATTTACAAGCTTCAAATTTAAATAACTCCCAATTAGTGCAATAGTTATTACTAATCTTAGCTATATTCCAATATTGTGCAATCAAACTGCGAATGGTCATCTTTACAAATTCATGTTCCAATAATGACTTATTGAGCTTCCAATAAGAGTTATAGTTGTTGGAGGAAGGAGAGGAATGTAAAGAAATGTTGATAGACACTGCTTTATGATCTGTTAATGGCGTGGGAAGAATATTAACAGAGATATCTTCTGTATGTAAATTGCATGGAGTTAACCAGTAGTCTATACGAGACATAACGGTACATGCCTTATTCTTCCACGTGAAAGAACTACCAGGGAATTTCTCTCTCCAAATGTCTTTAACACCAAATTTCTGCATGAAGGCCTTCAGTGTGGAGTTCTGATAATTTACACTACGAGGTGGCCATCGGTCAAGGGAGTTGTCTAAAGTGATATTAAAATCTCCTCCTATTATAATAAGCGAATTTGGGAATTTAGATAGACAGTGTGTAATTTGACTCTCTAATTTTTTGATTAAAGCATCATTTTCAATTTTAGAGTTGTACCCATAAAACTGTATAATAATTGTAGTCACCAGATCTAGTTTAGTAACTAAAATAATGAAATGACCAAGGGGATCCCCTTCAGAAAATAAAATATCCCCGGAAAATTTGTTTTTTAAAATTGCAACACCAGCTGTACGCTCAGACCCATGAGCAAACCAAGCATCATTACCCCACTGAGCTTTCCAGAAATTTATATCTTTGGGAGTTGAATGAACTTCTTGAAAGAAACAAAAGTCGGATTTCTGCTGTTTAGCAAATAAAAACAAAGCTTTTACGTTTAACATTAAACCTTAAACCCCTGAGATTAAGTGTAACTAACGAAAATGACATGAATATATGATGAACAAAGGGAACAAGAACAATATTAGAAAAACTTCCATCCCCTTCAAACTGAAATAAAATAAGAATCAGCCTGGTTATGAAACTATAAATGTAACTGATAACATTAACCCACAATTAACTTGCATTAGGCAAGTAATAAACAATAGCATAAACTTACAAGTTGGCATAGAACAGGTCAGAAGAAAGTGTTCACATGACGCAAGATGAAAATCACTTGAATTGACAAGGGTGACTGCACTTCTTTCCCGCCAATGAAAACGCAGTAGGGGTTCAATCTTCAGCTGGCTGGCAGGAGCCGCCACTGACAGGTCACATGACCTGTTGGCTGGCTGGCAGCTGCCAGTCTGAGCCTGGAATGTCACGTGACCTGTCAGTGGCTGGCTGGCAGCTGCCAGTCTGAGCCTGGAATGTCATGTGACCTGTCAGTGGCTGGCTTTTCAGAAACCATTGATTTTTGACAGTTATTGTGTTCTGTGTTCCTCCCTTTCTAGCTCATTTATTATGCATATGTTGATATGATTATGTTCTTTAGTATGATTGATGTTTTGGGCACTGTTATCCCAATATAACCAGTCAAATGGCCGTGATCCGACTGGCAGCGTACAGACACTTGCTGTCGACGCTCATCCAGTCAGTCGCGGCTGATACTGCGAGTATAACGCGTTGGCCTGACACTCTCGCTGCAGAGAAATAAATTGTTTTCTTATTGTGAATAGAATGTCATGCCTAATTTATTCTTGTGTATAATTGATGTTTTGGGTAATGTTATCCCAATATAACCAGTCAAATGGCCGTGATCCGACTGGCAGCGTACAGACACTTGCTGGACGCTCATCCAGTCAGCCGTGGCTGATACTGCGAGTATAACGCGTTGCCTGACACTCTCGCTGCAGAGAAATAAATTGATTTCTTATTATGAATAGAATGTCATGCCTTTATTCTTGTGTATAATTGATGTTTTGGGCACTGTTATCCCAATATAACCAGTCAAATGGCCGTGATCCGACTGGCAGCGTACAGACACTTGCTGTCGACGCTCATCCAGTCAGCCGCGGCTGATACTGCGAGTATAACGCGTTGCCTGACACTCTCGCTGCAAGAAATAAATTGTTTTCTTATTATGAATAGAATGTCATGCCTTTATTCTTGTATATAATTGATGTTTTGGGCACTGTTATCCCAATATAACCAGTCAAATGGCCGTGATCCGACTGGCAGCGTACAGACACTTGCTGGACGCTGTATCCATCTATTCACAGAGTAGCAGCTTAGGCCTAACAGTGAGTGACTCTTTGTCTATTGTTCCCTAATGGTTAAACACTTTCACTAATTATATAAATATATTCAATAACTATATTGTGAACTACATGTAACATGACCCACAAGGGGTAAATAATCAGGCGCAAGGCGGTTGTGCAATTTCCATCAATAGGCACATTTTTTATTCAAATAATTCAGCAGTTAAAGAAAATAAGTCCTTAAAAGCAAATACCCACAAAATAATAAATGAAAACTAGAAACAAAAACAAAACAAAAACAAAAACAAAAACAAAAACAAAAACAAAAACCCACCGATGGCCACAGGTTACCTATATCGTGAAGGCAGTAGTCTTGAAAGTGCTCTCACCACAGCAAAACTCACAGCAATCACACTGCAACCCTAAAGGTAAAAATACAAATAAAGTGACCAACACCACGCGATCCCAGCCACCTCACCACCGCCATCCATTCAGTGAGGGTAACCAAGCAGCCATCACTGGGTTAAAAAGAAATCTACAAAAGGAAAGAAAAAACAAATTAACCGTGGGTAATGCCAGTAGGACAAACAAGTCAGCACCATTAGACCATCACTCTTATTTTACGGTCAAGGGTTTTCCCACTTGGTCCAGCATCAGACAAAATAATAAATAAACCAAAGAAAATTCAATCTAAAGTAAACGGTAACCGTGCATCCCTGTAAGGGAAAACACAATTAATTACAACAGAGAATTATATACAATATACAAAAACACAAAATAAAACCCAATATAAATTATGCACAGATAGAAAAGCATTATTAAAAGTTCCCTTTAATAAAACAGTACCTCAAACATCCAATATTTCTGACTGACACTCAGGCAACAATCAGTCAGGCAATAATCCGGCAAAAACACTAAAAACCAAAGACCAATAAAATTATTAAAACACAATCCTAAAAAAACAATTAGATAAAATAATAAAACTACTACCTCCTAAATGGTGTGTAACATATGCTCAGCTCTCCATGACGTTAACATAACTGCTTATCTGCTACAATCCTTCAGAAGGGCTCAATCTGTCATGACATGCACACATAACTCAATCGCAGCAAAAAGTAGTAAGAGCAAACTAATCTCTCTACTTACTAACCTTTAAAGATTTAAATGTGCCGCCTCCACAACACACACGACATCCACAACACACGATCAAGGAAAGGAAGTGAGGGAGCAAACAAACCTCACTACTTCCTTATATAGCGCTGGGGCTGATGGGACTTGTAGTGCCCCAACCCTGTCCCATTACAATCTACCCCCCAGATTAAAAAAATCGACGTCCCGTCGATTACATCAATACTACAACCAGGGGCGGAACATTACGTTCAAACCATTGCTGGACAGCCGCATCATAGGGAGAGCAACCTGGTCATTAATCTGGACTTCAGTAATAGGGACTGACCGAGGTAGACGATATGGGTTAGAATGACATCCAGCTGTTGCCCTCCCTGTACGCCTTACTACAGCTTCCTCCTGTTGTTGAGGCTGATGGTTCTCCGCATGATCTACTACTGAAGTACAGAAGTTGGTATTATCTTCCTGTGAAGGTGGAGACGTATTGACTTGGTCCTGGGCAGATACATCCTCAGGCGTTAGAGACAAAACTACCATGCCTTCGTCTCTTAAAGTTTCCTGATGGTCAAATAGATCTAGAAGTCCAGGATCATTTGAGGGAGTATAAGCAGGACGCAACTCACAACGATGAATGTGTCTAATATTACCACCTCCATCTGCAGGGGCAATAGCATACACAGCTCCATGTCCATCTGGGCACCGGACCACTTTATAGGGGTTGGATCCCAGGCATCCTGGATCTTATTCCTGCCTTTTATGTTATGGGCTCTCTGATACACAACTTGACCTTCCCTTAATTGTCCATGACGTACCTTAAGGTCGTTTGATCGGGCACGGTGTTCTGTGGCACATTGAAGGCGGGCTCGGGCCTTACTAAATATTTGTTCCAAATTATTTTTATGGTCCACCACCCAGTCTACTTCACTCTGGACATGGTTATCTAATCCCAACAGAAAGTCAACAGGTAAATGGGGCTTTTGTCCAAACATCAGGACGTAAGGGGAATATCCCGTAGACTGGTGATCTGTGGTATTGTAAGCATATACTACCTGAGCAAGATGGTCTGGCCAATGACATTTCTTCTCCGGAGGCAAAGTACGCAGCAAATCATGCATTGTTCTGTTAAAACGTCCGCATTGACCGTTCCCTTGCGGTCGGTAGGGCGTGGTACGAGATTTTGAAATCCCATACAGCCGGCATAATTCTTGAATCAGCCTACTTTCAAAACACCGACCTTGATCCGAATGAATTTGTCGTGGGACCCCGAATAGGTAGAACCAACGTTCCACTAGAACCCGTGCCACTGTTGATGCCGTTTGGTCTCTAGTTGGGATGGCTTGTGTAAACTTTGAAAAAACATCAGTCATCACCAGTACATTTTCAAGTCCATTTGATGCAGGTTCGAGCAGCGTGAAATCAATGGCCAGAATATCCAATGGCCTCTCTGCCATCAGGTGCCCCATAAAACTTCGTACTTTTGGTCGTACAACCTTGGCCAGGGTGCAGCGCTGACATTTCTTACACCATTCCTCAATGAATTTGAACATACCAGGCCAGTAACATCGAGATCTCACTAAACTTGCTGTCCGCTCGATTCCTTGGTGACCATGGTCATCATGCAAACCTATAAGGACTCTTTCCCTGAGAACAGCTGGTAACACAACCTGACGAGTTTCACGATGTTCCTCTTGGGGACAGAACCTCCGATACAGTATGCCCTCGATCTTGACCAACTTCTCCCACTGTCTCACCAACTCCAGCACTTCTGATGTTTCTGATCCCCTCTCCTGTGCATCTGGTGGCCTTTGACGATCCCAATAGACAAGGAATTGCCCAATAATGGGGTCAGTTGCTTGCAGAACACTAAGATTTTCTCTAGGCTGTTCGGGGAGGGCAGAAATTGTTTCGCTTACGACTACGCGTTGACCATCATGAACATGCTGATACAGTTCCTTTGGTAAACCAGTAGTCATAGCCAATTCAGCTACAGATGCAACATTTTTTCTAGACAAAGCATCAGCATTAACATGAGAACGTCCAGGCTTATACCTAATCTCTAAATCGAAGTCTGCAAGCTGGTTAGCCCATCGTTGTTCCAACGCTCCCAATTTCGCTGTCTGCAAATGACTGAGTGGATTATTGTCTGTAAACACCAGGCATTTCTGACCCAGCAAATACTCTCGAAATTTTTCGGAAACAGCCCATTTAAGAGCCAAAAACTCCAACTTCATTGAGCTGTAATTCTGCATGTTGCGTTCAGATGGTCGCAGACCTCGACTTGCAAACGCGACTGGTCGACATTTGCCTCCGTGTTCTTGAGATAAGACTGCACCCAAACCTTGATGGCTTGCGTCAACATCCAAGATGAAGGGCTTACTGAAATCAGCATAGGCAAGGACTGGAGCATTTGTTAGAGCCGTTTTAAGCGTCTGAAAAGCATTTTCACATGGGTCAGTCCAATTGGTCCCCAGATTAATCTTTGGTCGTTTACTTTTCTGTCCCCTAATCATTTCTGCCACCAATGTGTTCAAAGGTCCCGCAATATGTGAAAAGTTTTTAACAAACCGCCGATAATAACTAGCGAAGCCAAGGAAGGATCGAAGTTCTTGAAGGCTTTGCGGACGATTCCATTTAGCTACAGCCGAGATCTTTTCTGGGTCTGTACTAACCCCTGTAGAAGAGACCACATGCCCCAAATAACGCACCTCTGGCCGAAAGAAGCAGCATTTACTGAGTTTTATCTTCAAGTTCTGTTGTCTCAGACGATCCAGCACCAGCTCAAGTCGCTGAAGATGTTGCTCAGTGGTTGTTGAGAAGACAATCACGTCATCCAAATAGAGCAATAAAGACTGAAAACTTTGATCCCCAAGAATTCGCTCCATTAACCTTTGAAATGTGCTTGGGGCATTGCACAACCCAAAAGGCATCCTATTAAATTCAAAGAGACCAAATGGGGTGCAGAAGGCAGTTTTAGCACGGTCATTGTCAGCTACTGGCACCTGATTATATCCACTAGCCAGATCTAAAGTCGAAAACCACTTAGCTCCAGTCAAGGCATCCAGTGACTCCTCTATCCTTGGTAGGGGATAGGCATCCTGCGAGTTCTGACATTGAGTTGGCGATAGTCGACACACATCCTCAGAGAGCCATCCTTCTTCTGCACCAATACAATTGGCGAGGCATATGGGCTACAACTCTCCCTAATGACTTGACTGTCCAACAGTTGTCTTATGTGTGCCTTCACTGCCTCAAACTGACTAGGAGGAATTCTACGATATCGCTGGCGTACCGGTGTTTCATCTATTAACGGAATCTGATGCTCTATTAAGTTTGTGCACCCCAGGTCACTATCATGCTTAGCAAAGACGTCAGAGTATCTTGTTAGCAATCTCACAACTTTCTCTTTCTCAGCCTCTGTAAGCCCAGGCAATTTTAAACCTTGGACATCAATGTTTGACATTGATGTAATAGCTTGACACTGAACAGTCACAGTATTAGGATCACATGGTAGATCTTCCTTAAACACAATGTCTTGATCTGATCTTATGACCACCCCAGCCTCAACCAAACTACCCAGTCTAATTCTTGGTGGCAAATACAAAGGTTCTGTACCAACATTAACTACCGGTACGTGCACTACCCCTTGTGTACATTGCAGTAGGGAAGGTGATATTAACACTCCAGCAGGCAGTCCCCCCTCACTGAAATCCTGGGGTTCTAAAAAACAGACTGTACAACTTTTTATGTTTTTAGGGCACAATGCAGGTACTAACCTCATAGTGCCAGCTGGAATCTGCACAGGATGGCAAGACTGCACCTTCACATAACCAATGAATCCAGGAAAAGGGGAACCATCTGCCCGGTGACACTGTGAAAAGGCGTCTCTCCATCCTAACTCAGCCTGCCTGACCTGTGGAGCTGAAAATAGTGCTGGGCCATGTTTTTCAAACAGGTCATTATAACACTGTCCAATCACATTCATACCTAAAAGGCCAGGAGTCAGTTCTTTCCTCTGATGGAACAACGTATCGACGGGATCCTTAACAACCAAAATGCCCTGCCCCAAAAGGGTTTGCCCCAACACAGTCACATCGGTTTCAAAATATCCCACATATGGAATCTCAAGACCATTAGCTGCTTTTAATTGAAGCCAACTACATTTTTTAAGTGCATCTACTCCTTGTCGGAAATGCTTCTCAAAAAATGACTGGGTTACAGTGGTCACCATTGACCCTGTATCTAGTAAACATGAAATCTCCACCCCCCCTATCTGGACATTTACAACAGGGCATCTGCCCACAAGACGCTGTAAGATGGTAGGGCAACAAGGTAATGGTGAAGCTTCACTATCTCCTATAACCTGACTCAATACTGCAGGTGCTACACTGTCAGGCTCCCCAACAGATGTCTCATTTACATTCACCTGAGGGGATCTAGGGTTTGACTCTATGGGCCATGGTTGTCGACAATATCTGGCTATATGCCCAACTCTATTACAGCGAAGGCACCGTCGTGAGTTATTTTGCCGAGTTGCATTAACAAAAGGTTCATTCTTTTGAGACATAAGACTATCAAGACGCTGGGTCAGTTCAATGATTTGGGTTTGTTGCTGTCTCAACATGTCTTTAATCTCTTTTAATTCTGTAGACTCATGAAATCTAACCTTAGGTTCAAGCTCAACTACCCGGCCTTGAGTAACGTTACACCATGGCTGAACATATGAAGCAGCTGCTTCTCTATTCCCCTCTTCCACCCACCTAAGAGCTTCACTTCGAACCTCTAGTAGAGTAGAAGTTGGCTTCTCCCTTACCAATCGCTTTAATTCACGCTTCAGCATCACATCTCGAACATGTTCAACAAACTGATCACGAAGCACTCTATCAGAATTTGGAACACTGCCTGGGTTGCTATTGAGAATCAAGTCCATCAAGGACATTAAAGCATGGGAAAATTCAGTAAAAGATTCACCTTCTTTTTGTTTACGTTCATAAAACCTTTGTTGTAATTGCACAAATGTCTGTCTCCCCCCATACAAGTCTCTCAAAATATCAAAAACAGACTTTGGGGATTCTCTAGTAGCTGGTGAGCGGAGTTTTATCTCCATTCTGGCTTCCCCCCCCAGATGGTCAAGCAAAAACACCACCTTTTCTTTATCAGACCAACCCCTGCCCTCAATACACACCTCAGCCTCCTCAGTCCAGTCTTCAATACTCAAAGTAGAGTCCATGTTCCCATAAAAACGTGGGCACTTCCGCTCCCGGGGGACATAAAGTACCCTACTAAAAGACAAAGGAGATGAAGCATTGGGATTAGCCACAGAAGAGTGCGGTTGGTTAGAAGCGCTGCTACTGGCCGGGGGGCGCTCTCTCGTCAGCTGCTCATTTTGTGCCTGCAGGTTCCGTATTTGCTCCCGCAAGTCTATTATTTCTTGTTCCATGTCTGTTGATGAATGGAGAAAGTTCAAAGCGAAGAAAGGTGAAAAATGGTCCCACGGAGACTGCGATGCTCGTCTTCACACACGATTACCGTTTACTTGAATGATATAAAAAAACAAAAAAAACAAATATGCCAGAAAACACAACCACCTTCGCCAAACAAAAGTACCCTGCCGACTACGCCAATTGTAACATGACCCACAAGGGGTAAATAATCAGGCGCAAGGCGGTTGTGCAATTTCCATCAATAGGCACATTTTTTATTCAAATAATTCAGCAGTTAAAGAAAATAAGTCCTTAAAAGCAAATACCCACAAAATAATAAATGAAAACTAGAAACAAAAACAAAACAAAAACAAAAACAAAAACAAAAACAAAAACCCACCGATGGCCACAGGTTACCTATATCGTGAAGGCAGTAGTCTTGAAAGTGCTCTCACCACAGCAAAACTCACAGCAATCACACTGCAACCCTAAAGGTAAAAATACAAATAAAGTGACCAACACCACGCGATCCCAGCCACCTCACCACCGCCATCCATTCAGTGAGGGTAACCAAGCAGCCATCACTGGGTTAAAAAGAAATCTACAAAAGGAAAGAAAAAACAAATTAACCGTGGGTAATGCCAGTAGGACAAACAAGTCAGCACCATTAGACCATCACTCTTATTTTACGGTCAAGGGTTTTCCCACTTGGTCCAGCATCAGACAAAATAATAAATAAACCAAAGAAAATTCAATCTAAAGTAAACGGTAACCGTGCATCCCTGTAAGGGAAAACACAATTAATTACAACAGAGAATTATATACAATATACAAAAACACAAAATAAAACCCAATATAAATTATGCACAGATAGAAAAGCATTATTAAAAGTTCCCTTTAATAAAACAGTACCTCAAACATCCAATATTTCTGACTGACACTCAGGCAACAATCAGTCAGGCAATAATCCGGCAAAAACACTAAAAACCAAAGACCAATAAAATTATTAAAACACAATCCTAAAAAAACAATTAGATAAAATAATAAAACTACTACCTCCTAAATGGTGTGTAACATATGCTCAGCTCTCCATGACGTTAACATAACTGCTTATCTGCTACAATCCTTCAGAAGGGCTCAATCTGTCATGACATGCACACATAACTCAATCGCAGCAAAAAGTAGTAAGAGCAAACTAATCTCTCTACTTACTAACCTTTAAAGATTTAAATGTGCCGCCTCCACAACACACACGACATCCACAACACACGATCAAGGAAAGGAAGTGAGGGAGCAAACAAACCTCACTACTTCCTTATATAGCGCTGGGGCTGATGGGACTTGTAGTGCCCCAACCCTGTCCCATTACAACTACATATATATGTATTTTAATAATGAATTGAACTAAATATTTAGATAAACTTGTTTGTAACGTTATTTGTAAATAGTCTTTGTAAATTTGAAAATAGTGATAAGTGATTTTACCGTTAAAGTTGGCATTCTTTTATTGAATTATTAAAAAGCTTTATTTTATCGAATTATTTAAAAGCATCTCTGTATTTTGTCCTGGTGTCAGAAAGTGGTCAAAGCAATGACAAAGATTCATGTTATTGGGATTAATCCTATATAATTTTTATAGGCTACTCTGCATCTACATTATTACACAACTTTTTCACAAGGATCAAAATCGTCACAACTAAGGCAGTATTCACAAATTAGATTTATTTCCTAAGAATGAGAGGCAGGCAACAGTTCTACAGTAAGCAACCAGTCATGATCAGGGCCATTTGATTGCTTTAATTGTGATAAAATTCTCTAAAGCATCAATCATACACAAGAATAAAGGCATGACATTCTATTCATAATAAGAAAACAATTTATTTCCTTGCAGCGAGAGTGTCAGGCAACGCGTTATACTCGCAGTATCAGCCACGGCTGACTGGATGAGCGTCGACAGCAAGTGTCTGTACGCTGCCAGTCGGATCACGGCCATTTGACTGGTTATATTGGGATAACAGTGCCCAAAACATAAATTATACACAAGAATAAAGGCATGACATTCTATTCATAATAAGAAATCAATTTATTTCTCTGCAGCGAGAGTGTCAGGCAACGCGTTATACTCGCAGTATCAGCCGCGACTGACTGGATGAGCGTAGACAGCAAGTGTCTGTACGCTGCCAGTCGGATCACGGCCATTTGACTGGTGATATTGGGATAACAGTGCCCAAAACATCAATCATACTAAAGAACATAATCATATCAACATATGCATAATAAATGAGTTAGAAAGGGAGGAACACAGAACACAATAACTGTCAAAAATCAATGGTTTCTGAAAAGCCAGCCACTGACAGGTCACGTGACATTCCAGGCTCAGACTGACAGCTGCCAGCCAGCCACTGACAGGTCACGTGACCTGTCAGTGGCGGCTCCTGCCAGCCAGCTGAAGATTGAACCCCCACTCTGAAAACGCGCACGCCGACAAAGAATGCTCGTTTCCCTTCCTTCATAGCAGCTTCAACCAAAGGCCACCTCTCCGTCCTCAGTGACTTGTCAGCTTGAGACAAATCTTCGGTGAATCTCAGCTTGTGACTCCTCAAATATTCCGAATGCTTGGCCTGCCGCCAGATCAGGTCCCGCGTAGATCTTCTTACGAAGCGAATGATCACCGGTCTATTGGCTTGCTCATTCAGCCTTCCCAGTCGATGTACAACATCTATGTCATATTTGAAAGAGACGTTTGAGTCGGGAACAACTGAGACACAGACGCCGATGACTTTTGACTTGATGTTTTCCTCAGAATGTTCCGGAATACCGTACAGACGGAGGTTCCATCTCCGCTGATAGCGTTCGGCATCATTCAGTCTTTGTTCAAGTTCGTGGATTTTGCTGCTGTTTAAGTTGGCGGTAGTTTTGCAGCTTTTCAAGTCAGTTTTTAAACCGTTTACTTCTTCAAACACAAAGTCAAGTGATTTCTTAAGGCCATGCTCACCGTATTGCTGGTAATCAACTTGCCGAGGTCGTTTGCACTTTCTTTGATCCTGGATGTCAATGCCGCAATGACATTATCTTGCAATTCCGTCAGAGAAATTTCACCTCGAGATTTCTTTTGTTGGGGTTTCACAGGCGTATCTAGGTCGGAGTCATGTACGATCTCGAGACTTGGACTTTCAGACCGGGTGACATCGGTACATTTTTGGCCATATTGATGGTCTACCTTGATGTGTGCAGCAGACCCACCAACAGCGACAGGAACATCTAACTCCATCTCTTCCGTAAGTGACTTGGAGGTAGAATTTTTGTTTTTTCCTTTGCGTTTCATCGTGCTATCCTTGGTTTCCATGTGCGTTAAGGAGTTCAGTTAACAAACGGCAACTTGAGGAGATTAAACTAACTTAAGTAATAAGTTACTCAGCTAAAACAAAACAGAAAAATGGCCTAATGCATAATCGAACGATATGATGAGTCAGGGTTTAAATAGAGTTAAAATAAAGGGGATGGTAAGTAAAATTGAATCAGCTGCATGAAATTGCGACCGCACCGGCTGCCATCTTGGATCGCCCCGATCGTATTCATTCATACTCATCGATATTTGGCTAGAAGTTGTGTCCCAATGTGAAGGCTGCGTAGGCCGTATTTGAAGGTCGCTTGGCCGCATTTGAAGGCCGATTGCGTCACAGCGGCGCGACGAAGGCTGTCCCAATTCAAAGGCTGCATCTTTAAAGAGATGGGCTGCGTCCGAAACCGCATACTTCCCTACTATATAGTAGGGGAAAAGCAGTAGGCGAGCAAATAAGTATGTCCGAATCCTTAGTATCCATAAAAGAGTAGGCGAGAATTACCAGAGTGACGTACTAATTATCGCGAAAATCGGACTTAAGTGCGTCCGAATATGTCTACTTTCCTACTATATAGTAGGCGAAAACAGTACGTGAAGGAAGCAGTACGTTCGAAACATCAGTATTCATAAAAGAGTAGGCGAGAAGGTCCCGGATGGCTTACTGCTTTCGCCCAGGTTTTTGAGTGCTCCTCCGATGGATACTCTTCTATCGCAGGAGGCCACGCGAGAGGATACGTCATTATCAAACATTACGGAGATCAGCGGCGCGGGGGTTTTCAAATGTGAGTAAACACGGTTCCTTGTGTTTAAAATAAATCGTATGTGTTAAACTACTATAGAGTAAACGTTTTAACTGTTGAAGGTGTAAAGGAGTTAGACAGTATAGTATAGTTGTGATTTTGCTGTAAAAACATGTTTTATTATGTATAGCTAGCTAACAGGGGAGCTTCAGTAAGCACACGTAACGTTACGTCTCTAAAGTGGATTTACATAACCATATACATCTTAAACACGCTTATTTAAAATGACTATTTACATCTGAAAGGAAAATATTGTATACGTTTTGCAGATGAGCACATCATAACATGTAAAAGACATCTGAGTGATGTATGTGTGCTATTATGTAGGATAACGTTAATTAACGTTAACTGTTGTCAACACTGTTTACATTAGACACATGTCCTGTATATAAGGTAAATAAACAAATCTATAAAGTAACTAAACATGTTATATATTTTATTTGTTCCTTACTGTTGATGACTGCTTTTGTATAATGTTTGTGCATTTTTGTAGGATCTGAAATGTCTGCAGACTGGTGTAAGCCCTGAGGATGAGGAGGCCAGACCTGAATCCTGGAAACGGTGCCATGGATAAGTCCCTCCATCACTCCACCGGCTCCTATGAGTCCCTCCATCACTCCACCAGTCCCTCCATCACTCCACCGGCCCTTATGAGTCCCTCCATCACTCCACCGGCCCTTATCGCCTCAGATTGTGAAGCGCAGCACAGCAACAAGCTCCGGCACGAATAAAGAATAAAGCCACAGAACCGCTGTGTTGAGATGGCAGTATGTGGGGTTCAGCGCCTTTAAATACATTCTTGTAGTTTGAATAAAGCTTTGTTTCATGTTTTGTTGATTCGTATATGCATTTGTTTATTGTGGTGGTTACTTTTATTTGTTCTTTTACTCATTTATTCATGTTTCTTATTGTTGTCAGTATATAAAATATAATTATTTAATTAATGTATGCATTCATTAATTCATTGGTCGACTGACAATTGAGATTACTGCATTTATCTAGTGTGTATTCATGCATAACTATGTCATATGACAAGACAAATTACATTTTTCTTATTAAATTATATCATTTTTAGTATATAAAAAAGTAATATAATTAAGTATTGGTCAGCATTTAATAATATTATTTTGTTTAAGTTTTGGGGTGGGCTAACAATGCAATTCATTCTGAGGTAATATTAAAGGGACTGCAACCTTTTCCCCAAAATAAACGTAACAATAGCCTTTTTATTTTACCATTTATGACTCAAACATCTCCTGTTGAGCATACTGACACCTTGTCCGCTCAAAGTGGGTGCACCTATAAGCCTGTATCCTATTTTTCCTATTTTCTGTCGGGTCGGATTTTTCCCGCGCTGTCTGCGGATGTGACGTCAAGCGCGTTCATGTTAAACGTTTCAGATCACTCTGCCACCACCGCTAGGGGCAAGTAGCCTACACTCGCAAACTTATCTCAAACAATATATGTATTTGACTGTTCTTACCTCTGTAAACATAATGTTGACCTCCTTGCAGGCAGCAGATGACTTGTGAAGTGTGCACGCACGTACGAGCGCTGCGAGCAGTGTTGCCAGGTCCGTATGCCTGCACTGTTTCCGCGGGTTATTTGTGTAGTGCACGGGTTGACGCGATTGTTTTACTCACTGGAACATGATTGTCATCGGGGAAACACCCGGGAACGCTATTTGACTATTTTTGGCCGTGATTGGGTTAGTTTTGATGAGCAATTGGGCTGGTTTTGTTGTGCAAACCTGGCAACCCTGGCTGCGAGAGCGAGCAGAATGGAAGAGCAGTTCTGTTTTTTAGCCACAGGTGTCAGTCGCGAGTTTAAATTTCCGAAAAACGCATATAGCCTCTTTAATTTTTCTTCGAGCAGCTGCCCGTCTCCTTTGTGCAGACATTACAAATGCAGAGGAACACTGTTCTAGGTTGTGCTGTTGAGTTACTGATGTTATGAAGTGTTAGTGCACCTGTCGCTCATTCAATTCAATTCAATTCAATTCACAATTCATTCAAGTTTATTTGTATAGCGCTTTTCACAATACACATTGTCTCAAAGCAGCTTTACAGAAAGTGCATTTCAGAAATGGACAAAGAAAAATACAGTTAGTTAATCATGTATGAATTTAGGCATAACATATCGCCGGTGTTTAGTCGTCTCTTCACAGCCGTCGACTCGTCTCTCCACAGGCGTTTAGTCGTCTCATCACAGGTGTTGGGGCATCTGAAGTCTTCGTGAGAGGCTGGATACAAACTGGAGCTGACGAACGCCATTTACCTCGGGACTAGCGTCCCGAGATAACAGCAGAAGGACAGATGGTTAAAGAGATGCGTCTTTAATCTAGTTTTAAACTGGGACAGCGAGTCTGAGTCTCGAACAATATCAGGAAGGCTATTCCAGAGTTTAGGAGCTAAATGTGAGAACGCCCTCCCTCCTTTAGTAGACTTAGATATCCTAGGAATGACCAGAAGCCTCGAATTTTGTGATCTTAAAGAGCGCGATGGATTGTAGGGCGATAGAAGGTCTGTTAAATACACAGGAGCTAAACCATTTAGAGCTTTATAAGTCAGTAGTAATACTTTGTAATTGATACGGAACTTAATAGGTAACCAGTGTAGAGATGATAAAATTGGTGTTATATGATCATATTTTCTCGATCTAGTAAGAACTCTAGCGGCTGCATTTTGGACTAACTGTAGCTTGTTTATTGAGGATGCAGGACAACCAGCTAATAAAGCATTACAGTAATCTAGTCTCGAGGTCATGAATGCATGAACTAACTTTTCTGCATCTGAAACAGATAGCATGTTACGTAGCTTAGCAATGTTTCTAAGGTGGAAAAAGGCTGTTCTTGTAACATATGAAATATGATTTTCGAAAGTCAAGTTGCGGTCTAGCATAACACCCAGGTCTTTTACTGTAGTGGATAAAGTAACAGGACATCCTTCTAAATTAAAGTTGTATTGTAAGGGATTTTGTGGGTAGTTTTTTAGACCAATAAGTAATACCTCCGTTTTATCTGAATTTAATAGCAGGAAATTACACGTCATCCAGAATTTTATATCTTTTAGACACTCTGTCAAGTTAGATAAGTTAGTGTTTTCATCTGGTCGTGATGAGATATATAATTGAGTGTCATCAGCATAACAGTGAAAATTAATTCCATGTTTTCTTATAATATTACCAAGTGGCAGCATATATATTGAGAATAGCAGAGGGCCTAGGACAGATCCTTGCGGCACTCCATAGTCTACTGATGTTATCTTTGATTTTTCCCCATTTAAACAGACGAAATGGTAACGGTCTGATAAGTACGATCTAAACCAGCTTAATGCCTGTCCCTGAACACCAGTGTAGTTTTGTAGTCGATCTAAGAGTATTTTATGATCTATAGTGTGTCGCAGACTAAGATCAAGTAGAACTAGTATTGAGATACAGCCTTGGTCAGAGGCTAAGAGTAAATCATTTGTAATTTTAACTAGCGCAGTTTCTGTGCTATGATGCGGTCTGAATCCCGACTGAAATTTTTCATAGATATCATTTTCTTGCAAAAAAGAGCACAATTGAGCGGATACAATTTTTTCTAGTATTTTAGACATAAATGGAAGATTTGAGATGGGTCTGTAATTTGCTAGGTTATTTGGATCTAATTGCGGTTTCTTAATGAGAGGTTTTATTACTGCCAGCTTGAATATTTTTGGAACATGACCTAAAAATAAAGACGAGTTAATAATATTGAGAAGAGGCTCTTCCACTACAGGTAACACTTCTTTCAGTAGTTTAGTGGGTATTGGATCTAATAAACATGTTGTTGGTTTAGATGCAATGATAAGTTTATTTAGTTCTTCCTGTCCTATAGTTGTAAAGCGGTTTAGTTGTCTTAGAGGGGCCATAATTGAGGCTGAGTCATAAGACACCATAGAGGATTGTACATTTACAATAGTGTTTCGGATGCTTTCTATTTTCTCATTGAAGTAATTCATAAAATCATTACTACTATATTGTAACGGAATATTTTGCTCTGAAGATGTCTGATTATTTGTTAGTCTAGCCACGGTGTTAAATAAAAACCTTGGATTATTTTGGTTATTTTCAATTAGTTTGCGGATATGCTCAGCCCTGGCTGATATAATTTAAACTTAGTACAAACAAGATCATGGAAAGATACCGTAACAATCATAATGACAAAACAGAAAACATAAGATCATTGGTTTGTGTACATCATATTATGATATTTATAGGCTACTCAGGAAAAAAGAACAATAACAAGGCTAAATATCTTTAAATAGTTTTTCATAATACATAAAACATTCTAAGGGATGAAACGAGAGGTAAATTCATCAAGAAAAAAAGAAAACCTTAAAGGAGAAACTTTTTTGGGTATAAAATAAAGAAATTAACAACATATTCAAGAGATGACGATGTTGGGGTTTCTTAATAAAAAGTTTTATCGTTAGGCCCTATAAGGATAAAACTGTGGGTCACATTAGTAGGGTTTAAAATATAACAACTTAAATCAACCCTAAATGTATTCACAAAATAATGGACAGCTGTTTCTTCAACAATAGGCTACCACAATATAAGCAAGTTTCATCAATATCAAGATATTTACAGATAGATTAATAAAATGTGTCGTTCATATCTTTTAAGTGTGATAACGCGTCGTAGGTCACATGATAACGTCAACATGGCGTATGATGTCCGGATCGCATTCATACTCAACGAGATTTGGCTCTAAAGTACCTACTCTTTTAGAGCTCGTTAAGTAAGTACTCATTGAAATTAAGTACCTACTCATTGAGTATGCGGTTTCAGTAAAATATAAAACATAAAAATGACAACAGCCAATTCTGACTCCAGCTGTTTACTCAATTATAACAAATGAATGATCAGGAGGATGGCAGCTCCGTCTCTCACTGTTGCTTGGCGCCAGGAGCGGTACACCTGGATGCGCAATTAGAGAATCCTACGAAGGCTACATGGTGCGTCCTTCGAAGGACGAATAGGCTGCATCCTTCGAAGTCCGCGGCCTGCGGAGGATGCAGCCTTCACATTGGGACACAGCTATTGAGTACCTACTCTTTTAGCGCTCGTTAAGGAAGTAATCAGAGAGCGCATGCGCGTGCGGTCTGTGTTTGTGTTTGGAGCTCCGTCGAATTGATTCATTAATCCTTGATTTTCTTCTTTACCACTCAATTATAAACAGGCACTTTCTATTTTTATATCGTGTGAACTTATCCTCGATAATATTCCTTGTAAAAAAACAATCGGATTGCTTTGATATCGCTACTTAGATCCAACTTTCCGAACCTCGGCTACTAGCCTTTAGCCCGCTAGCATTTCACGCGTGGCCTCGCACCTATCGAGCGTCGTCTCATCTTACACCCGTTTCTCTGAAAGCTTCTCTGAAAATACAGACACACGTTGATTGTGCTTAGAGCCCGCATCAACGGGGCATAAGCGCATGCGAGTGCGGTCTGTGTTTGTGTTTGGAGCTCCGTCGAATTGATTCATTAATCCTTGATTTTCTTCTTTACCACTCAATTATAAACAGGCACTTTCTATTTTTATATCATGTGAACTTATCCTCGATACTATTCCTTATAAAAAAACAATCGGATTGCTTTGATATCGCTACTTAGATCCAACTTTCCGAATCTCGGCTACTAGCCTTTAGCCCACTAGCATTTCAGGCGTGGCCTCGCGCCTATCGAGCGTCTCATTTTACACCCGTTTCTCTGAAAGGATACGGGTTATATCCATCATTTCAGTCCTAAAATAGTAGTGATATTGGTAGTATCACTACTAATTTACTGTTCATCTGTTATAATGGCGAACATATCGGATGTGTGTCTAACGTTACCTCTGAGTGCAGGTGAGGACACATTCGAGCTGATTTCGGTACGATTGGAGCTGGAGTCGGTGGAGAAGCAGATTCGTGTTCTGCTGGAGAAGCAAGCCGAGCTGCGAGATCGGCGATCAGCGCTTGAAACATCACGTGCCGATGCTCACAAGTCAGGTTAGTAACTTTTACGAGGCTGACTCCAGCTCCTTTTTCGCCAGCTCTTTATTCGTCGAACTATTCGTTCCACCTTAAAAATGTTGGATGTTTGTTAACCCCTCCCCCTCGGTGCTTTTGGCCGTATTTCTTAAAGGAACAGTTGTATGGGAATAGGCTTTATGCACAGTCTCCCTACTTCCTGAACTTCAGCCAGCTCCTTTGTTTCCTGTCTGCCATCATTGGACAAACTGATTAATCCAGGTGTGCCTGATTATTGTAACCGAGGCCAGGCCCACCTGGATTAATCAGTTTGTCCAATAATGGCAGACAGGAAACAAAGGAGCTGGCTGAAGTTCAGGAAGTAGTGAAGCTGTGCATAAAGCCAATTATGAGCCTGTTGATCGGGCAGTATTTTGAAAATATATACTCCTGTAAAAATTATCTTGTTTGCCTCTGTAAATGGTGTAGGCTACACTACCTGGTAAATTTAACAAGACTGCTTATTCTGAATTTAAGTTCCATTTCTTACTAAATGTCTTTTAAAAGTATGGAGAAAAGTGACATTATGTTTACAACTGAGATTTAATGTTATGTAATTTCTGATCTTTATTAGAAGTTAGCAATTACTCCAGTCTAATATATATATATATATATATATGTATGTGTGTGTGTGTGTGTATATATATATATATATATACATATATATATATATATATATATATATATATATATATATATATATATATATATATATATATATATATATATATATATATATATATATATATATATATATATATACATATACACACACACACAACCGGTCAAAAGTTTTAGATCGGTAAGATTTTTATGTTTTTAAAAGAAGTCTCTTCTGCTCACCAAGGCTGCAATTATTTGATAAAAAATACAAAAAAAAACTGTAATATTGTGAAATATTATTATTACAATTTAAAACAGCGGTTTTCTATGTGAATATATAGTGAAGTGTAATTTATTCCTGTGATCAAAGCTGAATTTACAGCATCATTACTCCAGTCTTCAGTGTCACATGATCCTACAGAAATTATTATAATATGATGCTCAATAAACATTTATGATTATTATCCATGTTGAAAACAGTTTTTTACATTTTTATTTCAGGATTCTTTGATGAATAGAAAGTTCAAAAGAACAGAATTGATCTGAAATGGAAAGCTTTTGTAACATTAATCACTACCATTCAAAAGTTTGGGGTCAGTAAGAATTTATTTTTTATTTTTGGGGGAAAGAAATTAGAACATACTTTTATTCATCAAGGATGAGTTAAATTGATCAAAAGTTACAGTAAAGACATTTATAATGTTAGAAAAGATTATATTTTAAATAAATGCTGTTCTTTTGAACTTTCTATTCATCATAGAATTTTGGGGGAAAAAATGGTACACGACTGTTTTCAACATTGAAAATAATATTTATGTTTTTTGAGCATAAAATCAGCATATTAGAATGATTTCTGACGGATCAAAACTGGAGTAATGATGTTGAAAATTCAGCTTTCAAACTACATTTTAAAATATATTAAAATAGAAAACAGTCATTTTAAATTGTAATAATATTTCACAATATTATTGTTTTTTTTGTATTTTTTATCAAATAATTGCAGCCTTGGTGAGCAGAAGAGACTTCTTTTAAAAACATAAAAAATCTTACCGATCTAAAACTTTTGACCGGTAGTGTATATATACACAAACATACATACATACATACATACATACATACACACACACACATATATATATATATATAATATATTTTATTATAATTATATTAATATATATATTGTTAGACTGGAGTAATGGATAACGGATAACTTCTAATAAAGAACAGGAATTACATAACATTAAATCTCAGTTGTAAACATAACGAAAGAAACAGGAATGTACAGGTATAGATAAATCCAATATTAATCGAAATCCTGCATTACAACATTTTCTAATGTGTTATTACTGAAATATGGTACCCAGAACATGCCCACCATTGCAACTTTATGTGCCGACAAAGCACACTGGAGGTGTCATAACTTTATTTTTTCAAAAGTTCTCAAAAAAAGGGGAACGTAGAGGTATAGATAAATCCATTATTAATCGAAATCCTGCATTACAACATTTTCTGATGTGTTATTATTGAAATATGACACCCAGAACATGCCCCACCATTGCAACTTTATGTGCCGACAAAGCATACTGGAGGTGTTATAACTTTATTTTTTCAAAAGTTCTCAAAAAAAGGGGAACGTAGAGGTATATATAAATCCATTAATAATCGAAATCCAGCATTACAACATTTTATGATGTGTCATTATTGAAATATGACACCCAGAACATGCCCCACCATTGCAACTTTATGTGCCGACAAAGCATATTGGAGGTGTCATAAATTTATTTTTTCAAAAGTTCTCAAAAAAGGGGAACGTAGAGGTATAGATAAATCCATTATTAATCGAAATCCAGCATTACAACATTTTCTGATGTGTTATTGTTGAAATATGGTACCCAGAACATGCCCCACCATTGCAACTTTATGTGCCGACAAAGCACACTGGAGGTGTTATAAGTTATAAACCTCAGTGTGCTTTGTCGGAATAAAGTTGCAATGGTGGGCATGTTCTGGTACCATATTTCAACAATAACACATCAGAAATGTTGTAATGCTGGATTTCGATTATTAATGGATTATCTATACCTCTACGTTCCCCTTTTTTTGAGAACTTTGAAAAAATAAGTTATAATTATAACTTTATTTTTCAAAAGTTCTCAAAAAAAGGGGAACGTAGAGGTATAGATAAATCCATTAATAATCGAAATCCAGCATTACAACATTTTCTGATGTGTCATTATTGAAATATGACACCCAGAACATGCCCCACCATTGCAACTTTATGTGCCGACAAAGCATACTGGAGGTGTTATAACTTTATTTTTTCAAAAGTTCTCAAAAAAAGGGGAACGTAGAGGTATAGATAAATCCATTATTAATCGAAATCCAGCATTACAACATTTTCTGATGTGTTATTATTGAAATATGACACCCAGAACATGCCCCACCATTGCAACTTTATGTGCCCACAAAACATACTGGAGGTGTCATAACTTTATTTTTTCAAAAGTTCTCAAAAAAAGGGGAACGTAGAGGTATAGATAAATCCATTATTAATCGAAATCCAGCATTACAACATTTTCTGATGTGTTATTGTTGAAATATGGTACCCAGAACATGCCCCACCATTGCAACTTTATGTGCCGACAAAGCATACTGGAAGTGTTATAACTTTATTTTTTCAAAAGTTCTCCAAAAAAGGGGAACGTAGAGGTATAGATAAATCCATTATTAATCGAAATCCAGCATTACAACATTCTCTGATGTGTTATTATTGAAATATGACACCCAGAACATGCCCCACCATTGCAACTTTATGTGCCGACAAAGCACACTGGAGGTGTCATAACTTTATTTTTTCAAAAGTTCTCAAAAAAAGGGGAACATAGAGGTATAGATAAATCCATTATTAAACAAATTATTGCATTACAACATTTTCTGAAAAGTTGCATGGAGAGGCATATTCTGGGTACCATATTTCAACAATAACAAATCAGAAAATGTTGTAGTGCAAGAATTCGTTTAAGAATGAATTAATCTATGCCTCTACGTTCCTGTTTTTTTGAGAATTTTTGAAAAAATAAAGTTATGACACCTCCAGTATGCACATAAAGTTGCAATGGTGGGGCATGTTCTGGGTACCATATTTCAACAATAACACATCAGAAAGTGTTGTAATGCTGGATTTCGATTATTAATGGATTTATCTATACCTCTACGTTCCCCGTTTTTTGAGAACTTTTGAAAAAATAAAGTTATGACACCTCCAGTATGCTTTGTCGGCACATAAAGTTGCTATGGTGGGGCATGTTCTGGGTGTCATATTTCAACAATAACACATCAGAGAATGTTGTAATGCAAAATTTTGTTTAATAATAGAATTATCTATACTTCTACATTCCTCTTTTTTTGAGAACTTTTGAAAAAATAAAGAAATGACACCTCAAGTATGGTTTGTCGGCACATAAAATTGCAATGGTGGGGGCATGTTCTGGGTGTCATATTTCAACAATACCACATCAGAAAATGTTGTAATGCTGGATTTCGATTACTATTGGATTTATTTATACCTCTACGTTCCCCTTTTTTTGAGAACTTTTGAAAAAATAAAGTTATGACACCTCCAATATGGTTTGTCGGCACATAAAGTTGCAATGGTGGGGCATGTTCTGGGTACCATATTTCAACAATAACACATCAGAAAGTGTTGTAATGCTGGATTTCGATTATTAATGGATTTATCTATACCTCTACGATCCTCTTTTTTTGAGAACTTTTGAAAAAATAAAGAAATGACACCTCCAGTATGCTTTGTCGGCACATAAAGTTGCAATGGTGGGGCATGTTCTGGGTACCATATTTCAACAATAACACATCAGAAAATGTTGTAATGCAGGATTTCGATTAATAATGGATTTATCTATACCTCTACGCTCCCCTTTTTTTGAGAACTTTTGAAAAAAATAAGTTATAACACCTCCAGTATGCTTTGTCGGCACATAAAGTTGCAATGGTGGGGCATGTTCTGGGTACCATATTTCAACAATAACACATCAGAAAATGTTGTAATGCAGGATTTCGATTAATAATGGATTTATCTATACCTCTACGTTCCCCTTTTTTGAGAACTTTTGAAAAAATAAAGTTATAACAACTCCAGTATGCTTTGTCGGCACATAAAGTTGCAATGGTGGGGCATGTTCTGGGTGTCATATTTCAATAATAACACATCAGAAAATGTTGTAATGCAAAATTTTGGTTTAATAATGGATTTATCTATACTTCTACGTTCCTTTTTTTGAGAACTTTTGAAAAAATAAAGAAATGACACCTCAAGTATGGTTTGTCGGCACATAAAATTGCAATGGTGGGGGCATGTTCTGGGTGTCATATTTCAACAACACATCAGAAAATGTTGTAATGCTGGATTTCGATTACTATTGGATTTAACTATACCTCTACGTTCCCCTTTTTTTGAGAACTTTTGAAAAAATAAAGTTATGACACCTCCAATATGCTTTGTCGGCACATAAAGTTGCAATGGTGGGGCATGTTCTGGGTACCATATTTCAACAATAACACATCAGAAAATGTTGTAATGCAGGATTTCGATTAATAATGGATTTATCTATACCTCTACGTTCCCCTTTTTTAAGAACTTTAAAAAAAATAAATTTATAACACCTCCAGTATGCTTTGTCGGCACATAAAGTTGCAATGGTGGGGCATGTTCTGGGTGTCATATTTCAATAATAACACATCAGAAAATGTTGTAATGCAGGATTTCGATTAATAATGGATTTATCTATACCTCTACGTTCCCCTTTTTTTGAGAACTTTTGAAAAAATAAAGTTATAACACCTTTAGTATGCTTTGTCGGCACATAAAGTTGCAATGGTGGGGCATGTTCTGGGTGTCATATTTCAATAATAACACATCAGAAAATGTTGTAATGCAGGATTTCGATTAATAATGGATTTATCTATACCTCTACGTTCCCCTTTTTTTGAGAACTTTTGAAAAAATAAAGTTATGACACCTCGAGTATGGTTTGTCGGCACATAAAGTTGCAATGTGGGGGCATGTTTTGGGTGTCATATTTCAATAATAACACATCAGAAAATGTTGTAATGCAAAATTTTGTTTAATAATGGATTTATCTATACTTCTACGTTCCTCTTTTTTTGAGAACTTTTGAAAAAATAAAGAAATGACACCTCAAGTATGGTTTGTCGGCACATAAAATTGCAATGGTGGGGCATGTTCTGGGTGTCATATTTCAACAACAACACATCAGAAAATGTTGTAATGCTGGATTTCGATTACTATTGGATTTATCTATACCTCTACGTTCCCCTTTTTTTGAGAACTTTTGAAAAAATAAAGTTATGACACCTTCAATATGCTTTGTCGGCACATAAAGTTGCAATGGTGGGGCATGTTCTGGGTACCATATTTCAACAATAACACATCAGAAAATGTTGTAATGCAGGATTTCGATTAATATTGGATTTATCTATACCTGTACATTCCTGTTTCTTTCATTATGTTTACAACTGAGATTTAATGCTATGTAATTTCTGTTCTTTATTAGAAGTTATCCGTTATCCATTACTCCAGTCTAATATATATATATATATATATATATATATATATATATATTATATATATATATATATATATATATATATATATATACATACATACATATATATAACATGCATATATATATACACATACATACATATATATATATATATATAAAACATACATATATATATATATATATAATACATATATATATAATGTTAGACTGGAGTAATTGATAACTTCTAATAAAGATCAGAAATTACATAACATTAAATCTCAGTTGTAAACATAATGTCACTTTTCTCCATACTTTTAAAAGACATTTAGTAAGAAATGGAACTTAAATTCAGAATAAGCAGTCTTGTTAAATTTACCAGGAAGTGTAGCCTACACCATTTACAGAGGCAAACAAGATAATTTTTACAGGAGTACATATTTTCAAAATACTGCCCGATCAACAGGCTCATAATTCACGTTATGACACAACAACTGTTCCTTTAAGAAATACGGCCAAAAGCACCGAGGGGGAGGGGTTACAAACCATCCAACATTTTTAAGGTGGAACGAATAGTTCGACGAATAAGGAGCTGGCGAAAAAGGAGCTGGAGTCAGCCTCGTGTAACTTTTTGACTTTGACTCCGACTTCGTCTACTCCGTGCGTTTCTCTGCCCAGGAGGACGCGATCATCTCTGCCTTCAATCACTCCTGCACCCTGGGTCACGACACGAGCCAGGACCAGAGCAAGAACCTTTCCGCCCCTCCCGGTCTTCGAGATCTCCACCCGGAACCGCTTCTCCCCTCTTCGCGAGTCGGAACGCGACAACGCCGTGATCATCGGCACTGGTCCGCCATGTCCGTGCTACCTCGGGTAAAGGTAAGGTGCGCACTCACTGCTTTCCTGGTGCTCGTGTTCTTGATGTCGCTGCGCAGGTTCCCGAGATCCTGAACGGTGACGAGCGCGTCGGAGCTGTCGTGCTGCACGCGGGGACGAATGACATCAGGCTGCGGCAGACGGAGGTTTGAAGAAGGACTACAGGAGCCTGATCGAGACGGTACGCAGCACATCGCCTAGAGCAACGATCGTCGTGTCTGGACCGCTTCCCACGTACCGACTTGGACAAGAAAGGTTCAGTAGATTATTTGCTTTAAATGAATGGTTAATGTCATGGTGTAATGAACAGAAACTGCTCTTTGTAAATAATTGGAATCTGTTTTGGGAGCGACCTAGGCTCTTCCGTCCTGATGGTCTGCACCCCAGCAGAGTCGGAGCGGCTGTTCTGTCGGATCTTCAAGACGCTACACACCATCTGACTAGTAAGTCAAAGTCCAAATCATAGTCTTTGCTGTCCCAACTTAATTGATATAAGTACCAATGTAGAACATTATATAGAAACTGTTTCTATTCCTCGCTTAGTGAAGCCAAACAACAAATATACTGTAAGATCTAGCAAGAATATTATTGTAATTAAACCAGAAAATCTAAATATCAGTGAACAAAAACAATTTCTAAAGCTAGGTCTTCTAAACATTAGATCGCTCACACCTAAGGCGGTTATTGTAAATGAAATGGTCACAGATAATAATTTCGATGTTCTGTGCCTTACTGAAACCTGGCTTAAGCCAAATGATTATTTCGGTCTAAATGAGTCTACTCCACCAGGATACTGTTATAAGCATGAGCCCCGTCTGATCGGTCGTGGCGGCGGTGTTGCAACAATCTATAGACATATTCTTAATGTTACTCAGAAAACTTGTCATAGGTTTAATTCGTTTGAAGTACTTGTGCTAAATGTTACGCTCTTAGATGTAAGAAAGAAATCCTTATTATCTCTAGCCTTGGCTACCGTATATAGACCTCCAGGGCCATATGCTGATTTCCTAAAAGATTTTGCAGACTTTCTCTCAGACCTATTGGTCAATGTCGATAAAGCAATAATTATTGGCGACTTTAACATACACGTAGATAATACAAATGATGCGTTAGGGGCTGCGTTTACAGATCTATTCAACTCTTTTGGGGTGAAGCAAAATGTCAGTGGTCCCACTCATCGTCTAAATCATACACTAGATTTAAAGGGTACCTATTATGGCATTTAAAATGTTCCTAATAATGTTCTGGGAGTCCCCAACAACAGTTTTACATGCATGCAATGACAAAAAACACTTTTGTTGTCTTATAATATGCATTTATTTTTACCTGATTTGCTCACCGACTCCCTAATGATTCGTTTGACGACTCATTTGTCCAAACCCCTCCTTTGCGTGACGCTAATCGGCGGTGATTGGTCAGATGACGCAGTCAGTTATATTTTGCGTTAGCCCAAAGCTTAAACATATTGATAAAGCACTGCAGTACTACAATACGCTTCACATAATTTCACATATTTCAAAAAACAAAAAAAATGACATTGGAGGACCTAGAAGCTGCTGAGAGTAACTCTCACTCTCACACACACGCACGCACGCACACAACACACACACACACACACACACACACACACACACACACACACACACACACACATAAAAGCAACAATTATTAATAGTACTTACAGGTTGTGATTCGGAGGAGGAAGCTGATCTAACTTGGTATTGAACCTTCCTATATCAGCCGACTCGCGAATCCACACTTGAAAGCATTTGTGTTTGTGAAGCGATCTTCATTAAAATAACGCGAACACAGCTCAAGGTGGCTATACTTGTGTGGTATAGTTGTAAATATAAACTCTAGCCACTGAGTCTTCACATGCTTGTCCCTGGGCAGTGAAAAAAAAAGTTTGCTTTTGATTCGCCTTCAGAACAGCGTCTCGTCGACATGATGTTGTCAGGTTTCTCTGTCTGCTCGGCGCGCGCAATGAGTGGGCGTGTCGAATTCAAATAACTTGTACAAGTGACGTACGAAAGTTAAAGAAAATGCATCGTTTGTCTATCGATTCATATCAGCGACTCAGAGTCGACTCTTACTTTTGAGAGACAATAACTTTGTATACGGTGAACTTTCATATTTAAAACTTTGCAGGATGTTTTTGTTCACTTAGATCTATGTTACACACTACATGAAAGGTAATTTTCAAAATTCCATGATAGGTACCCTTTAATTATATAATATGGAACCGATCCAACCGATATAGATATTATACCGCAAAGTGACGATCTCACTGATCATTACATGGTAACTTGCATAATACGCACTGCTGAAATTTGTCATGTTGCACCACGTTATAGACCAGGCAGAACAATCCTTCCAACCACTATAGATAGATTCTCAAATAGCTTACCTGATCTATCTCAGCTGCTCAGTAAACCCAAACAAACAGATGAACTAGAGGAAATGACTAGCAGTATGAGCAACATTTTCTCTAGTACACTAGATATTGTTGCACCAATTAGATTAAAAAAGGTTAGAGAGAAAACTAAAACACCATGGTACAACAGTGCTACGCATGCTATCAAGAGAGAAACTCGTAACTTAGAGCGTAAATGCAAACGAACTAATTTAGAGGTCTTCAGAATCGCGTGGAAAGACAGTATGTCACGTTATAAAAGGGCTCTAAAATCAGCCAGGGCTGAGCATATCCGCAAACTAATTGAAAATAACCAAAATAATCCAAGGTTTTTATTTAACACCGTGGCTAGACTAACAAATAATCAGACATCTCCAGAGCAAAATATTCCGTTACAATATAGTAGTAATGATTTTATGAATTACTTCAATGAGAAAATAGAAAGCATCCGAAACACAATTGTAAATGTACAATCCTCTATGGTGTCTTATGACTCAGCCTCAATTATGGCCCCTCTAGAACAACTAAACAGCTTTACAACTATAGGACAGGAAGAACTAAATAAACTTATCATTGCATCTAAACCAACAACATGTTTATTAGATCCAATACCCACTAAACTACTTAAAGAAGTGTTACCTGTAGTGGAAGAGCCTCTTCTCAATATTATTAACTCGTCTTTATTTTTAGGTCATGTTCCAAAAATATTCAAGCTGGCAGTAATAAAACCTCTCATTAAGAAACCGCAATTAGATCCAAATAACCTAGCAAATTACAGACCCATCTCAAATCTTCCATTTATGTCTAAAATACTAGAAAAAATTGTGTCCGCTCAATTGTGCTCTTTTTTGCAAGAAAATGATATCTATGAAAAATTTCAGTCGGGATTCAGACACTGCGCTAGTTAAAATTACAAATGATTTACTCTTAGCCTCTGACCAAGGCTGTATCTCAATACTAGTTCTACTTGATCTTAGTGCTGCGTTCGACACTATAGATCATAAAATACTCTTAGATCGACTACAAAACTACACTGGTGTTCAGGGACAGGCATTAAGCTGGTTTATATCGTACTTATCAGACCGTTACCATTTCGTCTGTTTAAATGGGGAAAAATCAAAGATAACATCAGTAGACTATGGAGTGCCGCAAGGATCTGTCCTAGGCCCTCTGCTATTCTCAATATATATGCTGCCACTTGGTAATATCATAAGAAAACATGGAATTAATTTTCACTGTTATGCTGATGACACTCAATTATATATCTCATCACGACCAGATGAAAACACTAACTTATCTAACTTGACAGAGTGTCTAAAAGATATAAAATGCTGGATGACGTGTAATTTCCTGCTATTAAATTCAGATAAAACGGAGGTATTACTTATTGGTCAAAAAAACTACCCACAAAATCCCTTACAATACAACTTTAATTTAGAAGGATGTCCTGTTACTTTATCCACCACAGTAAAAGACCTGGGTGTTATGCTAGACCGCAACTTGACTTTCGAAAATCATATTTCATATGTTACAGAACAGCCTTTTTCCACCTTAGAAACATTGCTAAGCTACGTAACATGCTATCTGTTTCAGATGCAGAAAAGTTAGTTCATGCATTCATGACCTCGAGACTAGATTACTGTAATGCTTTATTAGCTGGTTGTCCTGCATCCTCAATAAACAAGCTACAGTTAGTCCAAAATGCAGCCGCTAGAGTTCTTACTAGATCAAGAAAATATGATCATATAACACCAACTTTATCATCTCTACACTGGTTACCTATTAAGTTCCGTATCAATTACAAAGTATTACTACTGACTTATAAAGCTCTAAATGGTTTAGCTCCTGTGTATTTAACAGACCTTCTATCGCCCTACAATCCATCGCGCTCTTTAAAGGGATAGTTCACTTTGAAATTAATTTTTGATATGTTTTAGCTTACCTCAAGGGCATCCAAGATGTAGGTGTCTTTGTGGCCACAGTATTTTCAATTTTGATATTTTTAGGTCAAACCGTTCTTGTCTGTCAGTCATATAATGCAGGCAATAGGGAACCACCTTAAAAAGCATACACAGAGAAGTCCAAATTAAACATGATTTAATGACTCGTAAACGTAAGTACACATTGATGACCTAAGACACGAAACGAGTGGTTTTTGTGAGAAAACGAACAGTATTTATATAGTTTTTACCTCTTGTAAACACAGCCACGTCCAAGTGATCTGAGAGGGCGCGCGCGGGCGCTTCGTTCTTTTCCGGAAAGCACCGGAAGTGATCTCTCGCGCCTGTACGTCACTCATTGTTTACACAGAACAGAGATTGTAGGTAAGACTGCTAATTAAAAGGGTACTAATTTGCGCTTATCCGGGATGTTTAAACCGTCGTAAATGAAAACAATTACAAAAAAAAAAAAAATAAAACAATTGTATGAGTGACGTACACGCGCGAGGTTTCACTTCCGGTGCTTTCCGGAAAAGACCGAAGCGCTCGCGATCTCAGATCACTTGGACGTGGCTGTGTTTACAAGAGGTAAAAACTATATAAATACTGTTCGTTTTCTCACAAAAACCACTCGTTTCGTGTCTTAGGTCATCAATGTGTACTTACGTTTACGAGTCATTAAATCATGTTTAATTTGGACTTCTCTGTGTATGCTTTTTAAGGTGGTTCCCTATTGCCTGCATTATATGACTGACAGACAAGAACGGGTTGACCTAAAAATATCAAAATTGAAAATACTGCGGCCACAAAGACACCTACATCTTGGATGCCCTTGAGGTAAGCTAAAACATATCAAAAATTAATTCCAAAGTGAACTATCCCTTTAAGATCACAAAATTCGAGGCTTCTGGTCATTCCTAGGATATCTAAGTCTACTAAAGGAGGGAGGGCGTTCTCACATTTAGCTCCTAAACTCTGGAATAGCCTTCCTGATATTGTTCGAGACTCAGACTCGCTGTCCCAGTTTAAAACTAGATTAAAGACGCATCTCTTTAACCAAGCATTCACTTAATGCTTACCTTTTATACTACTTCTGAATCAGTTCGAATGCATTAATATTATGAACATCAGCTATGCTAATTATTTCCCATCTGTCTTTCTGCTGTTATCTCGGGACGCTAGTCCCGAGGTAAATAGCGTTCGTCAGCTCCAGTTTGTATCCAGCCTCTCACGAAGACTTCAGATGCCCCAACACCTGTGGTGAGACGACTAAACGCCTGTGGAGAGACGACTCGACGCCTGTGAAGAGACGACTAAACACCGGCGATATGTTATGCCTAAATTTATACATGATTAACTAACTGTATTTTTCTTTGTACATTTCTGAAATGCACTTTCTGTAAAGCTGCTTTGAGACAATGTGTATTGTGAAAAGCGCTATACAAATAAACAATTGAATTGAATTGAATTGAATCATTGAAATTAAGTACCTTTGAGTATGCGGTTTGGGAACCATGCAAAATCGGATCTAAATACTGCTGTGCAATAATAACCCAGAGTTTGCCTCATTTCAGGGTTAACATACTGAGAGTTTTCACCATAGGCGTCATTTACGGGGGGGGGGACATGTCCCCACCACTATTTGCCAGGGTCGATTTTGAACCACTTTTGAAACATCTCGCGGGTACGAATGTAGCCTACCAATACACGTAAAACATCTCCAGTTAACTAGCAGAGCATTCGTCTCGATCGTTTGTTAAATAAGAGGTGATCTAGCGCTAAATGTGTTTTTTTTTTTTATCAAGTGATCATGTGCTCGTTGCCTCTGCGACAGTGGCGGCACCAGGGGGAGCTAGGTGGTGATGTAGCTCCCCCTATAATAGCCATAGCACCCGCCCAGCACCCCCGAGAAATGTCTGTGATTTTTTTTATTTATATTTTAATGTCATGTTTGAATAGTCTTTTTCTGTTAGTAAATATATATTTAGTCTAAAAAAACATGAGGCCCAAACAGGCGATCTTCTTTGGCCAATGGACGCGGCGCCTGGTGAACGTTTGCAGACATCCCAAGTCTCACGTATATAGATAGCAGCTCCCTGATGGCCGCAAATTAGTTCAAATGCAAACAAACGCATCCCTGCTTGATAAACCACAGATAAACATTATCGGTTTTGATGAGGGGAAAAAAAACTATTCGAGTGCGGATTAGAACACATAACCTCCGACACGCTTGGCAAATGTTTAGTTTTAAAAACAAATTTAAAAAGATATGTCTATTTTGATGTTTCTGCGCAAGTTCAGCATGTGTTCGGGTTTGATCAGAGCATGTCAAGTCAAGTCAAGTCACCTTTATTTATATAGCGCTTTTTACAATACAAATTGTTTCAAAGCAGCTTTACAGAGATAACAGGAAAACAATGTTGTAATAGTATTGTTCAATTGTAAATTAAATGTCCCCAACTAAGCAAGCCAAAAGGCGAAGGCATGTGAGTGTAGAGCGCATTTCTGAATATTCCGCTCTGCTCACTCATTCCGCAGGGTCGCTCGCTCAACCCAGAATGGCCTGCTGGTTCTAACTTCGAAGATATGTGGAATAAGGCCTCCGACTATTCCCCCCCCCCTAGTTGACTAGTTGTTCATTTAAGCCATTAGTGGACAAATCGCCCCTTTATATTAATTGAATTAAATAGGGCAGTCTATAGGCTATATCCTAGTATGGAAGCTTGTTTCCGCCAGAATAAAACATTCTAAAAGATAATTGCGACTTTTTATCTCACAATTGCGAGTTTAAATCTCACAATTCTGACTTTATTTCTCAGAATTGCGAGATATAAAATCTGAATTTCGTGAAATAAAGTCAGAATGCGTGAAATAGTCGCAATTGCTTTTTTTTTTTTTACCCCAGAATAGTTTATATGTCACAATTCAATTCTGACTTTGTAACACAATTGCGACTTTATAGGCTTGTTCGACTTCATGCAGCTCTGCGCAGACCGATCGGTGGCTGACTTGAAACAGTGCATGCCGGTTAGAAATTTTGTCCGACTTGATGCAGCGCTGACTCCACATGACTGTGACGTGTGCTAACAAAACACCGCGAGAGCGTTTCGAGAGCAGCCGCAGGATTCAGCCAGCGCAGATTCTCAAGAGCGGCTGCACAGGTTCTGATGACGACACACCTGATCCACGATTGGCCGGATTCACTGCATGACAAAGATCACGTGTGTTTCGTGTTTATTCGGTTTATTCTCAGTTCCACTAAAGCTCAGAAATCATTGTTTTATAACAGTAAACACTTTTCATGTAGTCGCGATGTATTGTATTATGTTTATCAAAATAAAACTGATTAAAAAACGTTGATTCCACTTCATTGATAGTAACTGTAGACTTATGTTGAACTTTATTCTTGTTCAAACAGACGCTGTATGAAGCAGTACATAAAGTATTGAATGAAAATGTCTCTGAAACATCTGTGTATTTTGCAAATATTGCATTTATTTCACTTCAGCTGTGGTAAAGTATACAAACACCACGTGAGCGTTCACTACGGGAACCAGAAAGTGTCCGACTTCACGTCTCCGTTTGCAGCTCCTCCCCGCCTGCACGCGGCTACTCTCGCCGATCGGTTACATCCAGCCGCAGCCGATGTCGAACACACCTTACATCATGCAATTCTGCCTTTATATATCCCAATTGCGTATTATAAACTCAGAATTGCCAGATATAAACATGCAATTCTGTGAAAAAAGTCAGAATTTCAAGCTATATTTCTCACACTTTATATCACACAATTTTGACTTTATAACATACAATTGCGACTTTAGGCCTATATCACGCAATTCTGACTTTATAGCTAACCTGCAATTGCCACTTTATATCACATAATTCTGAGATAAAAAGTCAGAATTGTGAGATTAAAAAAAATCACAATTACATTTTTTATTTTTCACTCTGTGGCGGAAACATGCTCCAGTTGTCATGCAATGCTAGTGATCGTTCCGGTGTCTTATTACATTGTCTGCTATATATATTTAGGCCTACTTCTTATTTATAAAACACAAGCAATTGGTTGATAAAACATTGATCAAAATTAAGATACAATTTATATAAAACGAAAATCTTTTAAAAAAAGTATTTCTACAAAACAAAACTCAAGTGGTCAAAATAATGTTTTACCCACTCCATGTCTCCAGAAATATTGCAGCTTCAGCGCTTATCATTAGCTTGTGAAAGTGTGAAAATAATTTCCAGCAAAGGACAATGTTGCAACAGTCGTTGTTTAGGTACCTTAAACGCGCACGTACAGTCTCTGAGTCATCGCAGCAACCAGGAGATGAAGGAGAGCTGAGATCCACATCATCTAGCACATCTTCGTCTCTGACACCCGCTTATAGTGCGACTATCGCAGCGAGCGCGACCAGCGCCGTTGCTATGAGGGCGCCAGCGCCTCTGCCTATCACATGAGTCCTAATAAATGCAATTCCAACGATTTCTGAAGTGCTTCTTTTATAAAGAACACCGCTTTTTCTTTTATCGGGAAAAGCAGCAATGCAGGTATGATGCGGAGATTCCAAAGCGCTCTTCTTTGGTCAGAACCAAGGAGAGCGATCGCAGATAGGTCCGTCCTAACTCCTATGCACCGAAACTTTTTAACATTGCAACAAAATATTTAAAGAGCATCACGCTATTAAAATCTATATTATGTATAGCCTACGTACAGACATATTAGTCAGTAATTTTTATTAGGTTAAACAGTGATTGGATAACGTTTTTAATTTAAGGCCCACCCAAAATTGGTCTGGCCCATCCAAACCTGGAATCCTGGCGCCGTGCCTACATCATGCTGATCTATTTATTTATTCACGTGAAAATTCATGACACTAACAACATATTAGATCTCATTGTACGACCACCCAATTGGGTAGCAAACAGACGTTGGCCCAACGTTGGCCCAACGTCTGTTGTTATGTTGGGCCAACGTTGGGTGCTGACGTTGGCCCAACGTAATTTTGTCCGTTGGGCCAACCATGTCATTGGACGGCCAACAGACCTTCTGCCAACCTAAAAACCACTAAAACAACATTGGGCCAACGTTGGGCCAACCATGTCATTGGACAGCCAGCAGACCTTCGGCCAACCTAAAAATACCTTACCAACATTCTGACAACTTAAAAACAACTAAAACAACATTGGTCCAACGTTGTGCCAACCACGTCATTGGACAGACAGCAGACCTAACAAATTTAAAAATATAGCCTATTTTAACCATCTGCCAACTTCATAAATAGTAAATAAATAAATAAATAGGCTTTACCTACCTTACACTCAAATTTTAAGATTGTGCCATGCATGGCCTATTCATTGTTGAATTGCATTAAGAGACGGCACAACAGACAAACTGAATTGGTTATAATAATGTACCTATTTATTGGTTAAAACATCTCCGCAGTCCATTATATAGACATTTAATACAGATACATTCTGCAGATTTACATTCTGGATTTGCAACGATGAGTCGATCGACAAAAAAGTAGAAAAAAAACTACACAAAGGCAGCGGAAAAAATGCAAAGAAAAGTAAAACAAAGTCAAAGAATTCATCAAGGAATCAAAAAGTGACAAAAAAGGCGGCAAAGAAAATGCGGAAGGGCAAAAAAAAAACCTCTTGAAAACTGCAAAAATGTGCAGATTCTCTTCCGTATTCTGCAGATTTGAAGCGAATTAGAGATTGTGTGTGGCTCTGATGATGATGAAGACGGGGCGGAGGAGGAGAAGTAGCAGCATATACTCCTGTAAAAAACAACAAACATACAAACAACTTTTTAACATTTAACATTTAAGATGTGTTGTTCTATTTTAATTACACAACCCAAAACAGAAAAAAAGTTGTGGTGTTGTGTAAAATATAAAAACAGCAAACAGAAAAACAGAATGTGATCATTTGCGAAAAGGACAGTCAACATATCGAATGTTGAAAATTACACATTTGACTCTTAGTACTTACCTCAAAATGCCCATTAAAATACCATAATTTTTTTTCTGGTGCATTATGGATTTTAACCATTAATTTAGTGATTTAGTGTATGTTGTGTGTTTTTTTTGTTTTTTTTTAGACCTAAGGTATATAGTGTAACTGAAAGAATATGGTGTTAGTAGTTGAGTGTATAGTTTTATGGGGGAACAGTAGTATTTATTTCCCGCCAGCAAGAGATTTTCATCATGTTGGGGTAGCAAATTAATTATACATCTTAATGCAGTGTACTGTACACCTAGTAAAGATGAAATACACCTCTGTTTAGTGGTGGGGTTAGACAGAGGAAGAAAAAACAATCATTGGAAGACACTTACATTCACTTTCACAGCTGCTGGAATCTGCTTGAGGGGGAGGCATCTGCTTTTCTGTGTTAAAGAAAAAATATAGTAATTATCAAAATTTAAATTACTTACAACTTATATATAATTAATAATATATTTGATCAGCCTTAAAGGTGCTATATGTCATTTTTAGCGGCCTCTAGCGGTGATGTTTCAGATTGCAACAAGAGCGCTCGTGCTCGTGTGCGTGCTCGATCTCAAGAGCGAGCATTCACTACTACCGGCCACACGAAGACTTTCAATGCAACGGCGAAAGCATCACACAACATGCTGAAAACTCAAACCCCCACTGCAACGTTACAATAATAGGCTACTTTTATCAGCTTGACGTTGAACTAATGCTCCATGCTCATACCATGATAACGTTACATTGACTGCATTTAGCCGACATGTGATGTTATCTAGCATAAGGCATTTCACTAACTATTCGTGTATCTTTCACAATCAGCAATGTCAACATAGGTGAATGTATAATATGATAATGAAAACGGTGAACTAGACTGAAAAATGTCAGTGTAACAGTAAGACAGTAGGAAGTAGCATTACTGTACTGAACGTGTCTGGAAATGTTTATTACAAACATTATGATAGTAGTGGGATGAGTGACGGTAGACAGTAGAGCTAGAACATTAAATAAGTATACATCCTAAGCACCTACTACTTATCCTGGAACAGTCTTTTGTATGCATTTCATAACTCATGTAGTTTACCTTGCTATTTCATTAGAGTTTACTAATAATTCAAAAGCTCTGCCGATGTTGATCCGTGTTTTCGTCCTGAGTCGATCAGAATCACGTTTGGCCTGACGAGCTTCAGCTGATAACATTTTTTTTTGTTTTTTATATTTTTTTGAAGTGTGTGTTGTGCTGGAGGCAGGTCGTTTTGGGGTGTTATCAGACTCATGTAGTTTCGCTGAAGTGCCGTCGGTCGCATAGACTGTATATAAGGAGAGAGGCTCGGGAGCACGCATGCACGTCACATCCGATGGATTTCGCGGTAAATCCGACCCGGAGACTTCACATAAATATGAATATTGGCCTTCAGAGGTAATAGCAAAACCCGACAAGTGGATCATTGTAATGTGTGATTACAACCCCTTCACACACAGGCAATAAAAAAAGGATTCATTTTAGAAGAAAAGATACATTTAGCACCTTTAAAAAGGCCTTGTGTACCTTTTTCTGTTGCTCTTTTTTTTCTTCCTCCATTTCGGTCTCCACTATACTTCAGCCAGGTTTTTATTTTTTCCTCGGCTTCCACCACTTTTGCTCCTTGTTTTTTGGCTGCATCTGTCAGCATGAAATTAAAGAAAATTAAACAGAGAAAGGGTTAGCAGACAGATCATATCTGAGGTGTATTTTGTAGAGTTCTGTATGATTAGTGGATTAATTGGCATTCTTTCATTGACTTGCATTGTATTTAATTCAATGACACATTATGTGAGACTGTAAGGGGTTGTTTCCTTTTTGCTATTTCAAAGTTTATGTCTAAGTTTTGAATGTTTTTTAAAACATATCACCTATGACAAGTTTTGCTAGCAATATTATTATATTATTTCACAATATTATTGTTTTTAATGCTGTCTTGGTGAACATAAGAAACTTCTTTCTTAACATAAAAAACATAAAAATTTGTACCAACACAATTACTGTATGTTTGACATTAGTGTATGTTTGAAGTTTTACTTACTAGTGATATGGTTCATAGCGTCTTAGAGATGATGATCAGGACAAAAACTCATCTGCTACGGTGCAGGGCATCAACATTGAAGGATCTAGGAACCATTTGTCACAGAGCCAACAATATTATTATACAATGCCAGGTTTATTAAAAGGAAAGAAATTACAGCAGAGGGGAAATGCAGAAAAGAGAAAGAATATATATATATATTTTAATTAGGATAACAGAATTTGTTTTTAGGTTTGCTTAATCGTTTAAAATAAATTAAAAATGTAAATTTGAGAAATGAAAAAAAATATATAAGAAAATGACAGATCCATGGTGATATAGGTGAAAAATATTGTGACAAAATGGATATGAAGTTATGTAATGAGCTTCCTCGGTTCACCTGTGTTTCCTACATCTCTGGCAGCAGCTGTCTTCAGAAATGTTGAGCTCGTGGAGATTCCCCTGTTTTAGAGGGGTTATTTTGTTGCTGCTGAAATCACAGATTTTTTTATTATAAATATTTGTTTACCATTGAGCAGCTAGTTTCAAGCTCCATGTAAGTGACGTCACCGATTAACAGTACACACGTTATGTTAAATAAATGAGCTCACTTCCAAGTAAAACCTTTACAAAAACTCTCATCTAACGTTATACATAAGAGGTGATTAAAATCCCAAACAAAAGCTCAACCGAACGTTAACGTTAGCTTAAGTTAACCTCTTCTGAAAACGGTTGAGATGCTAACTGACTTTTTCCGAAGACACTGCTAAACGACCATGTCTATAAAGTAAATATTCAACAGAAGCGTGTCAATTACAAGTAAGAGAAGTGTCAAGAGCAGTTGTGTGTACTATTCGTGTGATTTTAGATACTAATCTCACCTGAAATCAGTGAAAACAACTGCGAGAAGACGGAATTTTGCTGCTTGTCAGTCGCAGTGGTCCCGCGCCGTTTCCATGGCACTGCGCCGGCCGCTCCAGTGTTTGAAAGCGACTCGAAAGTTCACGCGCACGGCCATTGATTAAACCACGTCAAAAGCATAGGTCAAAAGCATGCAGCATTTACAAATATAAACATCTAGAATTAGAACATTATTTAAATAAAAATCTCATAGATTAAATTACGAATTTAAAACTAATTTTGGAGATCTATGACCCGTTCATAGGTGCAATTGCATTACATTTAATAGCCTATGGCCACACATATAACAAACGCAGTCACAATAATAATAAAAATAAAAAAATTTAACATATAGTCAATAGTTATTTTTTGCTAAAGCCTAGCCTACTCCTGGTATAGTGTTAATTGCTTTTACCCCTAGCTTAAAGTAAAAAGATGTCTATGAAAAATAGTAGTAGCTTATAATTAAATGCATTTATGGTATGGTTTGGACCCAAGTTAGTATTGCTGGTAGTACATAGGGTTGGGGTCTGTTTGGGGCCATTGCAGCTGACCATACCAACGTTGGCCCAACGTTGTATTTCTGTCGTATAGGTTGGGCCATTGCAGCTGACCATACCAACGTTGGCCCAACGTTAAGTATTTCTGTCTTATAGGTTGGGCCAACGTAACCAACCGATATTGACGTTGTTGGCCCAACGTCTGTTTGCTACCTGGGAAAGTACTATTTAACCCCCCCCCCCCCCCCCCCACCCACCCACCACCACCACCACCCAACCACATTCTTGGTCGGACATCATCACATCTTTGTATACAATTTTATTTATGTACATCAGTAGGCCTAAGCTACAAGGACATCGTCTTTCAAAACATGACCTGTGCGAAAGAGAAAAAAATATTTGATGTGTCATTGTACCCAGCACTTTTGAAAATGCACTTACGAATGCGTCTCTGTCCCCAGCACATTTCAAACCAAACTGACGCCCATGGTTTTCACTAACCTCCTTCTGAAACAGGCCCCAGCTGTGCTCTCATTAACTCTACCTTCTTATTGACAAACATCATTAGCGCAACCATATGCAGGTGGCAGGAGTGTAAAGAGCTTAAAGCCGACACGGTCATCAAGCAAAATAGTTCGAACACAACGGTGGGAAAACACATTGGCAGTTGCAAGCACGTTTGTAAAATGATGCACACACAGGTAGTTAAGAAAGAGGATGCTGTGCCGCGGCTGCAGTTGTTTAACTGCTCTTATGCTGAATGTGGCGCAACATTCACTCGACAATGGCGTCTGCTGGAGCACGAGACTGTGCACACTGGTGCGGTGAGTTATACACTTTAAGTGTAAAAAGGAGAAAAAAATCACGTATTTATGATCCTATTTACGATTTCTTTTTGTTCCCTTTAGCGACCTTACAAGTGTGTATTTGTGGGATGTGGACGCAGCTTTACCCGTAAATCGCACCTGACTCGGCATGCTTCGGTACACAGCGGCGAGAAAAACTTCAAGTAGGCAAAATGGGGTTATTAAATGGGATCAGTTTAAAATAAATATAAACCTACTATTTATGGACTAACCCTTTTCTTTTTTTATTGATCTGAAAATGTTTATCACTGAGCAGGTGCACTGCCACTGCTTGTGGCAAACACTTCTACGCCGCAGATCAACTTAAGAGGCACGTGCGTTACGCGCACAGCGAAAAACGAGATTACTTCCAGGTTTGACTCCCATTTTCTCTTCCCACCACCCATTTACTGTCTATTGCCGCATTTTGCTGTTCGCGAAACAAGAGAACCGTATCCCAACTGAGTCTGTTTACCCAGTGTAAAGAACATCAGTGCGCAAAGACGTTCAGGAAAAGACGAGCGTTAAAACTGCACCTGGCGACGCACGGTACTTCAAGTTTCAGGTGCGTCTGCAGCCTAATATATTTTTTTTTGTATAATGCTTTATATCTTTGACTGCTAAAAGTAAAATATTTTTGCACAAGATGCTCAAAAAGCGGCTGTGGAATGAGGTTTGAGTCTCACATTGCGCTGAAAGCTCATGATAGGAGACACACAGGTGAGGATTCATCAATTCTTTAACTGTTCTTTTTATTGGCATTAAAGGCCCTGACCATGCTACACCCTACTGATGCAAGAAAGGGGTTAGTGGGGCACAGTGCCTTTTGACTTTCTCAGTTTTTGTAAACCTACTTGGGGGTATTTATATTGTACATATCTACATTCATTTCACATGTCTACTATTGTTTTGTTTCATTAACATAGTACAGTATTTATTATTCTAAATTTTACCCAAAAAAAAACTGAAGTAAAATGTGACAACATGCCCCATTTGTGGGGTACATTGTAATGCATTATCTGATCTAATCAAAAAAATATGCAAGACTAAAATATCTTTAATAAAATGCAATTAACTTTCATACAAATTAGTTTAAAATGTGTGTACCCTTTTTTTGTTGTTTAACAAGCACGGCTATAGGCTACAGCTTAGTTCAAAACATAATTAATAAATTCTGAACATTGAAATATCTGAAGTTGAAGTATCTTTATTCACCTTTTTATGGTCTCAATAGAATTCATAAGTTGTTAATGTGACATAATTCACTAACATCACAGCAAAGTTCTGACAACGTGCCCCGCCTGCGCAACTGTCATGCTAGCATGTTTGAAAGTATTTAAAACGTGTTACGACTAGCCCCGCTAGGTTGTGCCCTGCTCACCCCTAATGCAAATTCTGCAATACTGGAGCTTAAAAATAAAATGGCTTATTATTGAATTTGGGCATGAAGGGTTATACCATCTATTTTCTCTGAATCAAAACACAGTTGGGCCAAACCCAGACAATCTTGGTCACAACTCAACCTTGGCAGAAGGCAGAAACTGCAGTCAAAATTGGTTTTCTTAAATGGAATATTTCAATAGCAGGTTACTCTGAGTTATTGTACTTCATTATAGTACCAATAAACACCTCTGCTATTACCCACTGACTGTGTAAAACCGTTATGGATGGTGGTATTTCTTTATAATGGCCACCCAGTAACTGTTTCTTCAGGTTATCGCTGTCTTTATGCTGAATGCCCCATCAGTGTGCCCACCTGGCGGAATTTACGGAAACACATGGCGAGTCACCCAGGTAAACCAGTGTAAACATTTAAGTTATTGGAAGTAAACTGCCAGTACCTTTCCATTTCCCTTGAGTGCTATGTGTGCTCCTTGTGCCTGTAATGGTTTACACACAAGCTCTAAAGTCACTTAATTTCATCAACAGCATCATTCTCCTGTATGGTGTGTCAAAAGGCCTTCCGGAAACGTGATACCTTGAGGAGGCACAAGCGGACACATGCCTTGCAGAAGCCAGTTTTGCTATGTCCCAGTCAAGGTTGCCAGGCATACTTTTCCACAACCTTCAATCTGCAGCACCATATTCGAAAGGTTCATCTGCAGCTGCTCTCACATGACTGTTCCTTCCCTGGCTGCAGCAAGACTTTTGCCATGCGTGTGAGTACAGTGAGGAATGTGGTAGGGATGGTAGAATGCAGTAGTTTCAATTTCTTCTAAAAGACATCACAAGTCACATGCAGTCGAACTGTAGTTGAAATACCCATTTTGTAAATGGGAAAACCTTGCAATTTTTTATTTTTTTTTCAGTGTTAAAAATATTTAAACACCATAGGCCTGGGCGATTAAAACTGTATTTGTATTTATCAAAAGTGCACTTTCATCGATAACAATAGAAAAAATGTTCGGGATAACTCTATTAGTTTCTCGCTCATCGTCTATTTGCTTGTCACTCATAGCATGCATTTTTATATGAAATAAGTTGTGTTGCTGTGAGGTTTGTTTGCGCCATTTGACACCAGAACACAGACACGTTGAATTTTAGTTGTGCGTCTGGGAGCCATATCAGTGGCGCACAAGATGCAATGATTTAAGTGTCATTGTTGCATTTTAAGGTTTAGTCTATCCAGTTGAACCCACAAAATGCACACTGCTGCACTGGTCATTAATTTTTGGAGAAATCTTTTTTAAAAAGTTATAAAAGAATGAAGAAAAATAATCAAAACCGAATGATATGAAACATTTTATCTTTTTTTTTATTTCTGTATCACCCAGCAGTAACAAAACATGTGACTTGTGTGCACAGAAAGCTCCTTCAGTAAGTGCTTGAATGAACGAAAACGCACAATTATGCCAAATGCCCGTTTTGTAGAGTATCCTCGCAAACACTGTCTTGAGTTAACATTCTCACAACTCTTTACGTTCATTTATGCGGGTCATACCTGCCACACGATGCGGATATTGAAATGACATCAGCCTAATAAACACTGTTCTTTGATTATCCTTAATGACAGAAGCAGCGTCACCAACTCTGCTCTTGACTAGATTAGTCCTTGTTAAAGCTACAAAGTTATTCAGTCCATTTATGGTTTATGCAGTGAAGACTTAACTTTTTCAATTTCTATATCCTACCTGTTAGACCTACAATATCTCTGTTGAATAGTGAGACAGCATTTTGACGTAGAACCTGGAAGCGCTGCAATGTGCATTTTTCGGTCATCTCTGTAAAGCTGCTTTGAAACAATCTGTATTGTAAAAAGCACTGTTAAAGTTGACTAATTTTGAGCCGTTACAACTTTAATGTTGAATGGCTATACTTAAAGGTTGTGTAGGTAAGAAATGTATTAAAAAAAAATTCAAAATTTGTTTAGACTTTCTATATATATCAATGCATAATTAAAATCTAAGTACTCTGAAAAATAAAGTATAAAAATCGAGTGTCTGTAGACCTCTCACGACTGTTTTAAAGACAGCTCATTATTTCCATTCACTTCACCCCCTCCCTTCTGGTCTCCTTCCAAAGCCACACCCCAAAACACATGAACGAGCAACTCTGACAGCTGAGCTGAAGACGCATTATTTACCCGAGACAAGCGAAGAGTAGAGGAACGAGTGCATGTAGTGACATCATGTCAGACACACATGTAAATAAAAAATCTAACTTTATCATTATGAAGTTAAACAAATAAGTTGTATTTTATTACTCACTATCAAACTAGCATATTGATATTGGTAAACTTTACAATATATATTTATTGATTCGCTAACGAGCTAGTTATCTATAAGGCAAAGCTAAACACAGGTTGCGTGATACACGTTGTTCCATTGCCATCATTTACACTGTGATGTAGATGAATTTCGTGTAAGATTTATAACACAAAATATTAACACACACATACAACATAGTGTGTACGACACACAAAGATACACGATAAAGACATCAGTAAACATCGGTCTAGAATATAAAAACAAAACAAAGATGAAAAAAATGATAAATCATGGTAAACATGTTAAAAGAGTTAGACAGAGGGTAAATATAATACTAAGAAAAATACCAGGATGCGGAGTAACGTTAGACCTACTATCTGTTAAACCTACATTTAGTTATCTAAACAAAATTATGCACAATTCAACACTACAGCTATCATCTTGAGCTAAGTCTATTATTTACCGTCTCTACTACGGCTCGCTGAGTAATGCTATGTTAGCTATATTAGGCAGCTACGTGTGCTAATGACGCATGCTTCTTGAAAAGATAAACAAAAAAATCTGTATGATCTAATCACAAAAAGAAAGATTTACCTGTCCAGCAGAAATAAAGCCATCAAGGCGTCACTTTTCAGCCCCTTGAGGTCCCTCAGTTCTCGCCAACGCTGGAAAGCCACGCCGATATTCACCCGAGTTTTATTTCTTTGTTTATCCAACAACTTTTTGTTCATTACCTTTTCTTGTAATGTAAATGACTTCCTTTTTTTGACTGGGTTGCCTTCGTGAACTGCAAATGTGGACTTTGGTCTTTCTCTGCCATTGTTTTGGTAATCCTAGGTTCCGTGGCTCTTGAATTACACAAACCAAACGAGTGCGCGCAAAAGGGCAGGTCCTGTGTGGCGAAGGGGTGGTTGCCATGGTTGCGAGAGAGTGACAGTCGCCTAGGCCAATCCGTTGTTTCGTCCCGGTTCGAAATAATGAGCTGTGTTTAATGCAGATTAAACGGTCTAGAGTCAATCGATTTTTATACTCTTTTTTTTTCAGAGTACTTAGATTTTAATTATGCATTGATATATATAATAAGTTTAAACAAATTTGGAAAAAAGTTTTTTATAAATTTCTACCTACACAACCTTTAATGGATAAAATTAAGGAAAAAATATTTCGTAGCAGTAGGTTTCATAAAATTTGCCATAAAAACAAATATTTAAAAGGCATGCTACTGTCTTTGCGGTTTACATTAATTGTGAAATTACTACAAAATAAAAGTAGTAACTTTAAAGGGTACATATCATGCTTTTAAATCGTTCCTTTTTACATATAAATCATACATTTGTGGTCTATATAAAGCAGAACTGCAATGCTTGGGTCTAAATTCCTCTATAGCTCCACAGGCCCCTTTTCTATCCCTTTTCTGATGATCAACTCGTTTTGGTGCGGTCTCTTTAAATCCAGGTTGCGGAGGTGACACTCGGTTCAACTCCACCCCCTTCGGCCATTTTTGTAGTTTGATAGCAGAGATACGATTATCTAGCGGAACAGAAACTTTTTATTCACATGTTATTAACAAAATGTCAACAACGGAAGACTTGTCCATCAAGCCTTACATGTTCGAGCCAGAGTCGGAGCGAGATGAAAATAAAGACGACGAACCTGCACTAGACGACCAACCACCACTACATGAACAGTCATTTTCAAAAAAACATGATGGGGCTCTTTAAACTCCAAATGAATGTTATGAGAGGATTAATCATGATTCAATCCAGAAGTGTTTATTTTAAAGGAATTGATTAACTGCACTAGTTTTTACTTGTAGGGCCTCGTGTTCATATGTTAAGCATTCTATATTGTATTAGTAACCTATACCTGTGCTGTTTCAACAGGAAAGCCTTGTCCGCCACATGTTGCGTCATGAACCTGATGTGGCCAAACTCAAGGTAGTTATATCCTTAAAGGATATTCCGGTATTTAGCACTTTGAGCCTATTTTCTAGTTTGTTTGGATGAACTAGAGTGGTGGACTTAGAAATTTTGACAATGGGTCCTGTCTCGACATTATATATATATATATATAATATATATATATATAAATATCACTGCCGTCTCTGTAACGCTTGTATTTTTATTTAGCATCCACATAAGCGGAGCAGTAAGAGTTGGCAAAAACGATTGGAAGGGCGAATCGACGTCCTCTGGTTGAAGACCTTAACTCTCTTTTTTCATTACGCATGAACATCACTCAGAGGCCCAAACTGGAAGCTGATCTGACGGGCCTGTTTAATGAACGCAAAAATCCCACACCACATTGATCCTGAAGTAAATCTTCGAGATCTGTTCAGTATTCGGGCAACTCACCCGAAGGTGGTTGATGGAAAAAAGAAATAGCCTTTTTTTTTTCTTATGTACAAATACTTTGCTGACATGTATTCAGTTTGTTGAAAAGTATGTTTTGTTTAATGTTAGTACTCGAAGTACAGCTGTTCTGTTATTGGGCTACTGAGAGCAGAAATGTTTTTTTTTTGTGAGTTTGAGTTTTCTATGCTAAATAAAAGTAGTTCCGTTTTGTCAGTCTGACTTCTGCACATTTTCATATCTATGGTTTGTAGTTCCTTGGTTTGTGAAATATGCAGCTTTTCACAGAGCTGCAAGTGTAATCACTTTTCAAAAAGCATGTTTCAATTAGCATGCAAATAATTCAATACAAAGTGTTTTTTGAAGTCATTTTACACATGTCTGCTTAAAATCAAAACACTTAAGTGTATTGCATACTTTTGCATCCGATTTGCTTTACAGCTAGAGGGAAGCACTTAACTTACACTTACTAGGACCATTATATTCCACCATGTATGTGGTTCCTTTGGCCTTGGGAAATAATACTTGGAATCAAGTTTTCACTGTTCTGCTGATATATGTATAAGCCTGACAAACTGCACAATCCAATGAAATGCATATTTGGGTAACACTTTACAATATGAATAATCATGTACTAATACCTGAATTAATAATTACTTTACTATAAACTAATGATGAGTTAAGACATATAATGAAGAATTAACCTTAACTACGACATGAGTCATACGAGTTCCTGCATGAATGTACCATCTTTACTGAATATGTATAGAACATGTGTAATAACTTTTCAAAGATGTACTCTTGAAGGGCCAAGACAAGAAATGCCATATAAAGTAACATGAATTCATGGCTTGTTAATGCATCTAAGTAATTAATGAATTAGTAAGTAATGATGTGCCCCGTCAAGTAAAGTCATGACATGATGCATTAGCAAGCCGTTAGTGTATGGTTAGTTAATGAATTATGATGTGCCTCAAGTCATGACACAATGATGTACTTACAAATCATGAACTAAAATATTAATAACATATACAATAAGAGTGTCATCCTTATTCCTTTATTCCAAATTGTGTTTTATTTTTATTTATACAATTAAATATGGACTTAAAAGAAAGTCCAAACATACATGTAAAGACAAACATAAGACACGTTTACATGTAAAATAGGGAATTAGCTAATGCTAATTGAAGCATGTATTTAGACAAAAAATACAGTTAATTAACCCTAACCTCCTGAAACCAAATACAACATACATGCAAACATGTCTTTAATTATTAACTCTTACCAAAGAAGTCAACATTTATTAGATTAAAATGCCAGCATTACCATAAGAACACAACCAACGTGTGCCGAACCATAGAAATCATATAGAGACTAGAAGCCCTATTGGTCGCTGGAAACCGAGAAATCCGGCCGCCATCTTGAACCGGTCGTATTCCTAGTTTCGTTGCGTGGCAGCAGATTAGATGCCAGAGTATCGTGGAGCATTTTCCTGTTCTAATCGCCGAACCATCGAAAATAGGGCTTTTCACAAGTAAGTCTTAACATTACCATACTATTGGTTGTATTTTGTGAATAGAATATTACCAGATAATCGAGAAGGAGCAAGGATATTTGCTATTACTGTACTGAAATCGTTGTGAAATGCTGTTTACTGCATCAGCCGGTGTTCACCCGGCATGGAGAGAGGTGGGGTAACTGTTAAAGTAATAATTACAAGAGCTTCTAGGTTATCAGATAAGCATTCAACTGCCCTGTTGTATAGGTTATTTGTGTTTGCGCACATGATATCAGGAAGCAATGTAACACACGCATGACGATGCTTATTTGAGTTACCCCTCCAACTTCTAGTTTTATTGATAACCTATATCTTATCATATGCGATTTGGCTATTGATATTACAGAAGCCCTGTGGTAAAATTACATTAACTTACTCCATCTACCCTTGTAAAGTTAATCCGAATAGGGCTTTAGTCTCGACATTTTCCCCTCCCACATCCACATACAATAAAAAAGTTATAGGCTTAATATTGTCCGAATTTAATTTTTTAGAAATTACTGATGCAAACACGTTGAAAAGCTTCTTCTCAATTTGTATTACAGGTAGCTGCGTTCGGTGGATTCGGTGGCTGCGTTGTGTGTGTGTGTGTGTGTGTGTGTGTGTGTGTGTGTGTGAGAGAGAGAGAGAGAGAGAGAGAGAGAGAGAGAGAGAGAGAGAGAGAGAGAGAGAGAGAGAGAGAGAGAGAGAGAGAGAGAGAGAGAGAGAGAGAGAGTCTGTTCGTGTTTGTTTGTGTGTCTGTTCGTGACGTGTGTATGTGCGTGTCACAAATCATAAATTGTTTCTTCAACTTATTCAAATATCGTACTTTACTGCAACTATCTGTTTCTGCTTCTTTATTATATTTATAGTGTGTGATTTATAAAATACATTATATCCTTCATCACACATATTGTGTCTGGTCACATATCTTATAGCAGAATATTATATTACTGTTAAGCCTACTATGGATATCCAAATAAGCCGAAACCATGTATCCTGTATCATAGCTACATGAATGACCTTTGCAGCAAAAAAAACCGCGTGAAAATCAGTTCAGTATTCAGTGAGATATGATTAATTTAATGCGCTGACAGCTCATTACACCAGCCATACAGATTAGACTGAGTGGAGCGGATGAGCGGTTTAAGATGGCGGCTCCAATTCTCGTCCGTGCCAATAGACTATGTGCACGTTAGCATATGCTACTTCCGGCTGCGAAACCGATATGGGGTGTCTAGTTTCCGGTAGCCTGATGGACAACGTAGATTATGTATATTTCTCCAGATGTCTTGGACATTAACCGAAGATTTCAGTCGATATTATAATATAATATTAGAGTCGATGATGTTCATCGACTGGTTAGTGATTTTTCTCCAGCTCCCCAGAGCAAGAGAGAGAAAGGGGTTTAAATATTACATCTCTCAGTATGTCATACAGGGAGTACACATGTAATACAGGGAGTAAAGGTATCCGACGTTGGGAAAGGGAACTAAAAAAAGTCCTCGCTCTAGACTAGGTACTGAAAGAGTTATAGGAACTTAGTCCGGTCGGAACACGCGAAAAAAAAATGGTTATAGGAAGGTTCTAGGCACTGCAAAAGTCCCTCCGGACGGAAAGCGGCTATAGACACCGTGAGTAGTGACTTTTCCCTTGTCAGTGGTTTAAAATATGTAGTTGGATTGTTTCATGTAACTTAGTTCTTCTCCCTCGCTGTGTTATGGCTTTGCTATGTGTGGATACATGTGCTGGTTATGTTCGTGAGACAGCTGATTAGTACTCTTGTCATTGACCGGAAAACAGTAACGTTACAGGAATCACCAACCCGTCGATCGCGGTCGACAAGTCGATCTTGGAAGCATTTTAAGTCGATCACGAAGAGTTTTCAAAATCAGAGAAAAAAGCCTATTGTGTGTAGTAAATGGTGTTCTAATCCATGTTGCTGTTACAATCACGTCATTTTTGCGGCGCGCACCTTTGGGCTCATGCGGACCCGTCGAGTTAAACAAGGCTTTACGCTTTAACCATTAAACCAGCTCAGCCACAGTAAGTTTTTTTATGTTTTAGGTCCATTGCGAACGATTAAACTAAGTTAACGCCGGTCCACTGATGTAAACAAGACGGCAACCGGAAACGAAGTACCCAACGTCCGCCCTCAAGCCGGAAGTTAGCATTTTTCTCGTGCACAGAGCGAATAGGCAGTAGCGGTCGATAGGGCGTGTCGCTACTCGATCCGTACCGGTTACACGATCTGTACTGCGCATGTGCGAGAACGAAGTTTTTCTGCCACTTCCTGTCATCATCAATGTTTTTACGACAACGTCACTGTCACTACGATCCGTACTTTACTGTCACGATTTGTACTGTACTGTTCTGCGTGTGCGAAAAAAACATGGATTATTTTGCATTTTATGTGAAAGTTTTTAAATTTTTAAAAGGAGAAATGCCGGACAATCCCGCTGAGCGTCGGAAAGTGAAACGGTCGTCTGCTAATTTTATCATCAAAGGTAACTACAAGCCTTAGACTAATCCAGGATTATGCCTTAACGTTAGTTCAATTGTGTGTTGTGTGTATATATCGTGCCACAATATCGTAATACACATATGCAAAAATGCGTATCGTGGATAGTTCACCCAAAATAAAAATTACTGTGTGAGGAATATTTTTTTATGTTTTCAAAGTTTTTGTGTAAGTACTACATTAAACTACTATATAATGTTGATTATAATGTATAATAATTAGTGCTGGGCCGTTATCGGCGTTAACGTGCTGCGTTAACGTGAGACTCTTATCGCGCGATAAAAAAAATATCGCCGTTAATCTAAGTTGGGTTGGGATCATAAATAGCATTTTCGAATATCGTTATTTTCGCGCAATTCTAGTGTGTAGTATGACATACATACTTGACGCCGCGCCTACTGTCACAGATCGCGCAGCAGGGTATTTTCCTGTGAGGGACACAAGGTGTACTTTTACTTTGTTATGTTGGGCGACGTTCCTCTCGTTACTTTATGTTAATGCAATACGTTGTTAAATGAGTTCATTCCAAGTATCCGCTGTATCCTTTGTATGGGCATGAGCGATGCTAATGAATCAAATGAATACAAATGTGCACAAATGAATCGTCGAATGAATTGTATCGAAAAGTGATACAAATGAATCACTCTTTTGAGTCGGATCTGTTCAAAGACTTCATCAAACAAGTTGTCAGATCCATAGAAATCATATAGAGACTATATGATGTCTATGGTCAGATCTGTTAAATCGGTTCGCGAATCAGTTGATCTGTTCAGTTCCTCACGCACAATTCACACTCGAGGAGTCGTAAGTAGGAAGATTTAAGAACATCAAGAGTGTTGGATGAAGTGGCCGTGGATCTACAGTTTAGTCTAGTGAAAGCAAATCTGCAAATGCATCATATCTTTGCCAGCGATGAAGATCTTTATTAGTTGAACATCTTCGTAAACTGTCCGTGAATGAATGATTCCACAGGACGATACATTCGAGTTCATTTTATTCAGGTAATACATTTTACAACCAAACAGATTATTACGCCACGATAGCACTAAAAAGTATGACATTATCCGGTTTTTGGACATAACAGTTACATTAATTTATAGGCTACAAAAAAACGTTTCAGGGCGTCGGTGCACTGGTTAACAGGTTTAAATAAGCTACCATTGTCCACAGTTTATGAAATGAACACCCGCCATCCCGCGGTAATGTGTGTGTATTGCGCAGTGGCATAATCACACGAATAGTTTACATTGATTGAAACTAATTTGTTTAAAAAGGAGGCTATTGCAGTAACAAGGCAGGTTCACATAAAATCATTATGACATATGATGACATTATTTTTTGATCTAACGAGCATTGGCGATGCAAAAACGGACTGTCGTGCGCATTGTTTTTTTTTTTCTTCCAATTACTGTTAAAAAACCCCGAAGAAAAACATGTTACTTGTTCAATTAATAAACAGTTTGTTTGATGACAAATCGCTAAAGATGAAATTGGCCTCCCTTTCTGTCATTGCGTTTTTTTTTTTTTTTTTTTTTTTTTTAACGATATTCGACTTTTGCTCCTCGATTGTCAAATGGCATTTTTGGCAGAAATGCACATCCCTATGCGAGATGAACTATTCTCAAAGACTTACTTTTAGTCATTATTTGGGTAGCACACATATTATAAATGCCTTCGGGAGAATTCAAATGAGCCATTTTAATCTAGATTAATCTAGATTAATTTTAAAATTAATCTAGATTAATCTAGATTAAAAAAAATAATCTATGCCCACCTCTAATAATAATGCAATGGGGAATATTTGTGTGTCCTGATAATCAATGCCAACGTCTTATGTTACCAATGTTAAGCATATTCGTCTTAAGTATTAATAAATAATGAAATATTTTCAGCTTCAGAATCATGAATATGTTTATTCTGGTGGAACCATTGTCCTTGGGTTACAAGCACCAATTCCAAGCCTATTAATTTAAACCCACAATGATATATCAAAGTTAGCATTTTAATTAACAGTGCATTTTGTGTTAAATATAAAATATCCTTTTAGAATATTTCTTAGAATATTCAATTATATCTAATCAATAGTAGTATTGCAATAATATCGTATCGTGAGTTCAGTATCGTGAAATGAGGGTATCGTTACAGCCAGCTTTGATAAACATGCCTTAGAAAAATAAACATTAGTCGTGTAGACATAGACATAAAAATATGTCAGTGCCATTTTCTGTCTCAAGATACACAATCTTGAGACAAAAAATGGCACTGACATATTTTATGATGTATCAGTCACTGTGTCGCTTTCAGTTAAAACAGCTCAAATATGCATTTTACACTCTGGGCCTTGTCTGTGTGAAACTGGGGGTAAGAAAGAACCGGAAGATTTTATAATGAAAAATAGAAGAGAACTGACTGACTGACTGGTACAACCTCATGTGCTAAATGGACAAATTGGTTTAAAATATCAAGTTATTTTAACTTTTTAAATTTTAGTTGTTTTACTTGTTCAGCTTCCATATCTGGGTATTATTATGTGACTTTAATGTAGTTAAACCTGTCAGATATCAGATAGTAATATGATATTTTTCTATTTACTTTGAACTTCAACTCTTTCAGACGTTTTCTTTTTTCCTTTTAAAACAGACGACAGACTCTTCTACATCGGTCACAGTATGCGGCTAGTTGTCCTGTCAGAGGAAAAGAAGAGGTCTGTTCTCACGGAGTGTCACAATAATCCTGGGACTGGCAATCACAGTGGTGTCAGAGCAGAGGCACTCAAAACCGGGTTATTGCTGGCTACTATTGGCTACTATTGGTCTACAATTATCCAGGATGTGAAAGAATGGGTAATTTTACATACTTAAAGGGATACTCCACTTTTTTTGGAAATAGTGGTTACTGATATTCTTCTAAATATCAGAAAATTATATGAATGGATTTGAAAATGGTAAAACCCAACTGTTTAACTCTGAGGGAGTTGTAAAATGAGCCTATTTCCAAAAAAAGTGGAGTATCCCTTTAAAGGGCACCTATTATGGCATTTAAAATGTTCCTAATAATGTTCTGGGAGTCCCCAACAACAGTTTTACATGCATGCAATGACAAAAAACACTTTTGTTGTCTTATAATATGCATTTATTTTTACCTGATTTGCTCACCGACTCCAAAATGATTCGTTCAACGACTCATTTTTTCAAACCCCTCCTTTACGTGACGCTAATCTGCGGTGATTGGTCAGATGACCCAATCAGTTATTGTTTGCGTTAACCCAACGCATAAACATATTGATAAAGCACTGCAGTACTACAAGGTATTGCTCTATTCTTTATGACAACTCCAATAACAACGACAAACATTTCACATATTTTTAAAAAAATGACATTGGAGACCAAGAAGCTGCGCTGAGCGTAACTTACACAACACAAACAAATACTTGAGCATGCTACTAAACACATAAAAGCAACAATTTTAATAATACTTACAGGTTGTGATTAGGAGGAGGAAGCTGATCCAAATAAACTGGTACTGAACCTTCCTTCAGTATCAGCCGGCTCGCAAACGACTCGCGGTCGACTCTGAGTCTATGAAATTAATTGTTTTTGAAACGAGTCATTAGCTGTTTCATAGTGACGTAGATACGATATTGGCCGCGCGCAGACGGAAGTGTAAACTTGAAGTCTAGAACACATTCAAATACTTCAGCTGAATAGCATCATGTCGAGAAGACGCTGTGTTCTGCAATGCAGAGATAGTTCAGCCACTTTGCTTTCATTGCCCAGGGACGAGCATGTGAAGAATCAGGGGTTATAGTTCATATTTGCAACGATACCACAACAGTATAGCCCGAACCTTGTGTTTTGTTCTCATCATTTTAATGATGAATCATTCAGAAACATAAATGAATTCAAATGTGGATTCGCAAGCCGGTTGTTCCTGAAGGAAGGTTCAGTACCCAGTGTATATGGATCAGCTTCCTCCTCCGAATCACAACCTGGAAGTATTATTAACAATTGTTGCTTTTATGGGTTTTGTAGCGTCGGGGGCGCGAGGAGGGAAGGCGCAGTAAGTGTGTGTCTGTGTGTGTGTGTGTGTTGTGTAAGTTACGCTCAGCACATCTTCTAGGTCTCCAATGTCAATTTTTTTTTAAATATGTGAAATGTTTGTCGCTGTTATTGGAGTTGTCATAAACAATAGAGCAATACCTTGTAGTACTGCAGTGCTTTATCAATATGTTTATGCGTTGGGCTAACACGAACAATAACTGACTGGGTCATCTGACCAATCACCGCCGATTAGCGTCACGTAAAGGCGGGGTTTGAAAAATGAGTCGTCGAACGAATCATTTTGGAGTCTGTGAGCAAATCAGGTAAAAATAAATGCATATTATAAGACAACAAAAGTGTTTTTTGTCATTGCATGCTTGTAAAACTGTTGTTGGGGACTCCTCCCAGAACAATATTAGGAACATTTTAAATGCCATAATAGGTGCCATTTTTATTAAATGCATTGATATGTACAGGATGAAAGAACCAATCAAAACATCAAGCGAAAGTATGTTAATGACAACCACATTGACTGGGACCTCCACCTTCCTGCTGTGGTGTACGGTATGGTAAAAACACTGCAAATCTGGTCTTAACACGTTTACTTATTATATTTATTATATCTACAGTTAGATGTCGACGGGAAAACTTAATTGATTAATTTATTTAATATTTAATGTTAAGGGTGGAGTTTTTCATTTAATAAACATTTGATAGTAAATGGGAAAGACCAAAATGTGGACGCAGTGCATTGTTTACCTGCAAGTGTTTTTTTGTTTTTTTTGCTATCATATACTCATCATCCAAGAAATAACTCTTTTTATATATAGGTCCTGGAGGAACTTCCTGACGCAAAGGATGACTTTTTGAGGGAGGGAGGAGGAGAGATGGAGGGAGGAGGAGAGAGGGAGGGAGGAGGAGAGAGGGAGGCAGGGAGGGAGGGAGGGAGGAGAGATGGAGGGAGGAGGAGAGATGGATGAAGGGAGAAGGAGAGATGGATGGAAGGAGGAGGATGGATGGATGGAGGGAGGAGGAGAGGATGGATGAAGGGAGAAGGAGAGATGGATGGAAGGAGAGATGGATGGAGGGAGGAGGAGAGATGGATGGATGGAGAGGAGGAGGAGGATGGATGAAGGGAGAAGGAGAGATGGATGGAAGGAGGGAGGATGGAGGAGGGAGGGGAGAGAGGAGGAGGAGGAGGAATGGAGGAGGGAGGATGGATATAGAAGGAGGGACGGATGGATATAGATGGATGGAGGGGTAGATGGAGGAGGGGTATATAGATGGATGGAGGGATGGATGATAGATGGATTAATTCATTTATTAATAAATAAATAATGTTATTCTGAGTGTTTCTGTGTGTTTTCTTGCTGAAATAAGTAGAACAAACCTTTACAAAATGAAATATTACATGTAGTAATATTGTAAATATTACTTCTGTAGAGGCTGATCATGCAACTGCAACTTTTCAACCATCATACTCCCCACACTTAATGTACATCTGTGTAATGTAAAAATTTACAACAATAACTGGCTTAAACAGAATTAACAAAAATATTAGTTTTAACAGGAAACGGACCACGTAAGTTAGAACAACACAAATTTAGGGAGAAGATAAAATAGTTATATAGTTAAGAAGTTAAAATAATATAAATAAATAAAATGACAAAGGATTAATAAAGTAATAAAAGTCAGTTATTGGGCTTCAGTTACGATGGTTACGATACGGATCGTGTAACAACAACTGCCGTAAATGGTTTCGACATCAGACAGGAAGGAGACGCGTTCTCGCACATGCGCAGTACAGATCGTGTTTCCGGTACGGATCGAGTAGTGACAGGGCGTCTACCTATATGATGTCTATGTGCCGAACCATAGACATAATATAATACATAGACGCCCTATTGGCCGCTTTGGAACGTTGCTGCGATACGTCAACGGCTCCGCCATTTTGCGGAGGGCAAGACTGCACTGTAATCAAGGGTGAGCTGCGTTTTTTTCTGGATTAAAAACAAAAACTGTTTTTATATTTATCAACCGATTTCAGTGGTTTGTATGTGGTGTACAAACAGTTCCATCTCTAGTTATTTAAAATCTCAATAGTTAGACTTGTAAAATATTTGTTTTAATAAAGAATGGTCAAAGCTCAGACTTGTCATGTATCTGGCTTTTTATTCTTGGATAAGAATGGTGAAGACCCCCATACTGAGATATAATTTAAGTTTTCTTATTGTGGAAAAAGTATTTTCTGTGATTGACCAGATTTGAGCAATAACAAAGATAACTGATGGATCCTTTATGCTAATACATATGTTATGGTACAACTACTGTGCAATGCAGTAAATATAACATTTGTGAGAAGTAATAGTAAATAGTTCAGTCAATAAAATAAACAAATAGTATACAGCAAATAAAATAGTATAGTATAATTATATAATATTATAAGTACAATAATACAATCATAAAAATATTGATAATAGCATATGGTTTATTAATAATACTATAATAATAGCAATAGAATAAGAAATATCAATTACAGAATATACACAATATAAAATAAGTTAAATAGTGACTTATATTTAATATTTAACTCTTTTTGTTAAATTTCAGTTTTACTGATCAGTAATAGCCATTATAACAGAAGTAGCTTCAGTCAAACAAACAGCAGGATACAACGTTAAAAAAGCCTAAATATAAAGTTATGAAACTTCACTTTGCCCTCAGCCAAAACGATTTACCAGGGAACCATTTATAGATTAATGAGACCAAAGATCGCCCGTTAGATATACACAAGACAAATAATAATATCTCATGTTTAACCACTAGACTAGAGACATCCGAGCAGGCGGCAAACTTCAGACGCATTGGCCGAGGTAAGGCTGTCCTCTGCGGGCTTAATGAGCGCCGAGCGCCCGGTGATCGCATCTTACAACTCCGTAAACGTCAGATCAATTCTTTAAATAGGCGCTATCTTTATAAACAAATCACATATTTGAACTTTAAACAACTACATTGTCGACTGAAAAACTATTAAAACTACATTTCGTGACACAATAACAGTAGTATTTTTAAATGTATCCTCTGAACGTTACTATTATTAATTAAATAATGACCAAATACAACCAAAAACACATGTTCAGTCTTGCCTGTGAAAGATAATTCCTCGAAAGCTGTTTTCAATTGTGTGGCGACTTGTACAGCCCCAAGCAGAGCACAAAACAGACATTTTTCTCAATTCCGGTATGAGAGGTATGGGAGAGTTGCCATCCCCAATATGGCGGCGCCGTTGACGTACGCTCCAGCGGCCAATAGGGCGTCTATGTATTATATTATGTCTATGTGCCGAACGAGCACCGAGTGCGGCACTAATGAGTGTCCCACCAGAAACAAATCCTACATACTGTAGTTCCAGAAGGAAAAGTAGTATTACTAAACATAGGCCTTAATAAACTATATAAATCAGAAAACGGTTTAGATCAAATTAAATTTTTTAGTGCTAGGTATTAGTCTATTTTTCATGTTTGAAAGACGGATCTGTGTAATTAATAGCTAAATAAATCATGTGCCATTCCAATTATTTGTCACAATGCTGCAGATAGCAGATTAGGATATTACAGTTTAAATTAAGGCAGTATTAAATTATATGTTTAATTCAAATTTAGATGACTTCTTATTTATTCTTACAAAGAGTGATTGATTTAGTTTACCCCTAAACGTTAATTAATGCATTAACTATCAAACATGTAGGCCTACTAACATGTTTAACCCTGTAAGACCCGTGGTTGTAAAATTACAACATCACTTTTAGCTCTTCAAAAAACACATCTGCAAAAAAAATTTTTTTTGAAAGACCACATTTATATAGCCAGTGGGTCCTATTGTTTAGCCTCACAATGTCATTGAATAGTAAATGTGTATATAGGTCTTGCCATAAGGTCATGAACTCATACAACCTGCAAACTTTCCTGGAAGCGCATCTCCTTGTTCCATTGGACTGGATATCTCACCATTGAAGTAAGTAAAACCCCAGAAATATTTTTTTTTGTGATTGTTAGAATGTCTAGTTCATGTAAATAATTGGTTATTGTGGAATGCATGCATCAAATTAGATTTTTAGCTTGTTATGTCTTTGTTGTAATTTTACAACGTTGGGATATAATGGTAGTCAAAATAGCATGTGCACCTTGTGCATTACATGGAGGCATTGACTTCTCAAATGTTCACATACAGGATAAATACGTACAGAAATATAATGTATTTGATGATTCACAATATCTAAATGTGTTATTTGTTATAAATTTCAGATTTATATCAGATTTTAATCATTTTAAATGAATAAATTATTTCTGGTTGCAGTGTTTCAAGTCCTTTCAGTACCAGTATTTGAAATTGTTCCTGTATGTTAGCAGTACTATATATAGTTAACAGTTTTTTTTGGGGCTTTGTTTGTTTGCCCAAATATCTGCTTGTTGCAAGACAGACACTGTTTGTGGAGTGCTTTGGAGGATGGTTATTCAAGGACAGGTGTGGATGTTCGTAGGGGGTTGCATAGTCCATTGTTCAGGGACAGGTGTTAATGTTCTGGAATGTGGGGATGTAAGAGGTCTGGGGGTTTGCATATTCCTTTTAGAAATGTGTGACTTCAGTAGGGCTGGGACGGTATGGATTTTTTCTGACCGCGGTTGAAAAGCAAGAAATTCCGCGGTATTGCGGTAAACCGCGTTAAATACTGGAACTGGAGCATCTCATAAATAAAACTAAACTTAGCGTATAGGCTACTTGCCTCATAGACATGAGAAATAAATAGAAATCTTGAAATGTCTACTTTTAAACAAAATTCAAAATGAAATGATAAAATTGTACAGTAGCCTAGTCAGGTAAGGTCAGGTTTGCCGATGTGCGTTTTATTTAGGCTATTTATTTATTTTTGTCCCTGTGCGGAGATCGGAGACAGAGTTCATGATGATATTCTGGGGATTTAACAGCTAATATGCTATACTACTTTAGCCTTTAAATATCTTTGCTGCATTGGATCAGTCTCCTTTCTAGAACAGCCGATAGCTTTCTAGCCTCCCGGCAGCAGCGCCTCACATTGCTTATAGACCTTACAACAATCAGCGGATGGCGGTTTTGAAAATTAGTCAAAAAAACGTTGGAGCGGATGATGCCGGACGGATGATGAGTTTTGTGATGTGGTTGCGGATTAAACAATAGCCTATCCACGCATCTCTAATACGAATGGAATGTTATTATGTGTCATGGAACATTGCGCTCCACAACTCGCGAAAGGTCGGATTTGCTCCATCTTTTGATAAGTTTTGTTTAGAAAACCTTGAATCCATGTAAGACACAATGTCATTAGACATAGTCCATGTCATTAGAATCAATTAATCCATGTCATGGGACACAACGTGCACACATGTGCAGGCCAATGTTTTTGGCCTGACCCACGGTAGGCGTCACGTGATCGCGGAATTGTGGTAACCGTCCCAGTCCTAGACTTCAGTGGAATGTATCACATAAATAGGATTCATTTACATATAAATTATTTATACTTGAACATACTCTAACTCTTATAACTATTATTTTCATTTCAGAATGAGAGGACGCTGCAGACACTAAAAAAAGTATATTCGAATACGCTCTGCAGGAAGTGCAATCTCCGTCACTGCTTTTCAGAGGAAAGAAACTGCTTTTAGGACAACTATTGCAAGTGAACACTGGACACTGTTTCTTTGACAGTTTTCAATCTGTTTTGTATGTCATACTTATATTTTATGTTTATTTTTAATAAATTATAATTCATAATATGACTGTTGGGTGATTATTATTATTATTATTATTATTCATAATATTTACTGTTATGGTGCTATGTAAGCAATCCACACTTCAAATAAGCCCTTAGTAGTTCTGTATATTTGTTCTGACAGTGTGAGTGCAAATGCTGAAATTCTGCTACCCAATAGGCCCAACGTTGCAATATTACAACGTTTCCTTAAAAACTTACTAAAACATAATTTTTTAAAAAATCCTTCATTATTTGCATCAGAGGCCTCCTACAACAACATCTGACAGGTGAAATTTTTTTTTTCTTTTTTTTTCTATATTTGGGTCTTACAGGGTTAAGGCTGCTGTTATTCATGCATGAATCAGTATGACTCCTGTTGTAGTTAAGGGTTGCTCTTCGTTGGTTCATGATTAGTTCATATATTCACTAACCATGAGTTAATGTTGAAGTACCTATTAATTCAAGTATTAGTACATGATTATTCATGCCCTGTTATTGTAAAGTGTTACCGCATTGTATAGCTACTTGCATGTGTGAAATGGCTGCCCATGAGGTGTTTCAAAGATTTTTGCTAAATTACTTGCCTGAAAAGGACTTTGGATAAACCCATATACTTTTCATTCTCTGCTGTAAACTAATGGTTACAGGGGATTGTTTTTAGTTAATATATTTAAGAAAAAATACATTATACTTCATGGACACCAATACAAACCCCTATTAAATTCCAAAAGAAAATGGCCAAAAAACTGAAATGCTGATTCCTAAATAAATGCAGTGTTACTTTGTGTACAATACTTTTTGGTAAAAAAGTGTCTATAAGGGATGGATATAGTTCACCATGTAAGACCCAAATATAGAAAAAAAGAAAACATTCAGATGTTGTTGTAGGAGGCCTCTGATTCAAATAATGAAGGATTTTGTAAAAAATTGTTTTGGGTGAGTTTATGACCATATGACTATCTAATGGCATTTGAGACTAAACAGTAGGACCCATTGGCTATGTAAATCTGGTATTAAAACAAAACAAAAAATTGCAGATGTGTTTTTGGAAGAGCTAAAGTGATGTAATTGTACAACCACAGGTCTTGATTTTATTGCTGATACTCATTGTTACTCTATAATTAGATGCAAAAAAATAAGAGACGACAAATATATGAAAAGATTCAGCAGTTATTTTATTTCTGCAAAAAAAGTAGGCCTAATGATAGTTTAAATTGATTGTTTCCTGAGTGTCCCGTATATGAATTAACTGCTACAAATGTCTGATGGTGATGTGCTTTAGTGTTTTAGCAATTCAGAAAAACTGTAAACTCCATTCTCTGAACCAAATTACCAATAGCCTAAAACAATGTGTTGAATAAATCACTTTCTGTAAAACATTAAAAAAGTTCAGGTAGTTAAAACACCGCAAATTTCATGCACCCTTTTTTTGCAAAACTCTAAACACATTTTGCACTTGTGTTTCAAACACAGGCAGTCAAAAGTTACACAGAACTACAATTTGTGTTGTCTCAGGAAGAATACAGGTGTGTATAAGAGTGACGGAGGATGAGGACAAGAAAGAGGAAGTGTGGAGAATGTTGTCAAGGCTGGATATTGCTTTAGGGTTTTTCCCATCACAGACAATGTCATCTCTGCAGGCAAAGTCCCCAGGCTGAACCGAACATGAAGACATGATACTGAAGCAGAATGATTAATGATCACTGCTCTCACTGACCTTGATTTTGGAGTTGCACAACTCTATGGGATCAAAATCCCGCCAAATCTATTGCGGCCACGGATTAAAATATAATAAGCGTGAATAAAAAAATAACAAGCATGAATAAAAACTTTAAACACATAAAAAAATATTTTTCATAAAACTTAAACTTGTTCATGTTTTCTTTAAAATTATGTTTTCCTTGGTTTTATTACTCTGTAATTTGCGCTCTCTTTCATTTTCTGCTCATAATTAATTTTTTTGTACGCTTGTGCTGTTTTTCTCTTCGCTCTTTTTTCCATGTTCTGCGCTTGCTCTTCCAAATGTTGCAGTTCGAGTTTCATGTAAATTAGGGCGGGCTTAAGCATCACCATTGGTCCACTAGTTCTAGATTGACAGCTCATCCTCTAGCCAATCAATCGAAGAGGAGAGTTGACGTCACCCCAATGCGACTCAAGCTACTGATGCTCACTCCTACAGGGGAAGACAACAGTTTATTTTAAACGTTACACGGACTTTTAAGCAGTAAAGCTATCTGAACTCTGGACATATACAAATAATTAAATTGCTCTTTTTTTGAGATAGCCTACATTTTAATGTGCATGCTGGTAATTGGTGTTAAACAATTGGCTCATGATGTTAATACGCTAAGGCAGCTTTAAAACATCTTGCAGTTTTGAAACACTACATTTCTTTGCACAAATTAAGTTAAAAACGGCCATTTTACCCGTCTGAAGAATATAGGACTTTGACCTGTCAACGCTAATATATATATATATATATATATATATATATATATATATATATATATATATATATATATATATATATATATATATATATATATATATATATATATATATAATTTTTTTAGTTCCATTACATAACTAAAATGAACATGTAGCCTTTGTAAAAGAAAAGAACAAAAACGCACAACCTACCTGGCGATCGGTTACAGTTAAATACGCCATCCTCAAATATTTTCTTAATTGTTGTTAAGTGACCATATAGGTAGCCTGGTAAATTAATTCTAAGACTAGATGTAGCTACAATATCACAAAAGATTAATGAAAATGATAGTGTACGAGGAGATTTTAAAAACCAAGTGGATTTGATGCAGTGATTTATTAGGCTACATACTTATTGTGTTCATTTACATAGCTACATAATTGCATATTAGTATTACTTTAGGATTGATGTTTTAAATATAGCTTCAATTGTTAATACAGCAAGATGAAAATTATTGAAAAGATCATGGATAGGAAACGTCGTTTCTGGAGTGCCGCTGTCATAGCGTCTACTCCGATAAAAACCTAGCAGCAGTATTAATACTCCTAAAGATGATGATTAGCTGGTTCAGGTGTGTTTGATTAGAGTTGGAGGAGCTAAACTCTGCACCCAGGAAGACCGACATTGCCCTTCCATGTCATAGATTAAATATTAAAGTAAAACGGCCATAGGTGGTGGCAAGTTACTCTTTATGAGTGAGTCATTCATTCAAACTTCTCGTTCAAATCAGGAATTCTTTGATGAAACAACAGTTGTATTAGCTCGGAGGAGGTCGACGCTCGTGGTGCCAGAGCATTGAAGGTTAATATGATGGATCGTCAGACAGGCACAACTGTGACAGATCGTCGTCGTTAGGGTGACGAATTTAACGATAACTGATCGCCAGGTAGACATACAGTTTAACGGTGTCCTGCCACGGAAAGATTTTTGACAGCTGAGCTGATGGTTATCTTCACCTGTAGCTACCAGCTACGAGACGAGTAAACAACAGCTGTGTCCCAATGTGAATGCTGCATCCTCCGAAGGCCGCATTTGAAGGCCGCTTGGCCGCATTTGAAGGCCGATTGCGTCACCGCGGCGAGATGAAGGCTGTCCCAATTCAATTTTTTTTTTTTTTTTTTTTTTTTTTTTTTTTTATTATTATTATATGAATACAAAATCTAAATACAACAAAATGGCACAAAACAGTTATTATCCAAAGAAATACAGGTGTGGAAGGCTCAACACAAATAGATAAATAAAAAATAAAAAAATATAAAAAATAAAAATATACACAAAAAAAAAAAAAAAAAAAAAAACTAAAACAGGTTATACACTACTAACAAATTATACAATTTCAATGCACCTCGACTTTCCATTTTAGAGAGGGCATCTGAGAAGTATTTTAAATCGTTTTTGAAAATAATAAACAAAGGAGGGGATTTAAAAAATCTACACTTATGTATAAAGTATTTTGCCAATAACACAATGTTATTAATCAAATCAAATAACCTACAGCAATCATTGGTTAATCCATACATTATATCTTGTAAGTTGAAGGTGAAATCGTCATCTACCACCTTTTTTACTATCAGCCAGTTCTGTAATGTTCTCCAAAAGGATTTAGAGAAGTTACATGTAAAAAATATATGTTCTGTATCTTCAATGAAACACTTACAAAGATGACAGGGTACATTTTCTAAATTAAATTTTAAATTCAAAAATCTATTGGAAGGATATATGGCATTTAGAATCTTAAAGTGCGTCTCTTTTACTTTGGGGGGGAGAGGAAGTCTTAAATAAGCTGTTCTTAAATATTTTACAGTATCTTTATCAAATGTATGATCTAATTTATTTCTTAAAATTTGATAGGGGCAGGACGATTGGATGATAGATTGTCTTATGTATTTATTAGTGCAAACTAGTTTATTTTCAAATTCAATATCACCAACATATAGCGACGGGAGGACTGCCGTAATTTTTGAGTATGATAGGGAACATTTCATTAACATTTTTAAACCAGAGGGTATTGCATTAGTAACTGTAAAAAACTGTTTTGGGTGACATGCAAATCCATGTTTCAGCGTGAAGGCATTGTAATCCAAGATATTACCACTCTCATCCATTAGGTCTATTACAGACCAAATATTCCTACTTAACCATTCCTCATAGAATAGAGACTTGTTTCTATGTACAATATATCTGTTATTCCACAAAGGAGTATTGTGGGGTGTAAAATTATGCGTGTGCGCCAGTTTCCAAAATAATAAAACTTGTTGGTGGAATGCTGATAGTTTCACCGGGAGTTTGAGTAAATTATAGTCGCACTTGAGTAGAAAGTGAATTCCACCCAGTTTACAAAACAAAGCTGAAGGAATGACGTACCAAAAGCTATCAGTGTTACATAAAAACATTTGTAGCCACTTAAGCTTTAATAGAATATTCATACTCTCAAAATCAATCACGTTCAAACCGCCTTGTTCATATGACTTGATAATATCAGATTTTTTTATATAATGGGTCTTGTGCTTCCAAATAAAATCATAAATTTTTTTATTACTTGTTTTTATAAAAGCTGAAGAGGGAGCCAAAGCAGAGGCCGGATAAATCAATCTAGATAAGCATTCAACTTTGGATAGAAGAATTCTCCCAAAAATTGAAAGATCTCTCTGCAACCAGCAATTCAAGATTTTATTTGCTTTTTGTAATTTGTTTTCAAAATTTCCCTTCATACTAACCTTCAAGTCTCTGGTAATTAAAATACCTAAATATTTCACGGTTTCTTTCACCGGAATATTATACAAAGAAGTAACTTGATTGGGATGTAGTGCCATAAGCTCACATTTGTTCAAATTTAATTGAAGGCCTGATGCCTTAGAGAAGGAATTAACTAGAGAAATAGCCAGAGGGATTTGGTCTTTGTTTTTTAAAAATAATGTTGTGTCATCTGCTAGCTGACTGATTGCTAAAGTTTCCCCAAATACATTTAATTTTTTCACAGATAAATCATGCCTAACCAAAGTGGACAACATATCTGTCGCCAAAATGAATAAAAGAGGAGAGAGTGGGCAGCCCTGCCTTATTCCACGACTAATCGGAAATCTTTGTGTAGTACCAAAAGGAAGAGAAACCGAGCTATTCATATCTTTGTAAATCATTTTTATAACATTAACTAATCGTTCACCAAAACCAAAATGCTGTAGGGAATTAAAAAGAAAAACATGTTCTATCATGTCAAAGGCCTTCTTGAAGTCCAAAAATAAGATGAATCCATCATCCTCTATCAAGTGACTGTACTCCACCAAGTCCATAACTAATCTAATATTATTATGAATAGATCTTCCTTTAAGAAAGCCTGATTGTGACTCGTTGATTAAATTATTTAGGCCCTCTTTTAATCTATTAACATATACATGGGAGAAAATTTTATAATCATTGTTGAGCAATGTAATTGGACGGAAGTTATCCACATATCTCAGGTCTTTATCTGGTTTAGGGATTAAGGTAATCAAACCCTGATTCATAGTGGGGGCTAAAGACTCGTCTTCTATAGATTCAACAAAAGCATTAAATAATAATAGTTTAATATCATTCCAAAAAAATTTGTAAAAATTAGCTGTGAGGCCATCAGGGCCAGGAGATTTGTTTATCTTAAGATTTTGAACTGCTAAATCAAGTTCTTCAATACATAAATTAGCATCACAACGATCTCTCCAATCATTGTCAATATTAGGAATTAAATTAGTTATTTTATCAAAGAAATTATTACACTCTATTGGGGAGAAGTTGGAAGAATACAGGTCAGCGTAAAATTGATGAATGTTCTTACTTATTAGAGTTGGATCCGTGGTTTCACTACCATTTATCATTAATGATAGGATTGAATTGCTCGATTGTCGTCTTTTTTCTAATCTACAAAAGTAAGCAGTACTTTTCTCACCCTCTTCTATCCATTTAGCTTTGGAACGTATATATGCACCTTTGGCTTTTTTAATGTAAAGATTGTCCAGTTCTAGTTACAGAGAGACCATTTTCCCTTTTGCGGCATCACTTAATACACTTTCACTACAGTATTTGTTAATTTCTTGTATAATCTTATGTTCCTGCTGTCTCCTTACTTTGGTAAGTATTTTACTGTAATTAATAGACATTTCACGTATTTTAAATTTGAGAAACTCCCATCTGGCTTTATGAGAATTAAAGTTACTATTTTTAATTTCTAAAATTAAATCTTTTACTTTATCACAGAATCTCTTATTATTAAGTAAATCAGAGTTGAATTTCCAATATCCCTTATTTCTTGAAGTGTTGCAGTTTGGTTTAACTAATAAAGAAATGGCACAGTGGTCTGTCAAAGGCGCTGCCGAAATAGCGCAGTCTTTAACAAATAAAAGCAAGTTATCTGAAATAAGCCAATAATCAATTCTTGACATGCTGGAAGCATTAGGTCTAAACCAAGAGAACTGTCTAAGATTTGGATGGAGATATCTCCACATATCTATCAATTTAAGATTAGTGCAAAAGTGGGAGATTAAAGGGTTTGGCCGAGAAGTATTGCTTTTGGGTGGATGTCTATCATGCATCTCATCTGGTACCACATTAAAGTCCCCACCTACGACAATATTATCTGTTGGGTATAGACGCTTTAAATCAGATATTACAGAAGATACCTCATGGAGTAGATTTTGATTCAGTTTAGAATTATTGTGGCCATATACATTAATTAAAATGAAAAAAATATTTTCAATGTCTAAAACTACCCCTAGCCAATGTCCATTGAGATCAGATCTAAAAGATATTATTTTCCCTGGACAATTATTAAATAAAATTGCAGCACCTGCCGAGTGTGAGGATCCATGGCTAAATAAAATTTTATCCCCCCATTGACTGGACCAGAAAGCAGCATCAGTTACAACAGAGTGTGTTTCTTGTAGAAAAATACAGTGAGAGCCACTACCTTTACAATATAAGAACATTGCCTTTCTTTTGACCTTGTTTTGGATGCCCCTAACATTTAATGACATGAACGACAACGGTACCTTAACTGGAAACATTTAAAACAAAAACAAAAACAGAGGGAAAAAACGAAAACGAAACAAAAAACGTGCAAGCACTTGTATGAGCAAGAACAAAAGTATCACCAGGTTGTGTAACCACGAACCTCGAACATACCTCACAACCTAGAGTCTCTCCAAACAGTCATATCTCAAACCATCCTACCCATAATCAGTTCGAGTAAACGATTATGCTGAGTCAATGCGTCTTCCTTCAATGTAACCGAACGGTCCCCTGTAGTACGCTTTCTTTCCCGCTTTACGCGCCTGGTCGATCAAAGGCCAAAGCGCCGCACGGGCCAGCCGATCCTCCTTCGTAAAATCCTCCGTGAATCTGACTCCGCGGTCCCGACAGACTGACGAGTTCTTAGTTGATTTCCACATTTCATCCCTGTACTTCCTCATGGTAAACTGCACAATCATCTGCCTTGGTTTCCCCGGATCCTTCTTGCCGATTCGGTGCACTGTGTCAACAACGTCTTCTAATTTCTGAACCAGATGCGGTGCGATTTCCGCAATGAGACCGATCACTTCCCTGCGGGGATCCTCTTCAGGCCTCTCCTTCATGCCATTGATCCGGAGGTTCCACCTTCTTTTATACCGCTCGAGTTCAGATGTTCTGCTCGCCAGGTCTTTGTGCAATGTTGTTAAATTCAGGAGCGATTTGCTCGTCTCCAGGCACTTTTCTTTGCATTCTTTAATTTCAGCGGCATTGAACTCTACAGCCTTGGAAATCTCTGCGATCATGACACTGTTTCTCCGCATTTGAGTCGCCATTTCTTCTAATTTTTCGTCTTGTGAGTCAAAACGAGCGGTCAGAGAAGTGATGGCTTGTAGCAGAGTTGCATTAGTGATGTCATCGTCGTATGACCTTATTTTTTTCAAGGTGTTTGCTTTAGTAGGAGTTAAATGAGACGAGTCACGACGTTTAACTGTAGGATCGGTCTGTACCTCCATCATTGAATCAACTAAGACTGGATCTGGAGCCGAGCCATGAGCCGGAGGAATGATAATCTTCGGGTGAGTAGCTTGCTGAGAAGATTTACGCATTTTGAGGTCACAAAAACACACGCGGAGTGTTTAAATTATTTTTTAGGTAGGAGTAAATGAGACTTGTGTAAATTTCAAAACAAAATTGGGAGATTAACTAGGCAGCTCGGTACAAACACATGTGTTCAGCCCGCCATCTTAGCCGGAAACCTCTCGCTGTCCCAATTCAATTCAGCATCCTTCGAAGGCCGGTTGCGTCATCGCGGCGCGACGAAGGCTACCCTGATTCAAAAGCGACGCCAAATGCACCCTTTGTTTCCCCGTGAAAGGAAGGATACACGGGCTGCGTTCCAGTCCAAAATTGACATGCCCTTCACTCGCTAACTTCCCTCCGTCTCGTTCACTCGGATGTACGTCATTGCTTACGATGCACGAGTGCCCACTTCTGGCGGAAACTGCAATGGGCTGAACTGGAACGTCCTAAGCCCTTGATCACTTGGAATCAGTTATGGAGTTGATTTATTATTTAAAACAATGTTCACTTTAAGAATTTGTTTAGTGCAGCATCCAAATGTATATAGGTGTGTTTGGGTTGTTTTACATTAAAAACATATAATTAATATATCATAGAGTTGTTTGTTGTGGTTGTGATTAGACGAGATCTGTGGTGACGTCACAATCGTACTGCATTGTGGGACATATGGTGCCTGAAGTGTACATATGGGGTGCTTCTCAATATCCCTCCTCATCTCCTCGCTCCTCTGTCCTCCATCCTATAACCCGGAAACTGATCGAGCTCAGTCATCTTGAAGGACATCTCAATTATCTAATTGCACACCGAGGAGGCGAGGATCGAGGAGTGAGGAGGCTTCCAGAGGAGTCATGAGCAAGGATACTATGCGGAAGTGTATTATCGACTAAACGTGACGCACGCATCAATTCTCCTCCCCCTTCACATCTGTCACAATCATTTGAATTTACTTTACCCTTGCAGTTTATATAAACCACACATCTCACATATTTCAATAGGGTAGCTTGCTTTATTGTTATTTATTATGAATTTCTTAAATAAACAAACTTTAACAACATAAGGGCAGATCCTTTGAGCGCTGCTGATGACGCTGTGAAGTGACGCTCGAGTGATCAAGTATTCCAATGTATAAAAAAGCTTTCATTCGATTCCTCTGTCCTCCCTTTCTTTCCTTGCAGCCTTCCCTCGCATCCTACAGGGGGTGGAGCTGAGACGCGAGGAAAGGAAACGAGGATGCACAAATAAGAAATGAGAAGCACCCATGAAGTAGACTCGCTCCCTCGGTCTAAATCGAGGGAACAAGTTTATGTCCATATAAACTTCCCTCGTCCACTTCACGAAGTGGAACGCACTTCAAAATGGCGGCAGGGATTCCCCCGAGGGGAAGTGCTTAGGGAAGTTCGCAAGTGCGTGTCTAAAAATGGTGGACTGGAACGCAGCCATAAATGGATCCTTAGCGGCCTATCCTACCCTGATCTACCCCATAATTAATTGCGCACCGGTGACGACAGCATTTTTAGTGCAGCATTTGGTGTGTAGCCTACAGTTCAAATTCAAATGTTGGCGTTCAACTTTGCGTTTTAAAAATACAAAAACCGATCATTTTTCGTTTTTCAATTTCCACGGGTTAAAAAATGAAAAACGAATGGATGCAAATTTACATGGATTATCATCAAACTAAAGATAGTTTAGTGATAGTTAGCACTATTTTTAGTGATAGTTTTTAGATTAAAGTCTTTGATTTTACTAGTATTTTGATTGACTATCAAACTTTTCTCCAAATACATTATTTGAAATATTTAATAATAGGCTATATAATTGCGTCCATTCGTTTTTCTTTTTTAACAGCTAATTGAAAAACTAAAAATGAACGATTGTTGTATTTTTAAAAGGCAACGTTGAACACCAACATTTGAACTGTAGGCTACACAAATGCTGCACAAAAAAAAATTAAGACTTTTTGCCCCCTTATTAAACATTTAAAATATTCACAAATTACTATGGCAAAAATGTCGATTAGACAGGCCAGATTAGAACCTGTAAATTATATTTTTCCCGCAGTGCTGAATGAGAAGAGCCATGTCTCTGGAACCATGATTTATGATAATAAATGTGTCTGAATAAATAACGTGGCATTTTAATTGTTCGTTTAAGTGAACATTTCAAGCTTTAGGCTAGGTATATTTTGTTCATTTTTAAAAAAAAATCAGTTCATTTTTGAGGCGCGCTCGAGTTCACGGAGATCATGAAAGCGTGATTGATTGTTTGGATTGATTGGACAACGTTTTCTTGTTATGTGAGTTGGACAAATAAAAGTAGTTGCGAATGATGTATTATTCTGTTCTGTATGACCAGAAGTTATAGAGTATTTTTCAAGTTGTTTTCACTGTTTATAATGCAAGTGTTCGCGGCCGCGCCTCCGTGCCATGCAGTGCGCGCTCCACACACACTTGCGTCAAAATCTTGTGTTTATTATCATTTGCGTTGAGTTCACTGAAGACAGTAGGCTAATATGTTAATCATAAAATAATTTATGAATGTTTTATTTTTATATAACCTAATCTTGTGTTTGTGTTATATTTCTTTTTTAAATGTGAAGTCTTTTTTTGCTTATAGGCTTATTCTATTATACTGAGCTTTTTTCTTCTATAAAATTTGACTTTAAAGACAAGTGGCCTAAATGTCGTTTTTTAGAAAATTCAAGAAATATTAAGTTAAACATAATTAAATTTACAGACTGGGGGAGAGGCCACAAATCCGTGAGTTTACAAACCCTTGGGAACGGATTGGAAAACCCGAGTACTGTAGATAAATTCACCATGGTCCTGTAGGCTACATAAAAAAAAGAATAGCCTTGAACCTTTTATATATATATATATATATATGCCTAATGTGTTTTCTTTTAAAGTGTTTAACAGTTTAAAGTTTAACAGTTTAAAGTGTAATCCGGCAATTCAGTCAGTAGGCTACGCAGCCTCTGAATTCGACGCAGTAAACCAGCTCTGGTCATTGTTTTGGCTAAACCGAAAATACATGAGTGAAACATCCTCACATGTCCTCCAGTATAATATAAAACATAAAAATGACAATAGCCAATTCTGGCTCCATAGCTGTTTACTCAATTATAACAAATTAATGATCAGGAGGGCAGCTGTACTCTCGCACTGTTGCTAGGCGCCAGGAGCGGTAATCGGGAACACCTGGATGCGCAATTAGGAAATCCTACGAAGGCTACATGGTGCGTCCTTCGAAGGACGAATAGGCTGCATCCTCCGAAGTCCGCGGCCTTCGGAGGATGCAGCCTTCACATTGGGACACAGCTAACATCAGCATGAGTCGCATTGGAGTGACGTAAACTCTCCTCTTCGATTGATTGGCTAGAGGAGGAGCTGTCAATCTAGAACTAGTGGACCAATGGTGACGCTTAAGCCCGCCCTAATTTACATGAAACTCGAACTGCAACATTTGGAAGAGCAAGCGCAGAACATGGAAAGAAGAGCAAAGAGAAAAACAGCACAAGCGTACAAAAAAATTAATTATGAGCAGAAAATGAAAGAGAGCACAAATTACAGAGTAATAAAACCAAGGAAAACATAATTTTAAAGAAAACATGAACAAGTTTAAGTTTTGTGACAAATATTTTTTAATGTGTTTAAAGTTTTTATTCATGCTTGTTATTTTTTGATTCATGCTTATTATATTTTAATCCGTGGCCGCAATAGATTTGGCGGGATTTTGATCCATACAACTCTTCTGAGTGTACTGTAACATTTAAAGGGCTGATGAACTGAGAAATAAAATTTTCCTTGAACTTTTGACATCTAAGAGGTCATCATATTATAAGAATATCCTGTAAGTTTCAGAACTGAAAACGTCCTTGTTAGTCCAATAAAAGCTTTTATTGACATCAGGCTCAGCAAACTATGACGTCAAAGAGGATAAAACACCACCCCCGCAGAAGAAGATCAACGCCTACTTCAACACGGCCGGTTTAGCCCGCCCACCGATTCGCGCATTACACGCATAGGCCTACCTTGTGATGACAAACCGGATCGAGCTACCGAGCAATAACATGCCGTTTACAAAATATTGTGCAGTGCCTGGTTGTGGAAGAAGACAGTCGCTGCATAAGCTTCCTCTGGATTCCAATAGGAATGCATGGTTAAACTTTATTTTTAATGACCCAGCTGATGTGGGTAAAACATTGTCCGTTTGTTCGCTTCATTTCACTGAGGATTGTTTTGTAAACAAGACACAGGTCGAGACTGGATTTGCAGACTGATTAAGATGAAAAAAACTTCTGTATTGGATCCGACAGGAATGGTGCAACACACTTATGTGAGTAAAATTTTTATTTAAAAATAATAGTAATCTGATAGGCTAGTATTGCATTGTTTCAGATCGTTTGATATCTAATAATTATGTGTACATGTCTAATCAGTCGCAGAAGAGTCCAACTATGAAGGATGTAGCTTGTCAAACAGAATTTCGTTTAACATCACAGGCTGAAGTATACATTGTATTTGAGGTGTTGTTGGTTCATTGTCCTGCGATTCGGGATCGGACTCTGGGTCGGACATGTATGGGCGAATCATTCCTGTTGCCATTTTACAACATTGGAAGTTTTCAAAATAATTTCCCCCACGTGCACTGATGAGTGAGTTGAAACTCATAATATGCAAAACTGTTATCCACTCACAGCAGTGGGCGTTTACTTCCAAGTCTTCAATGTGAGACGCCCATAAAAACCGAGCGTTTTTGAGTTAGGCTCAAAACTAGGGTCGAAAATAGCCTATTACTTATTCATTTTGATGTTTTTGAATGTAAAAACCAAGCGAACGTCATAAGTTGACCTCAGACAACAATCTAATTTTTCATGACCCCTTTAAAGATTTTTACTGTAACCTTTTTTTAACCTTGCTGTAACCTTGCTATTGCAGTTGGGTCACTGTATTTTCACAGTATGCAAGCTGCTGTTGTGAAGTGAAAACGTCACATGATGCATCTTAAGCAATTAAATAAAACCAAAATTATATGACTACTTAAATAGTCAGAACACTCCCGTCTGGTATTTTAGAAATACCACTACTAACAATGCAACAGTTCTGTAGAACATTATTCCTTCTATTCTTCTGGTGACAGAAGAAAAATAACTTGGGACACAGGTCTCAGATAAGTTTTACACTTCCCATCCTTGGTGACCTTGATTTCAATTTTCCTGACCTTTTCATCATTGCCTGGGAAGACCTTAGTGACAAGAGCCATCAGCCAGTCATTCCCCTTGACGTGAGCCTCCTTCATAAGTACAATATCTCCTTCCCTGATGTTAGGCTGGTTGGTGTGCCATTTGCGACGACTTTGATTAGGTACTCACGTCGCCACCTTTCCCAGAAGGTGCTGGCAAGTTGTTGAACTTTCTTCCATTTCTGGCGGCAAAGATCCTTTTCAAAGTCCCCTGGAGGAAGAGATAAGTCACCAACTTTCTGAGTCAAAAGAGTAGCTGGAGTCAACAGGGCGGTGAATTTGGGTAACTCGAGATCAGTGCGAGAGGTCTTGCATTCATAATTGCAGAAACTTCTGCCAAGAATGTCGCCAGCATTTCATGAGTGAGATGAGAGTGACTGTTTTGAAGCAGCATGGAGTCTAGTATGCGACGTGCAACTCCGATAAGTCTCTCCCAAGCTCCTCCCATATGGGATGCATGAGTGGGATTAAAGATCCAACGACATCCTTCCTCATTCAAGTAGCTCCTAAAACTCCTGATCTGATTTGTTTTGCTGGACCCCTAATGGCAAAGATGCGTCGGAGGGCATTGATAAAGGTGGATACATCAAGAGAATCAATCAACTCAAAGTGCACTGCTCGAATACTCAAACAGGTAAAAATGAGTACCCATCTTTTGCTGTTTGCCAAGCCATCCCAAGTGCGGCGGGATGTAACCATCTAACCATCTAGGGTAACCATCTAAGGTAACCATCTAGGGCCCAAAGACGTCATGGCCGACATAAGTGAAAGGTGGATCACACTATGAATGCGTTTTCTCGCCCTACGAGCCAGAATCCTGCATTTCCAATTGCACCTTCTGTAAACAGGTGACCTTGGTGTCTGACCCGTTAATGAAAGTGTCTCGTGATGAGAAGGGCTATGTGGCTTTTCCCAGGAATGATAACAGGATGCTTTTCTCTTTGTTCTATAGGAGCATCCTGCCACCTACTCTCAGAAGCCCATCATAGTCAATGAAGGGGTTCAGATTTCTCAGTCCACTGTTTTTTTTGGTTTTCCTTACCTTTCACAAAGACGAGCAAACTCAACACTGTAGCTCTTTCATTGGATACATTGTAATATCACAACCTTTACCTGTGAAAGTTCCTCTGGGAGTGCTTTGGATGCCATTTTTTACAGGTACTTGCTAAATCAGTTTCGAGTCTGAATGAATGAATGATGTGAATTAAGTTAGATATAGCTTGTAGGAGACATTTCCAGGTCGAAAATCGCTCAAAGCGATGTGAGCCAAGTTTAACAGGAAAGTCATGGGGTGTCAGATCTGTACGGTTAGAGCGTACGTCCACATCTGAATCAGGATCAATTCGATTGTATGATGGATTGTCTTCAAGGTGCACTGAATCAGGATGAGTCAAGTCATGTCATCTTTATTAAAGGGTACCTATCATGGAATTTTGAAAATTACCTTTCATGTAGTGTGTAACATAGATCTAAGTGAACAAAAACATCCTGCAAAGTTTTAAATATGAAAGTTCACCGTATACAAAGTTATTGTCTCTCAAAAGTAAGAGTCGACTCTGAGTCGTTGATATGAATCGATAGACAAACGATGCATTTTCTCTAACTTTCGTACGTCACTTGTACAAGTTATTTGAATTCGACACGCCCACTCAGTGCGCGCGCCGAGCAGACAGAGAAACCTGACAACAACATGTCGAAGAGACTTTGTTCTGAAGTGCGAATCAAAAGCAAACTTTTTTTTTGTTTTTTGAAATATGTGAAATTATGTGAAGCGTATTGTAGTACTGCAGTGCTTTATCAATATGTATAAGCTTTGGGCTAACGCAAAATATAACTGACTGCGTCATCTGACCAATCACCGCCGATTAGCGTCACGCAAAGGCGGGGTTTGGACAAATGAGTCGTCAAACGAATCATTAGGGAGTCGGTGAGCAAATCAGGTAAAAATAAATGCATATTATAAGACAACAAAAGTGTTTTTTGTCATTGCATGCATGTAAAACTGTTGTTGGGGACTCCCAGAACATTATTAGGAACATTTTAAATGCCATGATAGGTACCCTTTAAATATAGCATTTTTTACAATACAAATTGTTTCAAAGCAGCTTCACAGAGATAACAGGAAAATAATGTTATAAAAGTATTGTTAAATTCAAAATTAAATGTCCCCAACAAAGCAAGCCAAAAGCCAATGGCGACAAAGGCGACAAGAGGCGAAAAACAGTGGCAAGGAACCAAAACTCCATCAGGTGACAGAATGGAGAAAAAAACCTTGGGAGAACCCAGGCTCAGTCGGGGGGCCAGTCCTCCTTTGGCCAACGAACGAATAGTGAATGATTATGATTTTGGCAGCATAATGTCAGGAGTCAGATGTGATCAGAACTTTCACAATATTCATCCAGTGGGTGTGCTCGTTGTACCACGGCGTTGGACTATTTTCTTTAATCTTCTTTAAGCGCAACGGAGCAACTGTTGTTCTGTTCAAGTAGTGTAATCGTTTGGTTATAGCCAGGTTTCTGTCAAAGACAGCACATCTAGGTTATAGTCTGTAATCTTACCATTAATTATGAGCGCTTTTGAATTAAGGGATCGAATATTCAACAACCCAAGCTTTATCGTTTGCTCATCTGTATTATATCTGTTTTTTATTTGTTGAACATCAATTACATTTTTAACCTTAGAAAGGTTTGGCAGTTTTTTGGATTTCCAAATTCGGGGAACAGACACAGTCTCTATATGATGATATCTAGGTGAAAGAGTCTCTATGTGATGGGATTTATCTGACTTTGGTGACGCGAGGCCGCTAGCAGACGGTCAGTTTAGCCAGTCTGTCTGCTTCCTGACCTGAGCCCCAGATTGTCATGTTTTATCTCTAAGACTATGAGCCAAATTACTATAGAGAAGAGCAGCACCATCCCAGGAGGGATGAATACCATCTCTTTTCAACAGGTCAGGTTTGCCCCAAAAACTTTTCCAATTGTCTATGAATTCTATATTATTTTGCAGACACCACTTAGACAACCAGCCATTGAGTGAACACAATCTACTAACTATCTCATCACTCCTTCGAACAGGAAGAGGGCCAGAGCAAATTACAGTGCCTGACATCATACTTGCGAGTTCAAACACCTCTTTAATATTAATTTTGGTGATCTCCGACTGGCGAAGTCGAACATCATTACTGCCGACGTGAATAACAATCTTAGAGAATTTACGAATTTCACTGTGTGGGGTTTGTTATGGTAATCGGAACGGAAAAGTGGTTTTTTGATCCGCAACTAGAGCGATCCCTGACAGTCACCCATCTGCCTGGCTGCACAGGCAATAACTCAGCTGGAACCGAATCATGTAAATGGTTCACTATGCTAGGCGCATCCAAAGTAGTATCTAAGGCTTGAGCACACTTACTATCCTCAATTAAAGTTTGGATGCGTGTCTCTAATTCTGAAATCTTCTCCGTCAGCCTGACTGTCTCCTTGCATTTATCACATATAAACCCTATATTGCCGACGGTGACGGCTATGGTAGTAAGCTTAGCCTTTCCTAGCACAAACCCTACTGTACATGATCCATTGTCATTGTCATGAGGTGCAGGTGACAATAACAGGACAAGACATTACTCACCGTGTTTGTTGACTGATTCTTACTCACCTGGGCTTTTTATGAACTCAGAGGCGTGGGCTGCACGAGAAAAATAAATAAATAAATAACTGAGGGCACCGGCGGCGCGTTAACAGGCTAGCGAGATACTAGCGTGTTGTGCTAACAATAACAGAAGCTAGCGATGTTAGGTTAGTCTGAGATGTTAGGTAAACTGTTATTAGTAGAATAAACAACTAGAAATGATCGTAAATTATGGTTCAAAACAAAGAAATACGAGGCTTAGACAGAGCTTGGAGCCTCGGAGCAAACACACTCACACACGGCAGGCAACGAGGCAGACGGGAGCAATTGAATGCCACTGTCCTGGCCTTGTAGATTTCCTAATCCCCTGGACTCTATTACTCACGTATACGTAAAACTGTCTGGTTTGGTTATGAATATACCCCAACACTACTTTACTGTGGAAATAGAATTCTACAGCATTTGGAGTAATATCTATCTCATATTGAATGAGTTCTGCCACTTCTACTGCCAGGACTGCTGCTCCGAGCTCTAATCGAGGTACAGTGTGAGCAGACAGTGGAGCAAGCTTAGCCTTGCCTAGCACAAACCCTACTGTACATGATCCATTGTCATTCATCACTCTAAGGTAGGCTACTCCTGCAATTGCCTTTGTGGGAGCATCTGAAGAAAAGTGAATTTATTTCCTTTGTGCTGAAAATAGCAAAACCGTTGAGTACACTCTGGGTATTTTAAATTGAGCAAAAAGCAAAGAGCATTTCCAAGCCTCCCATTCAGCTTCCCTGACTTTTGGTAGAGGGGCATCCCAGTCTTTGGTGTCTGCTGTCAGGTCACGAAGAAGGAAATTTCCTTGTATTGTAACAGGTGCTGCCAACCCAAGAGGGTCAAAAACACTGTTGATAGTTGCTAAGGCACCTCTATGTGTAAAAGGCTTCTCTTCTGCATCAACACGAAAAGTGAAAGTGTCTATTTTAAGATTCCAGCTCAGACCAAGGCCAAGACCAATATCTTTTCCCAGATCCAGGTCCTTGAGGTCTTTCAAATGATCCTCCACAGGAAAAGCATTCATTACAGCAGGACTGTTAGATGCTATTTTATGAAGCTTCAGGTTGGAACTTGCTAGCATCTCCTGAGTTCTTTTCAACAGATCAACTGCTTCCTCAGCCGTGTGCACTGATTTCAGGCCATCATCCAGATAAAAATTACGCCCCACAAAGGCTCTTGCTTCTTTCCCAAACTCAAGTTCTTCATGTTGAGCTGCACGATGAAGTCCATAGATTGCTACCGCAGGAGAGGGACTATTCCAAAAAACATGTACCTTGATCCTATACTCTGTGACATCTTTAGAGTGGTCATTGTTCTCAAACCACAAGAAGCAGAGAAAGTCGTATTGATCTTCACTCACCACAAAGCTATGGAACATCTGTTCAATGTCAGCAGTAAATGTCATAAATAAATATTATTGTATACAGCAGTAAAAAGGTACCACACTTCCTCATTTTCCTTCACAGGTGGAGCTAATTCTGCATGACCTGCATCGAATATCCTTTGCAGGAATGTGATAAAATGTTCCTGCATTTGAGGCTGATGGAGTGACACGAGACGTTTCATACTTTTCGAATTCGGAAAGGAAGAGGTGCCACCCAGCTGTTAGAGCTGTCAATAACACAGCAAGTACTCAGGGCAGGTGGATGGGTAAAAATGACAGCCATTAAAAGAGATGGCATAATCTTTACTGCTTAGCTTCTCTTTCACCTGTATCTGATTAGGACATGGCTCACATATGCTTGGACGTCCATTGAGAAGTATGTTTGTGCGGAACACGTCAATTGTGCTAGGTTTATGTGCTGACCCCAAGCAGACATTTCCCACTATCACCCAGCCAAAGTCGAGTTTTTGGGCGTACAGTGAATTGTTCAAACCATTGAGCTGTTTCCTCACTTTGTGGACTTGGATGATGTCTCTCCCTAAGAGAAGCAGTATCTTAGCACATGGATCTATCTCTGGTATTTCGTGAGCAACAGATTTCAAGTGATGGAACTGCTGTGCAATGGTGGGAGATGGGATCTCAGAATGGTCGTCAGGCATATAATTACACTCGATAAGTGTTGGGAGTGACACGTGTGTCTTTCCATCCATAGATACTGCTTGAAACCCAGTGTCTCTTCTTCCTGAAGTTTCTGTTAACCTAGCACAAGTTTGTAGAGTGTATGGATGCTCTTTTCGTTTTACTTTGAATAGATACAAAAACTCAGGTCTAGCTAGAGATCTATTACTTTGCTCATCGAGCACTGCGTACATCTTCACCATAATTTCTGGATTATCCTCAGGATATACTCCTATCTTAGAGCATGATTTGGGTATTGGACTGTCTCCACAAATTTCTGTGCATTGTGAAGTTACCTTAGGAGAATTATCCTCCTCCCCGCCATGATCTGATGAGGGTCTTTGATGGCCCACGGTGGAGGACCAGAATGAAGTGCAGACACATGGCGGTCGCTCTCACATTCATTGCATTTGATTACTGCCTTGCAGTTCTTTGCCAAGGGAACCGTCGAAGCACAGCACCTATAGCACACACCATTTTCTCTAAGCAGTGTGAAAATATATTTTTGTCATACAGGCAAGTGTTATACATCATTCAAAACTGTTAAATGTCTTCTTTTATTTGTGTACACTCAATAAAAACAAAATAGTGTTTTTCGTAAAATAAACAAAATAAACATGATGCACGTTCTGCCGTCTCTCTCTCTAGATACTCGACAGAAAATTACCTGTAACTCAGAGAATGGGTGTCACACAGACTTGAGACATGTATTTACATAGCTTGTCTCTACTTTGAAATTATTTAAATCATATCAAAAACAAATATTCTCTGTTTAAGTAATCCGTATGAAAGGAACGAGATGCACAGTTTCTAAAATGCTTCCTCATTAGCTCTTATGTGACCAAACCCACGCGCGCACGAGCAATTGACATGCAAATCGTCCACGTGAAGGAAAGCAGACCTGTAAACGTACTCAGTTACTAACGTAACCTTGGTTCCCTGAGAGTAGGGCACAAGTATTGCGTAGCAAATACGCAGTGGGGAAACTCCTTTTCCTCAAAATATTGAAGCAATAATTTAAAACGCAGTGCAGCTGTACAGCAAAACACAGCAGAGCGTCTAGCTCACTCATTGGCTGTGCTGCGGCAACTGCACATCCAATGGCCGAGCGCCTCACAAACCAGTCAAATGACTTGGCGCAGAGTACGTCAGAGCGTGCCTAAATGGGCCAATATATCGCTCATTTTGGCCAATATATCAGGTTTAAATCGACTGAAGTGACACATCCTGACAGATTGCAATAGTGCGGCAGGCTACTCAATACTCGTTCCCTACTCTCAGGGAACCGAGGTTACGTTAGTAACCGAGTAAGTTCCCTTTCAAGAACAGTCACTTCGTATTGCGTCGCAAATACGGAGTGGAGACGCAATGTAAAACTCCGCACATTAGCAACTGGCTGAATAACCTGGAGCCTAGAGAACACCCAGAGGCTCAACAGAACAAGCCATAATAAGTCTCCCAGCATAGTGACACTAAGAAGACAGAGTCGGGTTTAACCCTCTGGGGTCGATGGTACCGTCTGAGTTGAACAGGGAGCTGTGAGTTTTTGATGAGCTCTTTTTGATGAGCTCTTTTTGATGAGCTCTTTTAGAGAGCGGTCCGGCTAGTGCGAGACTCAGACCCTCTCTCTTCCCTCCCGCAGCTAGAAGGGCTTCGGCGTCCCGGGGTCCAAAATAACGCAGGGTCGAGGGCCCTGGCGCCAGGGCGGTGGGTTGCGCTTAGCAGACCTAGAGCGACTTTGGTTATCAGCCGCAGGGCGCTGGCTCAAGCACGACAAGGTTAGCCATGCCTCTGCCGATGGCCTGGGTGGTAGCCTTTTTAGCACACAGTGCTATGTCTGTGGCGCTGCGCAGGTCACGGAATGTCTCAGGGTTTGGGCCAGACTCGTCCATTGACTGGAGAAATTTGGCCTGATACACCTGTAGCACTGCAATGGTGTGCAAAGCCGACGCAGCCTGACCGGATGCAGAGAAAAAGAAGTTATTTTTCAGTGTTTTACTTTGAAATCTTCAGTCCCACAATGTAATTATTTTGTGAAACTACAATACAAACAAAAATTTGCATTAAGTATTATCATATGAATAAAGGTACATTTTAAGCAAGAAAACAATCTAGTGTTAATATATGGAAGAAAGATAACAATAATCTTCTTTGAAAATGTTCTTAAATCCTATAAAATACTCCTTTTTTAACATAGATGATATTAAATAAACAAACTTACAGACGATGGCCTCTTTGGCATGAAATAACATTAGAATATATTATTTTATCAGAGAGACATCTGCTGCTGCATCACTGCTGTTGTGAAGTGAAAACTAAGATAGCCACCACAACCTCTAACCTAAGTCACATGATGCATCTTAACCAATTAAATAAAACCAAAATTATATGACTACTTAAATAGTCAGAACAACTGCATAGAGAAATTTAATGACTGGATCTTTATTGACAGCACACAGCATAATGGAATTAAACAGGTGAGTAAACAGTGCAATGAGACTTTCGATGAATGGAGATTGGTAATAATGTTATGTCTTTTCCTTACAGATGTGGGAGATCGTGGATGGCTGACTGGACAGAGCTACTGGAGCACAGGGAGGAACAGGAGAAATACTGGGAATCTGGTGCTGGAGATATACGTTGAAGTAGCTCGCTGGTGACAGGTAAATAGTCCTCAAAGTCTTAACAAGACCAGACAATGTGCTGATGCGATGTGTGTGCTTAAGTAGCAGTTCTGGTGATGAGGGAGATGGCGTGCAGGGGCCCGTTCTTCGTACGTTGCTTAAAACATCCGAGATCAAACTAGACATCCAAGATAATATCATCGTGCTCATCATGATCCGGCTAATTAGGTTTTTCGAACACTACTGCCGGTTATGATTAGAATAGCTGGATCGATAGTAGAAACATTGATCAGCAACGCTGCTATTGGCTGCTCACCGTGTCCATAGAGCGCGCTCAGTTATTGCTTGAATAGTGTGTAGTGTGTAGAAATGATGACAAGGTGTCCTCGTTGATCGATTGCTCCTGTCTGCCTCGCTGCCTGCTGTTGTGTGTGAGTGTGTTTGCTCCGAGGCTGTTAGCTCCGTCTAAGCCTCGCATTTCTTTCTGTTTTGAACCATCGTTTACTATCATTTCTAGTTGTTTATACTACTAATTACAGCTTACCTAACATCGCTAGCTTCCGTTATTGTTAGCACAACACGCTAGTATCTCGCTAGCCTGTTAAGGCGCCCCCCCGTGCGCTCAGTTATTTATTTATTTTTCTCGTGCGCGCCCGCACATCTGAGTTCATAAAAAGCCCAGGTGAGTAAGAATCAGTCAACAAACACGGTGAGTAATGTCTTGTCCTGTTATTGTCACTTGCACATCATGCCATATGTTTACCATAGCCTTCCCCGTCGGCATAGGGTTTATATGTGATAAATGCAAGGAGACAGTCAGGCTGACGGAGAAGATTTCAGAATTAGAGACACGCATCCAAACTTTAATTGAGGATAGTAAGTGTGCTCGAGCTTTAGATACTACTTTGGATGCGCCTAGCATAGTGAACCATTTACATGATTCGGTTCCGGCTGAGTTATTGCCTGTGCAGCCAGGCAGATGGGTGTCGGTGAGAAATCGCTCTAGTCGCGGATCAAAAAACCACTCTTCTGTTCCGGTTACCATAACAAATCGATTTGCCCCTCTCAGTGAAACACCCACTGAGAATGCTGTTGATTGTGCCCTGGTAATTGGCGATTCTATTACACGGAACGTGAAAATAGAGACACCAGCCACCATAGTCACATGTTTGCCGGGAGCCAGAGCGCCTGACATCAAATCAAATTTAAAAGTGCTGGCTAATGCTAATCGTAAATTCTCTAAGATTGTTATTCACGTCGGCACTAATGATGTTCGACTTCGCCAGTCGGAGATCACCAAAATTAATATTAAAGAGGTGTTTGAACTCGCAAGTACGATGTCAGGCACTGTAATCTGCTCTGGCCCCCTTCCTGTTCGAAGGAGTGATGAGATAGTTAGTAGATTGTGTTCACTCAATGGCTGGTTGTCTAATTGGTGTCCGCAACATAATATAGAATTCATAGACAATTGGAAAAGTTTTTGGGGCAAGCCTGACCTGTTGAAAAGAGATGGTATTCATCCCACCTGGGATGGTGCTGCTCTTCTCTCTAGTAATTTGGCTCATAGTCTTAGAGATAAAACATGACAATCTGGGGCTCAGGTCAGGAAGCAGACAAACTGGCTAAACCGACCGTCTGCTAGCGGCCTCACGTCACCAAGGTCAGATAAATCTCATCACATAGAGACTCTTTCACCTAGATATCATCATATAGAGACTGTGTCTGTTCCCCGAATTTGGAAATCCAAAAAACTGCCAAACCTTTCTAAGGTTAAAAATCTAATTGATGTTCAACAAATAAAAAACAGATATAATACAGATGAGCAAACGATAAAGCTTGGGTTGCTGAATATTCGATCCCTTAATTCAAAATCGCTCATAGTTAATGATAAGATTAAAGACTATAACCTAGATGTGCTGTGTTTGACAGAAACCTGGCTAAAACCAAACGATTACATTACTTTAAATGAGTCCACTCCGCAAGATTATTGTTATAAACATGAGCCTCGTCCGAAAGGCAAAGGGGGAGGTGTTGCTGTAATTTATAGTAATATTCTGAAAACCACTAAGAAATCTAGTTTTAAATATACTTCTTTTGAAGTGTTGGTGCTTAATGTAAAAATTTATAGTGTAAACAATAAATCACGTTTGAGAATTCTGCTGGCTACTGTATACAGGCCACCAGGGCACCATAAAGATTTTATCAAAGAATTTGCTGACTTTCTATCAGAATTAGTATTGGCTGCAGATAAAGTCCTAATTGTTGGTGATTTTAATATACATGTAGATAATGAAAAAGATGCATTGGGATTGGCATTTAAAGACATTATAAACTCAATTGGAGTGAGACAGCACGTGTCAGGACCTACTCATTGTCGTAATCATACTCTTGATCTAATATTATCACATGGAATAGATGTTGATGGCGTTGAAATTCTACAGCAGAGCGACGACATCTCCGATCACTATCTAGTCTCGTGTAAATTACATTTAGCCAAGGCTGCAAAGCCGACTCCATGTTATAAATATGTTAGACCTATCACTTCTGCCACTAAAGATTGCTTTATCAATAATCTTCCAAATCAGTTTCATAATCTCAGCATCCCAGATAGCTTAGAAGAACTTGATATTGCAACAGAAACTTTTAACTCTCTCTTTTCCAGCACTTTAGACACAGTTGCTCCGCTGCGCTTAAAGAAAATCAAAGAAAATAGTCCAACGCCGTGGTACAATGAGCACACCCGGGCCCTTAAGAGAGCAGCCAGAAAAATGGAGCGAAACTGGAAGAAAACAAAACTAGAGGTATTTCGGATTTCATGGAAGGAGAGCTCGATTGCTTACAGAGAGGCCTTAAAAGATGCTAGAACTAATTATTTTTCAACCCTATTAGAAGAAAATAAACATAATCCTAGGTATTTATTTGAACAAGTGACTAAACTAACGAAAAAGAAAGCTTCAAGCCCAGAAGTTTATAAGAAACACAGCAGTAATGACTTTATGAACTTCTTCACTTATAAGATTGATAATATCAGGGACAAAATTATAACTATGCAACCGTCTACTACAGTATCGCATCAGGGAGTATATTGTAGTCTCGGTGAGGAGCATTTTGATTCATTTGTTGCTATAGGAGAGGAAGAATTTTGCAAAATTGTTAATTCATCTAAATCGACAACTTGTATGCTAGACCCTATACCGACTAAGCTACTGAAAGAGATGCTTCCAGAGGTCATAGATCCTCTTCTAGATATCATTAATTCATCTTTGTCATTAGGATACGTACCAAAAACCTTTAAGTTGGCTATGATTAAACCGCTTGTTAAAAAACCGCAACTTGATCCTACAGAATTAGTCAATTACAGGCCGATCTCGAATCTGCCTTTTCTGTCAAAGATACTAGAAAAAGCAGTATCCTCACAACTGTGTTCCTTTTTAGAAAGAAATAATATCTGCGAGGATTTTCAGTCCGGATTTAGACCGTACCATAGTACTGAGACTGCTCTCATTAAAGTCACAAATGATTTGCTCCTATCATCCGATCGTGGTTGTATCTCTCTATTAGTGTTACTTGATCTTAGTGCGGCATTTGATACTATCGACCACAACATTCTTTTAAATAGACTAGAAAACTATGTTGGCATTAGCGGAATTGCACTAGCATGGTTTAAATCATACTTATCTGACCGATATCAGTTTGTAGCAGTAAATGAAGAGATGTCTTATCGATCACAAGTTCAGTATGGCGTACCACAAGGCTCAGTACTAGGACCGCTGCTCTTCACTCTGTACATGCTACCATTAGGAGATATAATTAGGAAATATGGAATTAGCTTTCACTGTTATGCTGATGATACTCAGCTGTATATTTCTTCAAAACCTAACGAAACTTACCAATTCACAAAATTAACGGAATGCATAGCTGATATAAAAAATTGGATGACCAGTAATTTCCTATTACTAAATTCTGAAAAAACAGAGATTCTAATCATTGGACAAAAAACTTCCTCACCTAATAACCTAGAATACTGTCTAACACTTGATGGCTGCTCTGTTAAGTCTTCGACGTTAGTTAGGAACCTGGGTGTGCTCTTTGATACCAATCTTTCATTTGAAAGTCACGTGTCTAGTATTTGTAAAACCGCATTTTTCCATCTTAAAAATATATCTAAATTACGTCATATGCTCTCACTGACAAATGCGGAACAATTAGTTCATGCGTTCATGACCTCAAGGCTAGATTATTGTAATGCTCTACTGGGTGGTTGCCCTGCACGCTTATTAAACAAACTACAGCTAGTTCAAAACGCAGCCGCTAGAGTTCTTACCAGAACCAGGAAGTATGACCATATTAGCCCGGTTCTGTCAACACTGCATTGGCTGCCTATTAAACATCGTATAAATTTTAAAATATTGCTGATTACTTACAAAGCACTAAATGGTTTAGCTCCCCAGTACTTGAGCGAGCTCTTAACGCATTATAGTCCTTCACGTCTATTGCGATCTCAAAATTCTGGCCAGTTGATAATACCTAAAATATCAAAATCGACTGCTGGCGGTAGATCCTTTTCCTATTTAGCACCAAAACTTTGGAACAATCTTCCTAACACGGTCCGGGAAGCAGATACAGTCTGTCAGTTTAAATCTAGACTAAAAACACATCTCTTTGGCTTAGCATACACATAACACATTATAGATTTCTATAATTCAATGTTAGGCTGCATAGATTAGATCAGCCGGAACCGGGAACACTTCCCATAATTCCTGATGTACTTTGTACATCATAAGAAGGATGGCGTCTACGCTAATATTAGTCTCTCTGTTTATCCCGAGGTTTACCGCAGACCGCCGGATCCAGGGCATATCCAGATCTGATGAAGGACCATCACATGGACACGTCGACACGCATTATCAGGGCTGTGAAGGCCCATGGACAACTCACCACTCATCTCCTCACCGGCCGGATGACCCAACCCAACCAGATGAACTGGATAATATCGTGAAAGTTCTGATCCCATCTGACTCCTGGCATTATGCTGCCTAACTCATAATCATACACTGTTCATTCGTTGGCCAAAGGAGGACTGGCCCCCCGACTGAGCCTGGGTTCTCCCAAGGTTTTTTTCTCCATTCTGTCACCTGATGGAGTTTTGGTTCCTTGCCACTGTTGCCTTCGCCTTTTGGCTTGCTTAGTTGGGGACATTTAATTTTCAATTGAACAATACTATTACAACATTGTTTTCCTGTTATCTCTGTAAAGCTGCTTTGAAACAATTTGTATTGTAAAAAGCGCTATATAAATAAAGGTGACTTGACTTGACTTGACTTGAAGGATATGCAGAATTTGAAAACTTAATTAAAACGCCAGGGAACACCTCAAAGTCTGCAAAAGCCAGGAGAGAGAGCTGGCAAAAAGTAGCAGACAAATTAAGTTTGTAGTGACCATGTTAGATGTTTTTATCACTTATTGCAGTACATATTTTTGTATTTTAATGATTCTTACTAGGACTGGTTGTTAAAGATCCCTACCTTTCAGCACAACAATTGAATGGGGGTGTCATCTTGGGTGGGTGAACTTTGGCACAGAACTCATGGTGCCACCAGTGTGACACATCTTCAGTTGTGTGCCCGACCTCATTGGGTGTTTCGGCCACTTATCACAAGACACTAGGGGTGTAACGAGATCTCGTGTCACGAGATCTCGCGAGACTTTAACATGACGAGATTTCCCGTCGAGTGAAAAGCTGTCTCGCGATTTCTATTATCATAGAATATTCCACCAGTACACTCACATTCGCCTAAACTATCGTTTTGCTGTTTTTATAAAAATAAATAAAAACCATTATAAACTAATGTAAAAGTCTGCTCTGCTCATCCAGCACGAGTTGCCGTTGCAATCAATGCAGCACGAATCACAGTTCACTGATCGCGTGAGGATGGCGGAGGATTCGTTGCGCAACATAGACTAAACGTCTGATCTTATCTTGTAGAATGCACGATCAGCACCGCTGCTATACACACAGAGTACGCGCGTTCACAAAAGTGAAAGTAAAACACAAGCTCGCTGCATTGCGCACAAATTAGGCCGCGAACATACAATCGTCCGTCTCCCAATACCCATCTCTGGACTGTTTATTTACGGCTATCGTCTCAGTTTGCACTTCGAATATTGAGAGAGTACTGTAATGTCTTAAAGACAACAGACAAGGGGCTCTGTTTCTGAACTTATAATCGGAACGCAAGAACAACTGTGGAGACAAACAAACAGCCTCGTTTCTCTACCGGCCTTTCCCGAACTCACCGCATTAACCCTATAACTGCCGGTGCAAAATTAAACAGCAATTTCAAAACAATTATAAAGAGTCTGTGTGCTAACTTTGATTATGGTTGCACTTGCACTTATTGTTTGCACTTAAGACTTCTAGAGTTCAGTTAGGAGGTTACACACAGCCTCAATCGGAAGTTCTGAAAGCTCTTAAATGTACAGTAAGGTCTGAAGAGACTAATGTGAAATCATAAGGAGAAAAGCCAGTCAATAAAAACCTTTTACAGTGCTTGTATATTGTTTTCTTTCAATGCATTTGATAATTCATACTCCTAATGCATGTCATTTCAGGTCTACTTTATAAGATTATTTAATTGTTTAATAATTATTTAAGTTAAAAATTGCAAAATGCACCTGCATACTATTTTTCCAGTCATGAATTTTGTCATTGAGGATTTCAGAAAAGTTGTGCAAAAATCTCATCTCGTCTCGTTCTCGTGAACCCAATCTCGTGTCTGTCTCGTCTCGTGAGATAAGCGTCTCGTTACACCCCTACAAGACACCCTCCGCCGGGGTTGGTCCACCATGGAATGATCAGACCCGGGTGTGTGTCGCACGGTGGTGGGACCACGCGATCATTTGGCAGCCCATGTTGCGTCCCTATGTTTCAGCCACAGCCAGTGACTGCTCCGTTCCGCTGCAGTGGCAAGTTCTTTGATTGCCCTCCGTTGGGACTGCCATCTGATCCCTACTTCCTTTAAGAGCCTTGTGGTAGAGCTGGCTACAAAACCCCTGCATCCCACCTCCACTGGCCACAACTTCACATTCCAGCCCCGCTCCTCTGCTTCAGCTGCTAAGTTGGTATATTGCAGCCTCTTCCGTTCGAATGGCTCATCAATGGCATCCTCCCATGGGACAGTCATTTCAACAATGAAGACACGCCAGCAGGACTTGGACCAGAGGACAAGGTCTGGGCGCAGGTTGGTTGCTGCAATTTCGGGTGGGAAGTTGAGCCTCTAGTTAAGGTCTACTCGCATTTCCCAATCCCGGGCTGCGTTCAGTGGGCCAGAGTTTGGGAGTGATGGCTTAGTCCCCTGTTTCTCCCCTTCCCTCATGAAGGTTGTTCTCCGTGGGATGGTAGTCTGGGCATTTAGAGGCGTGGTGTTGGTGGTTACCCTCTTGTTCTCAAGTTCGGCAGCCAAGCACCTCAGCACTTGGTTGTGGCGCCAGGTGTACCTTCCTTGAGTTAGCCTGGTCTTGCAACCCACCAGGATGTGTTTAAGGGTTGCTGGGGCTGCACACAGGGGACAGGCTGGGTCCTCTCCATACCAGAGATGTAGGTTGGTTGGGGAGGGCAGGACATCGTAAGTAGCTCTGATGATGAAACTTAGCCTATTTGCCTCCATGCCCCACATCTCACTCCATGTGATTTTCCTCCTCTCCACGCCATCCCACTTCATCCAGCGGCCTTACTGGGCTTAGGAGACTGCCTTGGCACACCTGGCTGCTTCCTCTTGGTGGCGCACCTCCTCCACCACCATGTGCCGTCGTTCAGTTAGAGTAGCCTTTTGCCATGTGGGTGTTGCTGCTTCCAATCCAAGGCCCCCTCTGCCATGTTGGACATGCCCCACTATGGGCCCTATCTTGCACCCGGCGCAAATGACTTTGTTCACTGACGCAAGTATCATTCCTATTTTGCACCTGCGCAAAGCGGGCTTTTCCCTCCACAGACACACGTCGGTAAACTAGGGAATGAACTTGCGCTCCCCGGGGCGGTTCAGCGCAAAGAGGAGGCGTGTTTCGGCGCAAACATTCCCTAGTGCTATTTTGCACTTCCAGAAAACAATTCCGCCACTGACCAAAAAAACCCTGGTCTAAAGTCACTGGCGCGTTGCGCGTTGTTCATAATACTATTTTAAGCGTGCATGCTTGGCCATAATGTAGCGGGTGCACAACGCGCAAACACTTTGATTCTCTCATCAACACAGATGCAGCAGTTTTTATTTGTGCAAATCATACATTATAACAGGGAAATATATTACCACACGAGGGAAATCATTGTGGTGTCCATGAAGATGTGAAAAAATAGGCATAAATCTAGCTTACACATTTACCCAAAATTTTCAGGCAAATTGTAGTAATGACGGATTAGACCTGTTTGCCCAATAGTGGCAAGACACATATGTATATAAGGACATCTGACAAATTAGTTTGTCCGTCAAGAACCAGGGAAAAAAAATCTGAAGACTGCAAAATCACCTTTACCATAATGTAAGTACATTAAAAAACTTACTCTTTAACTTACCAGTTAAGTTGAGCTTTCTCATATTTTTTTTCTATTGATTTGGGTGGGTTTGTCCCATCCCCAATGTCAATTCTCTTTCTTTTACGGCCCTGACGAGAACATCGGTCTCCTCGGCTGTGAACCGCTCCTGGCGCGCGCCGGGTAAATGCGCCATAAAAATAACAATCCGCCATGCAACATGCGCACCTTTTCTTAAAGGGTATGTTGGATGACGCTCTGATTGGTTTATTTCACGTTACGCCCAAACCACACCTATGAATAATGAAGCTACTTCAGACCAACCTCTTTTAGATTTGCGCCAGGCGCAAGAGGCATTTATCCTGCCGGGAAAATAGCAACAGCGCCGGGATCCGCCCACAAAGTTACTTGCGCTTTGCGCTTTGACACTTGCGTTTCAGATCGTGCGCTGGGTGCAAGATAGGGCCCTATATCTTGGTGTCTGAGGGCAGCCTTTGCCGCAACCACTGCCGCCAGCTTCCATTTCCTCCCCGTTGCTAGGGTAGGAGCAGCACCTCTGACGACTGGATCCCGGGATTCTGTCAGAGTCATTTCCAGCCTTGATATAGCACATTTGTACTCCTCCACCAGGCTTGAGATTGGCAGGGAGAGGGCTCCGTTGCCATACAGGCCAATGCTGGTAAGGCATCTCGGCAGTCCAAGCCATTTCCTCACTTGTGCATTCACTAATCTCTCCAGTCGAGTGGCATGGGATAGTGTGACCTCATAGATAGAAATTGGCCACATGAGACAGGGCAGCAGCCCAAACTGAAAGCACCACAGCTTCAGCTTCCCTGGGAGAGCAGTGTTGTCGATCTTCTTGAGGCCGCTGATTGTATCCTGCCTGAGTTGCTCCACCTGCTTCGAGTCTTTGAGTTCTGCGCTATACCAGCGGCCGAGGCTTTTGATGGGCTTCTCCAGAACTGTTGGTATTGGCTCGTTGTTGACCTGGAACCTCTCATTGGCAAGCTGGCCCTTGATAATGGAGATACTGCGGGATTTGGTGGGTTTAATCTCCATTCTTGCCCATTTTATGTTTCCCTGGAGTTTATCCAACAGGCGTTTGGTGCATGCATTTGTTGTTGTTATTGTCGTCATGTCGCCCATGTACGCCCTGATTGGAGGAAGACGCAGCCCGTTCTTCAACCGCTCCCCTCCTACCACCCATCGGGATGCTCGAATAATGAGCTCCATCGCCATGGTAAACGCCAGTGGAGAGATAGTGCAGCCCGCCATTATGCCTATCTCGAGGTACTGCCAGGCAGTTGTACTGGCCTGTGCTGTCACACAGAATTGAAGGTCCTGGAAATAGGCTTTGACCAGCCTTGTGATACTCTCTGGGACTTGGAAAAAATTGAACTCAGTCCACAGAATTTCATGCGGCACTGACCCAAAGGCATTGGCAAGATCCAAGAAAACCACATGCAGGTCTTTCTTCTCCTTCTTGGCTGTCTGTATCTGATGCCAGATTACATTTTTGTGTTCCAGGTGTTGTGGCAAAACTTCTGTTAAACATCATCACTGTGTAAGAGACACTCAGAGTCAAATTAATAAAAAGAGAAATGTTTATTCTTGCAAGAAGGCCCAGTCGCCATCACAGCCGTTACATTCTGTGAAGTGAGTGGCGCGCACCAGGAAGACATGAGACAGCTTTTATACTCTTTTCAAGGTTCCTTCTCAGCCGCTGTACTTTTCCCCCACTCAGATAAGGTCCCCACTGCTGTTCAGTTTTTACTTAAGGACACAAACTGGTACTGGAATAAACCAGCCAAATCTGACCATTCCTAAGGTCAAGAGGTCCTGTCCCATATATTCCTGAAACGTCACGCACAAGCACATACACACATATATTTTACACATTGATTTCTGTTAGGAATAAATGACTATTAAAATTTCTACAACACAGGCATCCTGAGAATCCACTTATCCCTGCCTTTTGCACTGTGGTGTCGACAAAGTTGTTCTTCTGCAAGAACACAAATAGCCTCTGGGCCACAACACTAAAAAATATCTTTCCTTCCACATTCAGGAGTCTGATCTGGCAGACCTGATAGATGGTTGAGGAATTATTTTCTTTGGGAATCAGGATTCCTCCTGCCCGTCGCCAAGCCTTTGGTATAATTCCTTTTTCCCATGCTACTTTCATGAGCTTCCAGAGGTACTTCAAGACGCCTGGCGCGTTCTTATAGAGCCTATATGGAATGCCATTGGGCCCAGGGGCTAAAGCTGTTCTTGCCCGCTTTACTGTGCTCTCCACTTCGCTCCAAGTAGGAGGTCTTACTTCCAGCTGGTGCTCGGGTGGTTGAATTGGCGGCATATCATCCGGGATGCTGGCTGGCACATGCCTCTGATTGTCAGAGTAGGTCTTCCTCAGGTGCTTCTCTAGTTCCCTTAAGGTACTTTGAGGGTCCCAGTTTTCTCCTTGACAAAGAGGTCTTTGACAAACTTGTAGGGATCTCTGTAGAAAGCAGTCCTCGTTCGTTCCTTCTTCGTATGTTGTTTTCTAAGGCATTCTGCTCTTCGCGGTGTTGCAATACGCTGCTTGCTGTCACCCTGTAGTGCCTCAAGTCCTTTCCTTTCCTCTTCTGTGGCCTTCTTCCATTGTTTTCCATTGTAATTCCTAAATAATTAATAACTTTGTTCATTGTAATGTCAGAGTCACCACCCACTACTAGAACATTGTTAAAGTGAAGTACTAGAATATTCTACATAATGGTAATTTGTACTTACTTATACTAGTCTCTTTTGAAAGTTAATAAATGTTTGCCGGTTTATAAAAGTAACCAAGAAAAAGGCTGAGAAAAAATCAAAAGAAAAACAAACAGGTGGTGGTCATGCACCCCCACATTATTCCCAGGCAGAAGAGCTGGCCCTTGGGTTAAATGTGAACGACCCATTGTGGAGGGAATCCCTGGGTTCAGCTCTTCCAGGCCCACAGCAGGGACCAGTAGCAGAACTCCTTCATTACTGGTAAATGAACTTTAAATTATCTTAGTACACTGTAGAATAATTTGATGCTGCATTAAATTAAATAGGCCTATAATCCCAATGGCTGGTCCAGTCATATCAACTGTTAAACCTTGAGTAGTAATGAATTGCTTTGACTTGTGAAAGTGTACATGTGTGAAACTACATGTTAATGTAAAAAAAATATGTTGCCGTGAGTTATTGATCACATTTCCCCCAGTCTACTTCATTGTAATGAAATTTTGTTTTCCTCTTTTGTGCAGTTTTAATACACCAACACTTTTATCTGTTCCCAAGCAAGTGTTGGCTGAAGCATGTACAGTAAGTGGACGTTTTCTAACTTTACATCAAAAGGGAAGAAAATACAACATTTTGTAATGCTCATTCCCTAACCCCCCTTAAATTTACTAATTTAAGTAAATTTACACTTGAGTACCTATTATTTCTGAATGCAATATGAGTAGCAGGAGTCCACATCTACAGAAAGGCCTACAGAAGAGTCTGCATAAAGCATGATAGAAAGGTGGGCAGTATTACTTTTCATTCTAATTTTGCTGCATAAGGCTTGTGTTGACAGGTTTACTCCAAGCCCCCCTGCCCATACCCCACCCACCCACCCACTAGAAAATAGAGTATTTGGAAAAAATACTTAACAACTTAAAGAAAAACACTGGCACTAGAGATAGAGTTGCTTCAAAGGAACTTCAGAGTAAGTGCTAATATA